>CAJQUW010003145.1:0-600000 GCA_907163375.1 Prostheceraeus crozeri | reverse complement strand
GAGATGACTGCTTTTATAGTCTCCTGCAAATCCACATTTGACACTATGAGAGCCAATCAGAGACCACCGTTTCTCCCCTGACTTCGTTTCCGCAGGGAAAAGGAGGCACGCGGATGACTGACTCATGATTGCTTTTCCCAAATCTTGTAGTCAAATCTAGTTTAGCACATTGAGTTGAATATGAATGTGTTTTATGCGACATAAAAGCAAGTTGGATCCATGCTCATGAAATGAATCTAGTCGAGATGCAATTTTCGCCATGTGTCGCTGATAGAAATCTTTAGGATAATGTATCGTCTCTTCAGAATAGGATGCAAAATGAAACACTACACGTTCACCCGCATGTTCATCAGTCACTTTCTCAAATTTGATCTTTGCAACTAATCGTCCTTTCACATCTTTATTCATCAAACTGTCCATCAGCTGTTGGAAAACGAAGTAGCCTTTAGCGATAGCAAATTCTAAGTCTGCCTTTTCATGATGAAATGAGATGATGTAGTCCCTAATCCCACCTCGAAGACTTTGTCGATGAAAACGTAGTGAACAAAATTCATTCGTAAGCTCTAGTGCATCTGTCAGCTTTCTTCCTATCACATCTGAGACATAGCATGAATGACACAGTTCTAACAAGATTTTGCAGTCGTTTAGAATGAAACACTCTAATGTTGAACGTTTGTCTCGTATTTTCATGAGAATAGATTGTTTGCTATCGAAGATGTATATTTTTGCGTATTTATGTCACTCCCACGACCCTCAAAACCCATCTATTCAGGTGTACAATGTCACGTAGAATCCGAATTTGGCTTCAGTTTTCTCATACGATGCTTCGTTCACCCGAAAGAGACATTCTGATAAAAATTCTATCTCTGTTGTTTTTTTTTCAAACGAGCTATTGCACGACTTTCTACGATCTCTAGAACCAAAGTTGGAAGAAACGCTGCCGAGGGGGGGGGTCAGCACTTTTTCTCTCTGATTGAGCTGGGAATCACCATACCGATGCAGAATTGCAATTAGAATCCGAATCTGCCCTCCGTTTGTCCATCCGGACACTCCTTCTGCCCGAAATGCGGCTTTTCTCATCCCAAAAGGTCCAAAATCCACCTTTTCTAACTCTGTCGTTTTTCGGAGATTCCTACCTTTTTCAAGCCATTTTCCACTCTAAACCCAGGAAAACGTGGACATCTGATGCTTTCCACTGCATTTTTATCACTCTTAGCTTTCAAGCGCGCTATCACACTACTCTCTACCATCTCTAGAACAAAAGTTGGAAGTCTGACTGGAGGGGGGGAGTCAGCACTTTTTCTCTCCGATTGAGCTGGAAACAACCTCCCTAACCCAAAATTTCACGTAGAGTCCGAATCTGGCCTCCGTTTGTCCATCTGAACCCTCCTTCATGCCAAAATACGGCCTTTCTCACCCCAAAATGTCCAAAACCTACCTTTTTCTAACTCTGTCGTTCCTAGATTCCTACCCTTGCTGCTCCTTCCTTCCTTTCAGAGGGGAGGGAACGGTTTCCTCCTCTCGGACCCATCCTTCCATCACATCCTTGGCATCCTTGGCTCCGGAGAGACGACCTACCTTTGACAATCTCTCTCGTCTTAATGAAATGTCTCATTCGGTTCCCAGCTTATGTAGTTTGTGGCGATCAGCTGATGACGTAATCTCAATCATCCAAAACTTTAAACACTTCCATCTCCGGTTCTAGTGCTCCGATTGACTTCAAATTTTGACAGTCACGTTTTCTCCCTCTCACCTTTCATTTAAGGCATCCCTCGACTCTCTACGATTATCAGAAGCCGAGTTGAAAAAATTCACTTTCATTCACTTTCATTCCTGAGTGAGTCGTCATCAAAGTAGGCCACAATTTAACATTTTCACGAAAAAGTCCCAAGTGTTGAGACCCAGTGTGAAGAAAATTTTCGACTTTTTCTGTCCGATTCACTTGAAACTCACCCTCTAGATGCAGAATTGCACACTGATTCCAAATCTGGTCTCAGTTTTCTCATCCGAGGCTTCGTTCACCCGCTAGAGCCATTTTCATAAAAATTCTAACTCTGTCGTTTTTCGGTGATAGTCAGAAATATTAAAGTCACTCTCACACCTCAACGAACAAACGTAGAGACATGCCGTTTCGTCCACTGAATTCGTCTCACCCTTAGCTTTAAAACGCGCTATCACACGACTCTCTACCATCTCTAGAACAAAAGTTGGAAGTCTGGCTGGAGGGGGGGGGAGTCAGCACTTTTTCTCTCCGATTGAGCTGGAAACAACCTCCCTAACCCAAAAGTTCACGTAGAGTCCGAATCTGGCCTCCGTTTGTCCATCTGAACCCTCCTTCATGCCAAAATACGGCCTTTCTCACCCCAAAATGTCCAAAACCTACCTTTTTCTAACTCTGTCGTTCCTAGATTCCTACCCTTGCTGCTCCTTCCTTCCTTTCAGAGGGGAGGGAACGGTTTCCTCCTCTCGGACCCATCCTTCCATCACATCCTTGGCAACTTCCTTCCAGAGGGGGGATGAGTCAGCCTGTCACATTTCACATTTTGGCCTTGATTTTGTCAGGGGATCACTGCTGAGTTATGGAGAAAAATTCACTATAACGCTGCCATAATCTGGATGGTTTCATCTAGGCCTACATGTACAGGGTGGCCCAGATGTTGCGGCAACATCGGAAAGTTTTCTGTTTTTGCTGTAAATTCATTTTGGATCGCCACCCTTCCGGGATTTGGGCAAGCTTTCATAGACGAAATTCCGAGATTCGAATTTTGAACTGTCGAAACCTGATCTTGACAGTGAAAGTCTAAAAAAGTAAACGTAGGATTTATAACATAGGATGGGAAGTAGGCATGTGCAGAGTTTACGATTTTTAGAGAGAAGAAAGCAATCGATATCCCATGTCTCACTGAATCGATTTCTTTGCAATTTTTTTGAATTTCTGACGCAGATTGAAGTCTTTGGTTAAAATGAAATGTTCCATGTTTTTGAATATCAAGTTAAAAATAATAACGAGTCTAAAGCCATAATTTTTGACATGGAATATCTTCTACGATGTGCATGTGTTAATGTCTTGTTTCTGATCGGCAATACACGAGAATGTAGAAGGACTTGCTCAAAATAACTGTGTTTGACAGGAATGCAGCTTCATGGACAGGGGTGCATTAAATGGCATGACAGGAAATGACCTGAAGACATGCCATGCAGTGCCGGTTTTATGCTGTGCGAGGCCCCCTCTCCATAAAATTTTGACTGACTTTTTCAATTAGGTACAGCGGGTTCACGTGCGATTAACTAAAGCTGGATACTAAACTCAGCGTTATAATTATAACGCATCACAGTATTGGCATCAGAGTTATGTTGCTTTGCTCCTGGTTGCATACTCGGGTAGTGTTGAGCTGCAAGGACTAGTTCTATGCATAAATACATAGATATGAATCTATTTGTAGAAGTCGTTATTAGTAATATGCTAATCGCATCTTTTTCAGTTAATACGTGAATTGCTTAACAAAATTTACATTTGGCTCCCATCGCGCTATACAACGGTTTTTTAGAGCGATATATATATTTTTTCAACCAATATTTCAACCATTGATGAAGAAGAAAAGAGCACATAAATTCGCCTGTCCAAGGGCTTTCTGATGACGATGCAATTATTCTTTCCGACGACGAGATAGGTGTTTTTGTTGTGAAACTGCAAAAAACAGTTTGGCTGACTTTACAACCTCAATATGTTTAGCAATATGATTAGCGAGGATCAATGATAACGTATGAACAGAAACATGGCAGCAATGCACGAGGCCCCCTCCAATCAAGGGGGGTTCGGGGGTCGGTAAGACCGGCCCTGATGCAATGTCAAAAGTCAATAGACTTGTCATTTTTAGCCTAATGAGCGACAACATAGAACATTTCATTTTAACCAAAATCTTCAATCTGCGGCCCATTGGATTAACTTGTGTTTTTCTTTGATCGTGTCTGACGAAGAGGAACCAAATAGAATTTGGCTGACGCGCAGATTCGTAGTAGGCAGGGGTGTACAATGTACATCATTCTGTGAAAGTCTCATTTTCGGCCTCGTTCCCTGTAGAAACTCGATCTGACTGGCGGACTGTTATACTGATGCCGCTCATTTTGCCGAGTTTAAAAAGAAAGAAATACAGAGAATGCTTTCAGATGCCAATGCTGAGGAGATTAGGCAGGAGTTCTGTGCTCAACAGACTATGGTGATGAAGGAATCGGAAGCTATGCATGCTTAAGTATGAAATTCGAAATCTCCATTCCAATATCAGAGTTAGAATGAAGTACAATGCTTTTGACGAATTTCAAAGCAGAAAATCAAAGTTGAAAAACCTAAATTTTTTTAAGGTTCAAGAGCCTGAAGCTGATGGCAATGAGGATGCGCTTCAAGACTATGAAAGTACTTGCTGTTTGCACTGATTCGCCAAATGCTTCCATAAAGGGAACCCATCGGTCGGACAAGAAAGATGCAAACCGGTGACCAATTAAAGTTGCTCTTGAATCATATGATGACAAGCAAAAGGTTCTTAGACCTGCATCACAACCATCAATGCTGGACTCCATAAATCCGTGCAAGCGCGTTTATATTAAACCTGACCTTACTCCGAAGGTTGGAAAGAGAACATGCTTATAAGAGAAAAGATGTTGCGGCGTACGGTGAATGCTGTCGTCATAAAGCTCAGTAGAATTGCACATAGGTCTGTCTATGATAGCCATAATCATATCTTGGGCCTCATGTTTCAACCTTACAACGACCTTTTCGTGATAAGCTTCTGGATGATTGTATAGGCCTTTCCCTTCACAAATTACCTAACGTTTTGATGCTCAATGTTAGGTCAATTGATAGCCCTGGTAAAATTGATGAATTGCGGTCTATCTGTAATCTTGCAAATCCTGACTTTCTGATCACTATACCGAATCGTGGTTGTTTTCAGAACACGCTAAATTGTTGAAGGTAAGTAGGCCTATGAAAATCTATAGAGAATGACAACTATTAAGTCAATAAAAGACAGCTGTGCTATTGGTGTTCCCGTATGGGTATAAGACATTTTCTACACTGAAATTTTGCTCTCATCTAGCCCTGAACATGTTTTTTATTATATGTTTGAAATATCGCAAGGATCGGCACGCTGCTCGTTCTGTTTATATTCCACCGAACATGACTGCTGGATGAAGCAAAGTCAGTTTTCTTGAAGATTCTAAGAATTTTTAAATTTTTCTTGAAGATTCTTTCTACCATTGTCTCAAAAGAGTAATCCAGTGTTAAAAATCATTGTTTGTGGTGTCTTCAACAAAATTGACAGTACTTTTGTGGAATTCGATATGGTTGAGAAAGATCATGAAATGACTCGCGGAAACTCAATTCTCGACCAAATATTGGTCAGCAAAGCAATTGATGAATTTTATCCTGATGGAAGCTACCTAGCTACATAGAGTAAGTAGGTTATATTAATAAGCGTAACAACCAAACATGTCCATTGTGATAGCTGCTTCGATTTTACTGAAAGAACTCTTGTTGCTACACATAGGACCACATGTGAGATGTGCAATTTTTCCATGCTTTTGAGAAATGAGGATGGAATTGACTAATCACGATAGCAATGCAGATGAAATAATAGTTAGACTATAAATCCCTCGAGGCCCTGCCTTGGAGAGATAGTACTTTTACACCAACTTCGATGAAAGTGACTGCTACTTCAATAAAGCTCAGCATTTGTTAATAAGAGTATTTTCTTACATCTGATCATGTCACAAACTCTGACAGTGAAAGAGTAAAATATGACAATCAAAGACAATGATCATAATTATTTCACTGTAGAAAAGATTTACACGTAAATGTGTCCTCAACAGTGTTCAGATAAAGTTATAACTTAATGTATAGTGAATCATAAAATCACGCCTAGCAGCTGTTGAATTCCAACCGCATAGAGTAATATTACTCCAACCATCTATAACTCAATTCTACACAATGACTTTTATATACCGTACTTTTACCAACTTATTCTCAAACTGCACCGATCCATTTAGCCTGTTGGAGGAAAGCTATTTGCTAAATTTACAAAGTCAACAAACTCGAAAATTGAACCAAGCGGTAGAAAAGCTTTTCAATTTATATGAAAACTATGCATTATAATGCCGTTCATGAAGTTTCCTTGATAGTCAACTGAATTTCCATTTAATTAAGATTCTTAATAGAAAAGTTTCTTTCTTTTTGATGTCCAAGCTTCACATACTACTTAAATATCAAAATCTCGAGTATCGAATCGCTACTATGTGAACACATGAATAATTTGCGAAAATTTATCTTTTTAAAATTGATCAAAATGTCTTCTTAGACTTCAGGAGTACAATCTCCGTAGAAATTGAATCTTTTGATACAAAAGTTTTCACTGTATGCTGACATTTATTTGAGATGACACTCTATCTAAATATTTTCTCTATGCCTAAGCTAGACGGGTTTATACATGCATACCTTATTTTTTGAGAAAGCTATGCGACTTAAAACCTATAGCCTACATTGCATATTCCACAAGAGACTGATGGACAAATTGGTATCACGCTAATTTTAATTATTCTTGACGGTCAAGCGTCAACAATGGTTTGAAATTTCAGTGGTCAACTGAAAATAAGTATGGTCTTGGAGCAATCCCTACTCCACATGATACTTTACATGGTTTCTCAAATTCTGTTTAATGCTGGAAAATGATTCGTGCCTTGATACAATAGTGCTTGTATTTGAAATGGTTTCTACGCTGTGATGCGTCGGTAAACAAGGGACAAATGTGATTGAATGTCTTTATAAAAAATTTGCAAATGAGATCACATTGTAAAAAGATAGTTACACTATCATCATACATGGCAAATTAAAGAGAGAACATATGGATTTACATCGATCACATAGCATACATATAATTCCGCTTGTATTCTATACACTTTTTCAATGGATTTGCTCGATCCATTAAAGTGCAAAAATAAAATGTGCTTGAAAGTGTGACGACAAGAAAAAATCTGAAATATAGTCATTGTAGCAACCTAAAGCTGATGCATAATTGCGATTTGCTCAATTCATAACTCTTGTCAATGCTAGAAAAAACACAGCTGGAAATGTGCTCATTATAGCTATATATTTTTGAAATTTTTATTATATATTTACAGAAGCAGTGAAGCGGGCTCATGTAGTCAGGGTTTGCATCCTTACTCCCAAGACACCGGAGTGGAGCTTTACACTGTCATACAAATACACTGACGACCGATACGCGGCGCGCTTGAAGCCCTTTGTAGCATTGTCCATCAGCAAATTCACTTGCAACTACCAGACATTTCTTCGAGATGAGTAAAACACAGTTGCGAGTGCCGGCACATTTACATTTTCCACCTTAATCAAGACTTGATAAATTCTTTAACAGTGGATAAAATTCTTTAAGTGTGGTCTGACAACAGTGGATATCATTGCTATACTAATCAAATTTAATCCAAAAAATTGATTGGTGTGATAAAAAAATAAAATAAATTGATAATCCTGAAAAATGCTCCCGTATTAGAAGAGTAAAGCGATCATCTGTAAAATCAATTTATTATTTTAAAGAATATTCCATATAGGCTTGTTAAGGACGATTTAATGCTGCAGAAACGCTTCTTTAGTTTGGTTTAACTTCGGATCATGCAGTTTGTCTGTGGACGGCTCTATTCAGGATCAGTATACAGAATTCGTTTTCAGATAGCGATGACTAAGCCATAAAAAACTTAACTTTTCTCTCAAGTTCACGAAAAAGATAATGAGGATAGGCAATTAATCATTGCAGCCTGAAGAAATCGATGCTATCCTGTCGTTTTACAGGTTTGCGCGTTCGAAATAGTAAAGGAATTTCCGTAAAAAGGTGCAACGCCAAAATTGTGCAAATCTTCAACTTAATTACATCAATTCGTCTATCTATTTCATCATTTTTCCTGATTAAAGTCAATATTTGTTATTTTCCCTCAAACAAAAAAATCCTCAACTAAAAATATCGTTGTGAATTTTGCTTGTGTCCATCAAATGTGATTTTAGGAGCGAAACCCATCATAGAATCCACAATACATATAAAGCTACGTTACCAATTACTCGTACCATCAGTATGCGTCATTTTCAGTCATACTTACCAGACAAGGATGTTCTTGTTGAGTCCATGGCAGAGCGTAGTGCAAAATTACATGCATGCCTCCAAAACTGCGTCATAACCGCATTGTGGCTGAAAAGCATGGCACGGCACTGGATGTACTCGTACATCGTACATTTTTGAAGTTGGTAGGCCTATCGCTTCAGACAGATCATGTTTTGATCATACTGAAAATTATCACATTTTGCCTAATATCAATATCACTAAAGATTATTGAAACATTCGGTGTTTCGGCAAACTTTTGTTGCAATAAAAATACAATTGATTATATCAAGTCTTAAATCCCGGAATGAAATGTCACTTCTATGTAATATGTAGCGCATAACATTAATTATGCGCTCATCTATTATTAATGCGAAATTTCAAGAATTTTTGAGGTTGAAACTTTGGAGTCAGATCCTAACGTTTGCGAGAACACTCAATGGGACAATTGCGAGCATATCAAAAGTAGAGTATACTGGATAATAAGAATTTGTATTATGCAATTATATACTGTACTATAATTCAAATACTTTGAGATTCTATGTCCATAACGTGTAAATACTAACACTAGGTGATTGTTGTAAATCCTCCTGTAACGGAAAATCCCATTATATAAAGCAGAAATATGTTTAAATGGCTATATTTAATCACTTGATGAACCGGTAATGTTTAAGTTCCTGAATGTTCACCTAACTGATTAATCTGAGACGACGCGTCTGTCCGTGACTCTGTAGGAACATCTGAATGTTGGTTTTAGATAAAATGAAATATCTGGTCTAATACTATTTGTACAACTATAACAGCGGTAGGATAAATTTTAAATGGTAAACTAAGCCATCAACAAATTATGACTCAATCTGGCTTCTAATGACATTACTATGCACAGTAGCTCAGTAGACGTGTAATTAGTAATAACATCACACAAAATACTTTAATGTGATAACCTGACAACCTTCGCACTAAAGATCCGTTTAGAAAAGTGCCAAAATTTGGTACATCCCTAATAATATCTACGCAGATTTTATGTAGATTTTTTCCGGACAATGATAGTGTTTTTAATGTTGGAATCAAAAGTTGCAAGAACATTATCGGTAGTCTCAAATGATGAAAACGACTTTATAAAGTGCTCGTATAAAACTGTACAAGTTCAATGACTTCATTAATTAGCTATCTAAACTATCGGATTATGAAATTGCCAATGTAAGCTGTTCATACGAACCATCCGTTTTAACCGAAAATATTGATGATGGAATAGCGAGACAATTCAATTCATTCATGAGTTACTGCAATAAAAGTGCTTCCTGCCTTCAAGTCTCTTAGCAGTTTTTAACATTCCTCATTGATTTCTCGACGTCACACTTCCTCTTTTATCCAATCTCCGACTTTTTGTTGACTTGCCTTTTTTGCCTTTGACTTGACTTTTTGTTCAGCTTCAGCACTTTGTCACTTCCTGAAGAATATATTTCTTCAGCAACGCGAATTTCAACTTAATCTTTGGCAGTGATTTATGTATATAGTTGTGACTTGGTTTCCACAAACTGTAGGGATATCGGGTGTTCGTCATTAAATTCGTTTTCCATTTTCTTCTAGTTTTTCACATCTTCTGACTGACTTTTCGATAAGTTCTTGACGCCCTTTCTCTTCTTCTGCAGCTTGTTCCCCCTTTTTCTTTGTAATTTCGAATTCTTCAGGTTCGTGTTTCTTCCCCTCTCTGAACTTCTACTGTGCTTGCTGTATAGCTCTCGTGACTTCTTTGAAAAGCGCATGTGCAATGCACTTTGTTGCGCACTACTACAATGACGAGCATGCTCTTTACTCCTCAAGGCTTCCAGTGTTTCATCACTGAGCTTCGTGGGTTCAACTGTCAGGATGCTTCTGTTGTCTGAAACTGCGCTCGACGCCCGCATTACCGCTGCTTATGGATTCCAAAAAGTTCATATCCATTTCATTGCTATTTTCGAATTTGATCGAGAGTCCGAGTTTACATCAGGCAGATGGTTGAAGGTGCAGGAGGCGTCGATTCGAAGCGTCGGCCACTGTCTTCACTTGCACGACTTTGGGCTTTAGAAATCGACGCTTAGAGTAGTAAGGAGGTGCTTCATTTCGGGGAAAAGACTGTGCACGATGGAGTCATGTTTTGGAAAATGAGAAGATACTTTTCAAAAATGTCCGCATTGTCCATGAATAATTTCATTGATAGAATCACATTTTGTTTCTTCACAGTTACACACTTTCGGATTATTTGAGATCGTTTGCTTTTCGGTGAAGTTGCCTGGCAATCAGACTGCTTTGGAATATGAGTGAGAAAGTATTTTTTGCAGTCCCAACGAAGCTGTGAATGTATTTCAAACGATTTGGAAAAAGTAAGCCATGCTATCATGAATTAGTGCATCGAATGAAGAGTTCTTCCCTTTGATCAGTAATTGAATCAGCAAGTTTTAAAAAAATCTTCAATATTGCCCGGAACAATGACGGTGATTGATGAATGTTAGTGTTACTGTATCATATTAGTACTTATATAAAGAAGGTGAAAGTCTTGCACGGGTGTTGCATTATGATCCATTTTAAGAAATCCATCATAAATAACGCACTACTGATTATCATTGTTAGTACGCATAATAAATACAAAATTGGTCATCGGAGATAAAACTACAATACAATTCACATGAGCTACGGATGCGCTGTCATGAAAAATATTTGGTTTTTTAATCCACACATTATTTGTGTTTCTATAATCTAACTCTGCATAGCTCATCTCTTATTTACTTTGTACTTGCAGTCACACTAGTCCGGCAGCCAGAACGAGTTTCTGCAGGGAGCGAGGCCGAATGTAAGACTTTCACAGAATGATGTACACTCCATGTCTACTTCAAATCGGTGCGTCTGCCGAGTTCTAGTGAGTTCCTCTTCTTGTCAGACAGGATCAAAGAAAAACACATGCAAATCCAATGGGACGCAGATTGCAGCTTTTGGTTGAAATGAAATTTTCTATGTTTTCTTTAATTAAACGAAAAGTACTAAGGCTACAGTCATAATTTTTGACATGGAATGTCTTCAGGTCATTTCCTATGATGTGCACGTGATATTATGGAGCTTCTGATCGGTGATGTATGGGAGAATGTGGTTGAATGTGGATAAAGTTACTCAAAATGTTTATGTTTGCCGACATTAAGAGGCTTGCCAAATGTAAATGTGTCTCTCTTTATAGACAAGGGTGCATGAAAATGAAAGGAAATGACCTGAAGACATTCCATGCAAAAATTATGACTATGGCCTTAGTACTTATCGCTTAATTAGAGAAAACATACAAAATTTCATTTCAACCAAAAGCTGCAATCTATTATCAACGGGAGTTAAAGTAGGAAAAGGTTTTAAAACAGAAACAACTGTATTTTTACCAGATGATCCACAAGAATTACTAAATAGATTAAATATTTTAATATCGGCAATAAAAGAAGGACATAATTCTAGTTTCAATGAAATTCATGCTATATTGAAAAGACTGCTAGAAAAGAAGATTCTAAATGAAGAGGATTATAAAGTATAGCTGAAATATGTTGTTGTTTTTAATTTTTTTATAAAAGATATTTATTCAAAATTTTAACTAAAAAATGTGTTCAGCAGATTTAGACAAAATTAATTATCATTTAGAAAATCTAACAGAGATTTTGGGTTCATCAAAATTTAGTACGACGTTAAAAATTATTACAGCTACTTCATCAAACACTTGTAATTTAGAACCCATTCTGCATTTGGAACAAAATAAAAATTATCAAATTGTATTGACTAGTTTCTCCACATTTAACACTATTCAAAACGTTATCAAAGATGTGAATGATCAATTTAGATATTCTACTGATAAAGGCAAAACGTGGAAAATACTAACTTTTCTTCCTGGTTCTTACGAAGTTGAATCAATATCAAATGAAATTAAGAGACATTTAGGTATACCATTTAAAGATAAGAAACAATTACATTTTGCAGTTGAACCGGCAGTTAATAAATTTTCTCCTACTTTAGACGAAAATCATCAAGTTGATTTTAATCATGATAGATCATTGTCAAAGCTATTAGGATTTAATAAACAAACCTATAGTCAAGGTTATCATTTAGGTGAGAAGATTCCAAAAATAACTGAAATAAATTCAATTGTTGTACATTGTGACATTATTGAAGGAGGATATATAAATGGTAAATTGTCAAATTTAATATTCAGTTTTCCAGCTTTTACTGTACCCATTGGTTATAGATTAAAGGTATTTCCACAAACATTAATATATTTTCCTATCACAAGAAAAACTATTAACAACATTAGCATTAGAATCACTGATGAGAAAGGACAAGAAATAAATTTTGGAGGTGAAGAGATTATGATAGATCTTTTGGTTCGGGAGGTATAAACTCCCACGCGAAGCTAGAGAAGTTTAATTTTCTTATTCTTCTTTTAAAATAGAAATAAAATTTTTTTATTAAAAAATGAGTGAAGTCCCCCCATTAAATAAAAAAAAACTTAAATTTAATCATCATCCAAATTTATCTAATAAAGTTTTGTCAGTTATTTGTGGAAGATCAGGTTGTGGTAAAACGTATCTATTATTTAAAATTCTCACGACTCCAATTTTTTTGGATTATAACAATCTTATAATTTATACAACAACAGCAGAACAACCCGTCTATCAATTTTTAAAATATGGATTTGAAAATAATCTTAAAAAACAGCAATTGCTTCATTATTCAAAGAATATGAAAAATCTGAAGATGAAGAAGAAATAAGTTCGTGGTGTGAAGAAGCAGCAAAAAATAATCAGTTAGTGGAATCCAATAAAAATAAGCATATAAAGATACAATTAATAGATGATAGTGGTAATATGCAAGATCCTAGTAAACTAGATAAAACAATGAAACATTGTGTAATTTTTGATGATTGTGTTAATGATAGAAATCAGTCAGTTCAGAGAAATTATTTCACAAGAGGTAGACATAATAACTAGTGTTTTTTATTTAACACAAAGTATGTATTCATTAGACGGAAGTGTTATTAGAACGAATGCAAATATATTTATACTATTTGAAATAAATGCAAGAAACTTAAGTGATTTGTTAAGAGATTTATGTGTAAGGAATAAAGATGAATTTAAACAATCGTGTAACAATGCATTGTCAAAAGATTATGGGTTCATTACAATTAATATTGATAAAAAAATTCATGATAGAGTTATAGAAGATTTGTTCTCTGACTAAGCTTCGCCCCGACTGAAAGTCGATAGAAAATATTTTCGCGGAGTGATCGAACGGAGTGACCGAATAATTTTTTCTTATAAATTTTTTGTTAATAAAAATAAAAAAAAATATGTTGAATGCTTACAAGATAGAACATGTACCAGTTTTAAAAGATTATCGACATTCTACAAATCCTGTAAATTCGAAGAAAGAAGTTAGATTTTATTATCATCATAAATACGTAGCGCTCGTTACAGATAATAAAACAAAACATGGTATCAAACCGTGTGTTAAAACAAAAGACTTTCTACTTTGTTTAAGAAGTTTCCGAGTATTTTTGGCGTATAATAATTTATGGTGGTTGGTTAAGAAAGAACATTTAACAACACATGAATTAGAAACATTACATCAATTACATATTCCTGTGTATATCCAACGAAGTTGGCGGAACCGAGGTTCTATGTAAAAATACATTTTTTCTTTTAAAAAATATGAATCGTGAAATGTCTCTCGGACAAACGTCTAGGATTGATGAATTAATCAAGAACTAAACTGCTGAGTTTGATGCGCAAATTAAACATAGTAAACGTAGTAAACGTAGTAAACGTATTAAAAAACAGAAACGTACTAGGCGTAGTATTAGACGTAATATTAAAAAACAGAAAAGTGGAACAAAAGAAATATTAGAAACTCCTATTACTGATATCTTTTTTGATGATAGAATTAAGGATGAACTTGGTGATGATTTATGTAATTTATTTAATCCAAATGAAATTAAATATGAAAATGTATCTTTTATTAATGTAGTAAATGATATGCGGAAACTTTTAGCAAATGGTAAAATCATTAATTTACTTGGAAAAGTTGTTAAAGATCAGGAAAATATAATTCAAAATTTTTACGTAACCTTCTATAATAAAAATTCATTTGAAATCTGGTTTTCGAATCTGGATGAGAAATCCGATGCTAACGAATGGATTTTTACAGGTAATATTAAATATGAAGATTTTGGAATGAAGTTAGTACAAAGATCGCATAGAGGTGCATGTATTAATATGAAATATAGAATCAAAGAATATTTCGGTGAATATTGTTATATTCCTTCTGAAGATTTTTGTTTTATTAAATGTTATAATGTTTTACGAGGTTTTAATGAAGAACAAGGAGAAATGATGAAAGAAATGTTTAATAATTTTTTATATAAAGAGAAAGCCACATCTAGAACAGGAGTAATGTCAAACTGCAAATTTTCTCAATTCAATAAATATTTTGGAGAATGTGTTCAATATTATAGTCCTGCCAATCGTCATTTAAATCCTAGAGGAATTGAAACGTTTCATAATTATATTTATTACAATTATTTTCACGAAGCTTCAACAATTGGACACTATTGTTTAATTAATAAATCTCATAAATTAAAAGCTATTAGAGAAATTGAAAATAATTTCAAACCCATATATAAAACAGTTACTGATGAAAATCTAACAACGCGTCCATATAAAATCATAACAAAGAAAAAAATTGACTATAGTTCAACATATATTTGGGATCTCGAAACTTTTCCTGATCCTAACTTTTCAACAGCTCATCCTATTCCTTATGCTGTAGGAGCTATTAATTTTATTAAATTTATATGTTGCTTACCGAAACAAAGATTGAAAGAATTAGAAACACGTTTGTTAAGTGATATGATTAAAATTAAACGATCAAAAGATGAAGATGAAATTAAAAAACGTAAAAAACAGATTAATGAGTATAATAATTTAACTGAATTAGAATTTAATAAACTTCAAAATTGTGTGAAAATATTTACGAGAACTGAGGATGATGAATGTCCGATCGGGGGAAACCCAGAGAACGCATGTCCGATCGGGGGAAACCCAGAGGACGTATGTCCGATCCATCAATTTTTTAAAACTCTTGGAAAATTTAATTATTCGAAAGTAACTTTAATAGCTCACAATTCATCAGGTTTTGATTCCTATTTTCCGATAAAAGCTAATTTTAAATTATCTAAACCGCCTCTTAAAATTTCAAGAGGAATATTAACTGCTTCATTACAAAATCCTTATACCAATGAATGTGCTAGTAGATACATTCAAAAATCTTTTAGATTTAAAAACAATATGAAAAAAGATTCACCTTCAGGTAAATCGGCACTTCAAACTATTATAATGAAATGTAGTTATCAACATGTAAAAACAAGTCTTTCTAAATGGTGTGAGAATTTTAAAATTCCTACGAATGTGTGTAAATTAAATTATGAAATTGGAGACATAACACATGAAAATTATAAAGAAAAAGAAAATGAATGGAGACCATATTTAGTTAACGATATTCTTTCTTTAGCTTTTTGTATCTACAAATATAATAATGTTATGCGAGATTTAGTTGGTGAAGATATAACTACTAATTTGACATCCACTGCTTTAACATTTAACGGTTGGATGAAAAGCGTGCAAAATGACAATATAAATATTCATTCTCACATAGATTTATGGGCTAGAAATTATATTAGAAAATCTGTTAAAGGTGGAAGAGTTTCAGCAAATATAAGAAAATACATATCGCCATTTTGTAGCATCTTGTTGCCAATATTAAAACAGTATTTACCTGGTCGCTCCGCTGGGGGGGCTTTGTCCCTTGGTCGCTACGCTGGGGGGACTTTGTCCCTAGGAAGTAATTTAATAGATTTAATGAAACAGTATCGAGATTTAGGAGATAAAGCTGAAATTTGTAAGAAAATTTCAAATCAACTACTTGAACAAAAAAATGAATTTCTAATGGTTCTGACACGCATGTAATATTGAGAAAGAATAATTTATTATTTATTTCTAGAATAGATAGTATTGTAAACAACTATAAAATTAATCCGTTTGAAATTAATGGTGATATGAAAGAAATTTCATTTGTTGATAATTTGGAAATTTGTACTCATAATGGATGGAGTAAAGTAAAAAAATTATTAGACATCTTACAAATAAACGTATTTATCGAATAAGAACAAAAATGGGAATAGTAGATGTTACTGAAGATCATTCATTGTTAGATGAAACAGGTAATGAAACAAAGCCACAAGAATTAAATACAGAAACAAATTTACTACATAATAAATTATTTTTACACGACAATACAATCACATTGAAACAAATTGTAAGTGATATTTATGTTAATGATCCACCTAATTTAAGATGTAAGCAAGCATTTATAGAAGGGTTCTTTTTAGGAGATGGTTCTGCTGGAATCTATAATTATGAATCAGGAGTCAGATATTGTTGTACTTTAAATAACCAAGATCTTAACCTCTCAATTAAATTAAGAACATATATTAATGAAGTCTATAACAATGATTGTAAAATATATGATACGATGAGATCATCTAGGGTATACAAACTTAATTTTCAAAATCCAAAACAATATGCCACATACTTTAGTGAAAATTATTATAATCAGTTCAAAGAAAAATGTGTTCCTTGGTATGTTCTAAATGCTGAATATAATATTAGATATTGGTTCTTTGTTGGATTTTATGCAGCAGATGGGAGCAAGAAATCTTTTTTACAAGTAAATATGCAATTATTCGTTTTACACAGAAAAATAAAGAAACCTTTAGTGGTTTATACAATTTGGCATCATCTCTAGGTATTAATTTGGTAGTGAGCGAAAGACAAGATAAATCGTTATGCTTTAGTGCGTGTCAAGTTAAAAATAATATTACCAAAGATGTCACCACTGTAAGATACTTAAATAATAAACCACAATATGTTTATGATATTGAAACAGAAGATGGCACATTTAATTGTGGTTTTCCATTAATTGTAAAAACACTGATTCAATATACATTTCTAATGAACTCTTCAATAAATTAGATGCTGCTGGATATGTTGGGGGAGAATTGTGTCAAGGAAAAAATGATTATGGAAATGGTGGAATTATTTTTGCAATGTTTATTGCTCCTAAAATAAAATGTTGTATTACTGTAGATGAACAAGGGAGACTTAGTGAAAAGAAAACATTCAAAGGATATTCACAAGATAAAGTAAAAGTAGAAGATTTTCTAAAATTATATTCGGGTGAAACATTATCGACTACAGTTAATAAATCATGGAAAATATCTTTAGAAACTGGAATTAGTATTCCTGATAAAAATAATAATACTGAAGAAAAAAAATTTTCTGGTCAAATAAATATTCTTAAACGTGAAGCACCTGATGAAAATGAAATTATGTTACCTTATAACGGAGAAGATATTCAAGCTGAAATAATTCAAACAATCGTCAGTGAGAGTAATTTAAGTGATGATGACACGTGGGAATAATATTTTTTTATTACATCTAAAAACTTATTACATCTAAAAACTTATTACATCTAAAAACTTATTACATCTAAAAACTTATTGCATCTAAAAACTTATTACATCTAAAAACTTATTACATCTAAAAACTTATTAATCTAAAAACTTATTACATCTGAAAACTTATTACATCTAAAACTTATTACATCTAAAAACTTATTACATCTAAAAACTTATTACATCTAAAAACTTATTACATCTAAAAACCTATTGCATCTAAAAACTTATTACATCTAAAAACTTATTACATCTAAAAACTTATTAATCTAAAAACTTATTACATCTGAAAACTTATTACATCTAAAAACTTATTACATCTAAAAACTTATTACATCTAAAAACTTATTACATCTAAAAACTTATTACATCTAAAAACTTATTACATCTAAAAACTTATTACATCTAAAAACTTATTGCATCTAAAAACTTATTACATCTAAAAACTTATTAATCTAAAAACTTATTACATCTAAAAACTTATTACATCTGAAAACTTATTACATCTAAAAACTTATTACATCTAAAATTTATGTCTAGAAAATATATATCTAAAAATATAATTAATTAATTATAGCACTCACACCGTTTATTATTGGTTTTTATCTTCAATTGTTTGTTTTTGCGTCAGCTAATGTAGATTTGGCATCAGATATTATTGGTGTTGTTTTTTTCAAGGCATTTCTTTCATCATCAATTCCAGATTTTAAACATTTTAGTGTATCATTATTTGTTAATCTGTTAGGTATTGCTATACCAAATGTTGTAATTGTTGAATATTTGACATAGATTAAAATTCTTGAACAGGTTGCATATTTTGAATAGGTTGCATATTTTGTTGAGATTGTTCAATAATTTGATCGTCCCGTTCTTGTGATAAGGTTCTATTTAAAGAAAATATTACTTTCTGCCGTTGTTCAATTAAGTTTAATAATTTGATCGTCCCGTTCTTGTGATAAGGTTCTATTTAAAGAAAATATTACTTTCTGCCGTTGTTCAATTAAGTTTAATATTTTCTTATCAATTGTATAATTTATGTGCGAGTCTCCGATCCATTCAAAAATTATTCCTATATCCAAGTGTATGAATATTTTACTTCGTGCTTGCAGATGTAAGATTTCCCTTGTTAACTTCTGAATTCTTCTCCGCTTTGTCTCCAATCGAACAGATCTTTCAGTAGATCCAACCATTGTGATGATAAAATTTAAACTAAGATTGTAATGTTTCACGTTTTATGAATTGTGTGTGTGTTTAAATAGTAAGTGAAAATTATGAATGGTGATCTAAGCAAAGCGGCATTGTAGGTGAATGAAGTTTGCTTGACAACATACGGGTATGACATGACGGGTATGATTAAATGTACTTGAATGACAATGGGGAAATTGCACCGCATTGTAAATCATTTCATCGACCAAAATGCAAACCAGATCGGAAACCAAAACTAGAACTTTTCCGGTTTTGGTTCGACAGTCGGTCTCGACTGTCGATAGTAGTATATAGTGTGACATCCGGCGCGACGCTTCGCTTCGCTTTGCTTCGCTTCGCTTGCGCCGGATGTCACACTTTTGCGGGTTTTTTCAAAAAATCAAAATTTCAAAAATTTAGGTAGACTTCAAATTTCACGTGGCCGAAGGCCGAAGGGGGGAAAATTTAGGTAGTGACAAATTTTCAAAAAAACAAAATTTCAAAAATTTAGCCGGTCTCGAAATATCACGTAATCTCAAATTTGAGAATTACAATTTTCTCGCTTAAATCATGACCGTTCCAGGACACCGAAAATCAGAAAAGTTAAGAATCTCAAATTTGAGAATTACAATTTTTACCTTGAAAATCATGACCGTTCCAGGACACCGAAAATCATAAAAGTTGAGAATTTCAAATTCATGAATTTTATCCATCTTTCAGTTTTTTAAAATATATCATGTGACTAAAAATATTTCTTTAAGAATGTAACACAATCTCTCACAATGCCTGTTATTGTTACTGCTTTGCACTCAGATGATCACTCAATTGTAGAGAACATCTGCTTCTCGCATTTATGAATAAAAGGCATTTCAGTGTAAAGAGCTGTGACCTCCAGCTCAAACATTTGAAAGGAAACAATGTATGAAAGAACAAGCAGCTGCTACACCCACTTAGTCATTTGTAAGACGTGGAATATAATTGCAGCATGTAGGAAGTAAGACTTCATTTACAATTCCATTAATCATAACTAGTGACTGTTTTCTTTCTTCATTGCAAAATGCCAAAACGTACTGCCGCGGAAGCTTTTTCGTTTTACATGCCGATTTTACTAAACTTAATTAAAGAAGAGCACAAGGAAACTGCGAATAAATACTTTGAAGAGTGGAAGTTAGAAATTCAATCGAGAAAGAAGAACAAATTGGACTCTCAAAAACAAGTGGAGGATATTACAGTAAAAATAGAACAGTATCTGATCACTACTACAATTCCTCAGTTCAATGTTACAAAAGAACATTTCATTACCATCGAAGATAGTGCTACTATGATTTCAAAACTGATTGCAAGTGATAAAGTGCACCATGGGTCGTTGCTGAGAAGTGCTGCTTATCAAGGTTATGGATTTAAAAGAATTCTGGAATTGAGTGACAATAAAAAAAACAGATTTGTGGCAAACTTGGAACTATTTAGAATTTCCTATGACGTAAGTTATTGTTATTTCTTGATGAACTTATCAGATCTAATTCTACCACACGTATTATTTTTAAATTCATCAATGCCCATTAGTTTTGTTAGAAAACATTTTAAAGAAATCAAAATTTATATAGAAAAATTGAATCAACCGACAACTATAGAAGAAATGAGGTTTGGTTCCCAAGATGAGTGAACATTAACTGTGTTGTTTCACTTTTTAAGATATGTGCAATGTACATACATATTTGATGTATACATATTTATGAAGACTTCTTTATAAGTAGTAACGCATTTTGGATTATTTTGAAATGTAATTCTATTTTCTTTTGTTCTCCAGTCTCATGGTAGAAGACTGACATTGTATAGATCTATATTTCAGTATGTAACATAATCTTTGATATTTAAGAATGATTCATGGAACTTAGTAGTATTGCATTTTGGATTATTTTGAAATGTAATTCTATTTTCTTTTGTTCTCCAGTCTCATGGTAGAAGACTGACATTGTACAATTGTATGATAAGATTGATTGTTGTATTATTATATTTGATATTTAAGAATGATTCATGGAACTTAGTAGTATTGCATTTTGGATTATTTTGAAATGTAATTCTATTTTCTTTTGTTCTCCAGTCTCATGGTAGAAGACTGACATTGTATAGATCTATATTTCAGTATGTAACATAATCTTTGGTATTTAAGAATGATTCATGGAACTTAGTAGTATTGCATTTTGGATTATTTTGAAATGTAATTATATTTTCTTTTGTTCTCCAGTCTCATGGTAGAAGACTGACATTGTACAATTGTATGATAAGATTGATTGTTGTATTATTATATTTGATGCAAAATACACTGCCGTTGTTTTCATTTTTTCTGTACAAGAAGTAGACATTATTACAGTTATTGGAATCTATTTCATTTAAAATGGATGATAAAAATCCGACAGTTATACTGAGTAATATAGGTGATATATTACCGCAGGTCAATAACATGACTGAGTTCTTAGAAATATACGGCAAACAAACAACTGCGTATTTCTATTTAAATCGAAATTCAGAAGATTGTATTCAAAATATCTATTCAAAATATTTCTTTAAAAAATGGAAGAAACAAAAATGGAAGAAACAGAAATGGAAGAAACCGCAAGAATATATCCTTCGTTGTCATATGAACGTAGTTCTACTTTAATGGACATTGAAAAGATTGACATTGAAAAAATGAATAAAGAAAAACACAAAGATAGAGTACGTTATATGAAAGATAAGGAATCTCAATTATTATTAAGATTAGAGCATTATAAAAAATTAAGAAAGAGATGGACTAAAGTTAAGAATGTAACACAAGGAATTGGCATATTCTTAACAATAAGTTTAGGCGCTCTCACTATTGTTATATCTTCAGGTGTTTTAGTAATTCCAGTAGTTGCTACAGCTTTAACAGGTACGGGTGTTTTTGCAACTTCACTTGTTACAATGTTAGATAAATCTTTAATAACTAAAAAACGAAAATCATTAAAAACTAAGCATTTACATATTAAAGAAGTCTATGACAAACTACATTACTACTTTCAAAGAGTATGTGATGATAATGTTATTACGTTAGATGAGATTGAAAAATTTGATCAAATAGCTAATAAAGCTAATAAAACGCCATTTCATTTAAAGTCCGAAAAAGTTCATGATAAGAATAAACAGGATGGCAAAATTTCTAGTGATGGCAAAATTTCTAATGAAGAAAATGACAAAATTTTTTTAGAAGAGCTAAAAACTTTAAGCGAAAATTTAAGCAAAACTTAAAACGAGAAAACTTTAAACGAAAAGATGTCAGACAACAAAGCAATAAAAAAATAATTTGTTCAGTAAAATGTTTTTGCTGTATTCCAATGTTACCACAAAATTCAAATATTACATTTTAAAAATGGATAAAATTAGAGCTGATAATTTTAAAAGAATAAAACAATTAGAAGAGTTAATAAAACAAAGAAATATTATGAAAGAAAATCATCTTCAACATAGAATGATAAAAGCTGGTATTCAATCTGATATGTTTGAAAAAATGCAGCAAACCGAAAAAGTAAAAACTGATTTTGAAAAAACTATGAAACCATTTAAAACTCTTGAAAAAGAAAGTACAAATAATGATAAACAAATTCATATATAACAGATCCAGAGCACAAAACTATATTAGATGACTATGGATTACTAGAATCAAACATTACTAAGAAATTACCAAAATCTATGCAATTTGAACATTCTATTTCATTTATAGATGGAAAAACAATACCTAGATTTTATCTCGGACAAAAAGAAATATTTCCACAAACTTTTCGAGGTTTAATTTTTTCACCAGATAAATCTCCTTTTAGTTTAGATAGAAATTTTGTTGATCTTTTAAGAGGAGCAGATTTAAATAATTATGCTGTGGAAGATCTCACAAAATATAAAGCTATGTTAGATAGAGTTGGTGCAGTAAAATCTCTTAGACGTTATAAACAATTAGAAAATTTATTATCAACGGGAGTTAAAGTAGGGAAAGGTTTATCTGAAAAACAGAAAACAGAAACAACCATATTTTTACCAGATGATCCACAAGAATTACTAAATAGATTAAATATTTTAATATCTGCAATAAAAGAAGGACATAATTCTAGTTTCAATGAAATTCATGCTATATTGAAAAGACTGTTAGAAAAGAAGATTCTAAATGAAGAGGATTATAAAAGTATAACGAACCGAATGTTCTAGGGCTTCGTCCGTAGCTGAAATATGTTGTTGTTTTTAATTTTTTTATAAAAAATGTTTATTCAAAATTTTAACTAAAAAATGTGTTCAGCAGATTTAGACAAAATTAATAATCATTTAGAAAATCTAACAGAGATTTTGGGTTCATCAAAATTTAGTACGACGTTAAAAATTATAACAACTACTTCATCACACACTTGTAATTTAGAACCCATTCTACATTTGGAACAAAATAAAAATTATCAAATTGCATTGACTAGTTTCTCTACATTTAACACTATTCAAAACGTTATCAAAGATGTGAATGATCAATTTAGATATTCTACTGATAAAGGCAAAACGTGGAAAGTACTAACTTTTCTTCCTGGTTCTTACGAAGTTGAATCAATATCAAATGAAATTAAGAGACATTTAGGTATACCATTTAAAGATAAGAAACAATTACATTTTGCAGTTGAACCGGCAGTTAATAAATTTTCTCCTACTTTAGACGAAAATCATCAAGTTGATTTTAATCATGATAGATCATTGTCAAAGCTTTTAGGGATTTAATAAACAAAGTTATAGTCAAGGTTATCATTTAAATGAGAAGATTCCAAAAATAACTGAAATAAATTCAATTGTTGTACATTGTGACATTATTGAAGGAGGATATATAAATGGTAAATTGTCAAATTTGATATTCAGTTTTCCAGCTTTTACTGTACCCATTGGTTATAGATTAAATGTAATTCCACAAACATTAATATATTTCCCTATTACAAGAAAAACTATTAACAGTATTAACATTAGAATCACTGATGAGAAAGGACAAGAAATAAATTTTGGAGGTGAAGAGATTATGATAGATCTTTTGGTTTGGGAGGTATAAACTCCCGTTCGAGAGGTATAAACTCCCACGCGAAGCTAGAGAAGTTTAATTTTCTTCTTCTTCTTTAAAAATAAAAATAAATTTTTTTATTAAAAATGAGTGAAGTACCCCCATTAAACAAAAAAAAACTTAAATTTAATCATCATCCAAATTTATCTAATAAAGTTTTGTCAGTTATTTGTGGAAGATCAGGTTGTGGAAAAACATATCTATTATTTAAAATTTTAATGACTCCAAATTTTTTGGATTATAACAATCTTATAATTTATACAACAACGGCAGAACAACCCGTCTATCAATTTTTAAAATATGGATTTGAATATAATCTTAAAAAAACAGCAATTGCTTCATTATTCAAAGAATATGAAAAATCTGAAGATGAAGAAGAAATAAGTTCGTGGTGTGAAGAAGCAGCAAAAAATAATCAGTTAGTAGAATCTAATAAAAATAAGCATATAAAAATACAATTAATAGATGATAGTGGTAATATGCAAGATCCTAGTAAACTAGATAAAACAATGAAACATTGTGTAATTTTTGATGATTGTGTTAATGATAGAAATCAGTCAGTTCAGAGAAATTATTTTACAAGAGGTAGACATAATAACTGTAGTGTTTTTTATTTAACACAAAGTATGTATTCATTAGACGGAAGTGTTATTAGAAAGAATGCAAATATATTTATACTATTTGAAATAAATGCAAGAAACTTAAGTGATTTGTTAAGAGATTTATGTGTAAGAAATAAAGATGAATTTAAACAATCGTGTAACAATGCTTGGTCAAAAGATTATGGGTTCATTACAATTAATATTGATAAAAAAATTCATGAAAGAGTTATAGAAAATATTTTCGCGGAGTGATAAAAATATACAAATATAGTGTTATAATATTTTTTTATTTTATGTATATATCAAATTTGTCTATCTTAGAAATTAGAAAATTAAAAAGGTTCAGTAGTTATTCCATCAGGTAAAATTTTTCTTTTATCATCAAATGGATCTAATGCTAATTTATGTTCTTCTTTTAAATACATGTTATGTTTTTTTGAATTAAGTCTATAATTACATGCTGTTTTTATTTCATTATTAAATAATACATTTTTATAATCTTGAAATGTTATTTGATTAGCCACTGATGCCTTTGAAATTCCTTTTAATGTTTTATGTGTTTTAATATTATTAGTTGTATCATAACAGTAACATTTAGATTTTAAAAATATAGCTTCTTTTATGAAATCTTCATTTCCTTCTAATTCATCTTTTACTTTACATAAATCAGAAGGATGAATGATATCTTTTATTTTATTTATTTCTTCATCAAGTGTAGAATTATACGGTATTGTTAATTCTAAGAAAACAGAATCGGTATCTGTAAAGTGTAATTTATAGTTTTTGCCATAAGCAGGTGCTAAATAATCATATATAAATCTATACATAAATAGTTTAGCTAATTCTAATATAGTGAAACCAATAAAATTAAACTTATCATGTTTTACGCTAATTCGACGTAAACGTACAGCACATAGTTCATCACTAAATCTAGTAGTTCTTTTATATATAGGTTTCCTTGTTAAATTTTTAAATTACCTAAAACTGATGAAACTCCACCTCTAATTCCAGATTCAAAAAATAATAATTTATCATATGTATTTTCTTTATAATGTTTAAGTTTAACATTTGTATGTTTTAATCCTGCTAACCATGTTAAACCTAGTGTAGAATAACAATAACATGGATCTATTCCGTAATATTCTAAACACATATCACGAAAGTTTTCAAAAAGATCAGCTAGTATTAATACATCTATCTGTAGATATTTCATTGTATAATCATACATTGTTTTACAATTTAACTCTCTCCAATTTTTTTCAGCTGCTGCATAGTCTTCGTCAGATAATTTTGATTGTTTTAATGTTGATTTAAATTTATTTATTGGAGGAAGTTGTTTTTCTTCCATAATTTTATTCACAGAATTAAAATCAGTCTTCGACTGTGAACCACAGGTTTTATCTCCAGTTATATCAGTCTTCGACTGTGAGCCGCAGGCTATATACTCATACGGAAATATTCCTTTTAAAGGTTTTAAATTATATTTATTTAATATTTTACATTGTTCAGATTTCAAAGTTTTTCCCATAACATCTAATGAATAAGGAGTAAAAAATCTAAATGCATCTAAAATTCTAATGCAACCTAATTGCATTGAAAAACATTCTTCTTCTGTTTTATATAGTACATTTATTTGTTGTTGTTGTAATTTTTCAGATGAAAATAAATCTTTCATTACTAGATGGAAATCATATTTAGAACCATTATAGAAATATAGAGGAACAAAGTTATATTTAAATTTATTAGCATTAAGATTACAAGAATTATGTGCTGCACCTCTATATAATCCATTTAGATGATCATGATCTTTTACCTTATCAAGATATCTACCTTTGTCATTTTTATAATTTTTTGTAAATTCTTTTCCACAGTAATAACGTTTTGTTTCATTAATAAAATTTAATTTTTCTTTTTCTGTTAATGGCATCATCGGTATATTTGTTTCAAGCAGTTGTGAAAAATAATTTTGTAATTCTTCTACTTTCTTTGTAAACATTTCTGAACTATCTTCACCATAGTATTGAAAATATTCTGATTTAAATAATTCAGGATAATTTGAATGAATGTACATTCCCCAACATAATGATTTTTGTTCAAATAAATATTTTTCTTTACTTTGTTCAGATGCACTTTTTTCATAATTACAAACCGAAGGTTCTAGGGCTTGGCCCGTACCATTTTCAGAATCGGGCGAAGCCCTGGAACTTTCCGTTCGATTTTGTGTCATATTAACATTATATGCTTCAAAATCACAATAAATAGTAAAGGGTACTTTATTTTTAAAATACCATTTATTGTATTCTAAATAATCATCTTTTGGAAATGTGTTTCTGACTGCTTCATTTTGTTGGCAATTCTCCAAATGTCTATTCATTTCTTCTTTAGTTCTAAAGCTCGTCATACATTGGAGACAAGGAAAATTAGCATTATCTGAAGTTTTTGTAAATATCGAAAAATCTTTACACAATATAAAATGACCCTGATAATATAATATATTCGCTTGTGCTGGCTGTTTTGTCTGTTCTAGTTTTTCAAATTTATCTTGATATATTTCATGTGTTTCATCAATTTCTTTTGTAAGATTAAATGTTTTTCGATGAAAATTTTGATTTAATATTTGTAACTGATAACTATATTCTTTATCATATTGTTCTTTATATTGTTGTAGACATTTTTTTAAAGATTCATTTATTTTTTGATTGGTTTCATTTTCTTCATTATTTAATTCTTTATTGTCTTCATTTAATTTTTGAATCGTTTCTATCTTATTTTGATATTTATGGCCATATTCTTGTACTAATATTTTTGTTTGTTGTTCATAATCTGTTTTACATTTTTGTAAACTTTCATTTAAATTTTGTAATTTTTGTTGATATTCTAAAAATAAAGATAAATAATCGGAATCATAATCATAATTATAATTACGTCCTTTATAATTATTATGACTAATCATTATTGGTGATAATGTTTTTATAATTTCAAATTTTTCAGTACATATTATATTTCCTTGGTAAAAAATATTATGATGCATGTAATTTCCCCTATCATTATATACTATTTCTGATTGACATAAATTTTTATTATTCAAATAAAATTTTTTTGAATCTGAGTAAAGTGGAGTAATTTTACCAATAGAAACATAATTCACATTTAATTCAAAAACATTTACTTCTATTAAATTTTTATTCTTTTTATGAAACTCTTTTAACCTATTATAATCATATGGAAATTCATCTAAGCCATCAGAAAGATCAAATTCATTTATGTAGTCTTCTTTATTATAATGACTTAGTCTTTCTTTATGATATTCTGCAGGATGTAAATGTGCTATAATACTCCACAGAAAACAATAATCATCTTCATTTTTTATGTTGATTATTTGTGGTGAACTGAAAGGTAAAGGAACATAACTACCACCAGTATTATTTTTATATTTATCAATTACTATTTTCTTAGATAGTATTTTAACAAATCTCCAACCAGATTCACGTAACTGGGCTTCAATTATACAATTTTCTAATTTAAGTATCATCGATTCAAATATGGGTTGTATATCATTTACATTATGAATTTCTTGTGAATTTGTAAAATGTCCTTGTATTATTTCTTCAGGAATTCCATCAGGTCCATTTTTTGTATAAAGTACTTCTACATTCATATAACATTTGAAAGATTTCTTAAATATTTTGAAAAAGTTTTTTAATACATTATAAAAAGTTTCATCGGTTTCATTATGTTCAACGGGCGAAGCCCTGGAACCTTCGGTTCGAACAGACTGATTAAATAAATATTTTATATCTGTTACGGCTTCATCAAATTCATCTATTTCGTTAAATTCATCAGTATCGCTAAATAAATATCTTCCATCTGGTAGGGTCTCATCTTCACTATTAAAAACTTTTTTATATTCCGAATGTGAATAATCATCAAACATTTTTTTAACTTTTATATCAGTAGGTAATGTTTCTAGATAGTTTTTATAATTATTTAATTTTAATATATTTCCTTCATCAACTCGATCTACATTTTGTAAATACAATTTACTATTTAAATGAGATTGATAACTTCTTTTTGTTTGCAACTTTTTTTTACATAAGACACAATAAAACTTGGTACTTTCCATTTTTTTATTTTTTAAAGAAAAAATTTGTGTTTTAATTTTAGATATAAACATTCTAATATCAAGGACTTGAGTGTTATTTTATATTATTATATATTTCACGTTCTTTAGTTATTTTTTTTCTTTATCACATTAAGTTTTATCATATTAAGTTTTATCATATTAAGTTTCATCATATAATGTTTTATCAAAAGATAATTTAAATTTTTTTTCACTAACTATTGATTCTTCATCATCATCATCAATTGATTCTTCATCATCATCATAAATTGTTTCTTCATCATCATAAATTACACTTTTTGGTATAGAATGCCCTTCCATGATAGGATACCATTCTCTTATTGGAATATCTAATTCTAAATTACATCTTTTATCTGATAATAATATAATAGAGAAAAATATTGGTCTTTGATCTCTTTTGGAAAATTTGATAACACCACCATAATCTGAATCACTTTTAGTTTTTATTAAAGATGATAAAATTTTAAATTGATTAGATGTAAATCCTAATTTAAATTTTGTAGACCCGACACATAGTTGTCTAACAGTATCTTCAACTATTCCATCATTATTATTTTCAATTGTAAGAAAATGAAATTTATATAAATTTTTATAATTACTAATATTTTTATAATCTTTTTTACCATTTACACCTTTTTCAGATGTTACAGAATCATCATTATTATCATAAGATTCTTTAAGATCGGGCAAAGCCCTAGAACCTTCAGTTCGTTTATTATGATTATGATTATGGTCATTGTTAATAGTATAAGGTGTTGTCCACATATAAATTTTCTCTTGTTGAGCTAAACCATTTATATAAGATTTTAACAAATTAATATTTAAGTTTGAATATAATCCTATATAAGTATCATCATCATATCTTTGCGGCATTTCTAATGTTTCTTGTTTATAAATTGTGTCTCTATAATAAACTTGACATAATAATTCTTCATTATGTTTCTTACTCTCTATATGAATATTATATTGGTTTTGATCGTCAACAAATAATCTTAATTTTTCTTTGGAAAAAGATTTTAATTTTTTAACTAATTCTTTAATATTGATATAATTGATAATTTTAGTTTCTATCCAATCAGTATTACTTATTGGTAACACTGCTCTAATGAATCCATAAACATTAGTATGACCTATTATAACCATATTTTCTTTATTTAATTCTACATATGCAACATCATTATATTTACTAACAATCTCCATAAATTTAATAAATGGATCACCTGGAAATAAACAATAATTAGTTTCTATAGAAGGTAAACCTTTAGTCAGTTCTCTAAATATTTCGGCTTGTAATTGAAATAAAATATTAACATCTATACATGGATTATTATTATCAAAACATTTATTTTCAAATCCCGTTGATCTCGTCGAATAAGAAGAACAGGATGATGCGGGCGAATATAATTTTTTTAAATTTGCTTTATCCATTTTTTTATTTTTATTAGAAAAAATTTTATTTTTTTATTGTTAAAAAATGATGTTACCAAATGTTGGTGGAGGTGCATATATCCCGAATAATCGTGAATTAGAAATAGAAATAGAAAATTATATCATGAAAACTGGAGACGTTTTATCTGGCCCATTGCATCTTTCTATTCTTCCGCAACAAAATACAGAGTTAACAAATAAACAATATGTTGATACACAAATCAATGACTTAAAAGAAAAATATATAAACGATGTTTTGGTTCCACTGATGAATGAATTAAAGTTGCTAAAACTTAATGACAAATCATTAAACGAAAAATTATTAAAACTTGATAAAAAGGATAGAGAGCTAGAAGCAGATATAGCAAAACTTTTTAAAAAGATTTCTGAACAATCAAAAATTCTAATATTATTTTCTTTAAATTTAAAATCTGCTGTAATTAAAAATAAACATCAGATAAAAATGTTAGAAGAACAATTAGAAGATGAAATAGAAAAACTACCTGAAAGAATTAAAAAAAATTTAAAGCAGTTACAAACTACATTCCAAAAAAGTGTTGATGAATTAAGTTCTAAAATTACTCAACAAATGAAAAAGATGAATAGAATAAAAAATGAAGTAAACTCACTTAATCAAAGAGTTGATAAAATGAAAACTCTTAAAATCAATTTAGAAAATGAATTAAAGAAAAATTTACAAGAAAACTCTAAAGAAAATAAAGAACAGTTAGATGCTGTTAAAAGACAATTAGATGTTCTTAAAATTAAGTTAAATGCTCTTAAAACGGCATTGAAGATTAATCAGCAGAAAATGCAAGTTAATAGAAAAGAAATTAAAGTACATCACACGCTACTTGACGCAATAGATAAAGTGCAACAATCAATTAATAAAGTTATCTCGAAGTTGTTGTCCATTCACAAACGTAAATCTTAGCGTAAATATTAAACGGACCAAAGGTCCTCTGGTTACTAACTAATAGAACTTTGTTCAGAGGCTTTAGCCGATCGTAAATATTTTTTCCCAAAAGTCAAATTTAATCCTAAAAAATGCCTATAATTTATAAACACAATCTTAAACATTTTGCTTCAAATCAAAAAATTGCTCATGAACCATCTATGAAATCTGTTTATCATTATGATAATAGAGAAACAGTCGGAACGCAAAAGTTCCTAGGCACCGCAGGTGCCGTTCACACGGAAGGAGCTGGCATCTTCTCTGATATTGGAAGTATCGTTAACTTAATTAAAAATAATAAAGATTTGATTACATCTGCTGCAAAAGGAGCAGCTGCTATAGGTAGTACAGCTAGTGCAATATCAAATGCTGTTAAGTCTCAAAACGAATTAAAACAACTAGAAGCTATTCGTAAACTTAGGAATGATTCTGAAGAACTAAAAAATTTAAAAAAACATTCAGAGGAAACAAAAAACAAAATTCCTAACATAGCTGTTGGGGAAACCTTGAGGAGCGGAGCTCCGTCTGATAGTAAACATAAGAAGAAATCAGGCGTAGCCATAAAACGTTCAATTGAACCTACGGTTCGTTCAATTGAAGAAATAAGAGGTAATGGTATTAATAGCAACCTTCGGTTTAACCAGCAAAGCTGTAGCGGAGCTGGTCTAGCAAAATTCTAAAATTATGTTTTTTAGTAAAATTCTAAAATTATATTTTAGCAAAATTTTCTTAGCAAAATTTTTTTAGTAAAATTATTTTAGTAAAATTATTTTAGCAGAATTTTTTTTGTGTGTGAGAAAAAACAAAAAGTCAAATTATTTTTTATAAAAATGTCTTCGCTTATCGAAAATAAATTTAGATTAGACGATCCTCCGTTCGTCAGTAATAATCAAAAAAAGAATGACTATATAAGAATTGCTATGAATCCCGGATCTTCCAGTAGAGTAAATACTGGAGGTGATTTAATTTTTGAAGTTGATAATCAGCAGGGTTATATATATCTACCTGATTCGTTTTTACATTGTGAATATTCTTTATATAGTGATGCCAATTTTACAACACCATTACCAGAAACCGATAATATTGCACTAGAGAATAATTTTTTTCCAAGATTATTTACACAAATGCGTTTAGATGTTGCAACTCAAAATATAGAAACAATAAGTGATTCTCCAGGTGTAATTGATACAATGCTTAGATTTATAACAATTGGTGAAAATAATGAAAAGTATGAAATCGAAGGTTGGTTTCCTGATACTAATGATGGTATAATTGTTGATGATTTAACTCACGCTGGAACAGATGCAGCAGGAATTGCGAAAGATGTAGAAAATATTGCAAAACATTTAAATAAAACAAATAATGATGCATATAAAGAAAGACGTGAATTTAACAAGAAAAGTAAACAAACAGTTAATTGGTCATTGTCTCCATTATTCGGATATTTAGATTATGACAAAATATCATATCAATTAAAATTTAAGTTAATAATTCATCGTACAGCAAATAATGAATTAATCTTTTTTGGTAAGACTGGAAAAAAGCATATTTAAAAATTGATAGACTTGAATGGTGGATTAAGCATATTACTCCTAGTTTAGAGATTGAAACAGCTATTGCAAAAAGATTAAATACTAACAAACCAATTCCAGTAAATTTTCTAAAGCGTACTGCTAGTTCAGTAACTTTTTCCGAACAAAGATTTAACTGGCATTTTACTAGAACTGCGAATACTCCAAGATATTTATTACTAACTTTTCAAAGAAATAATTCTCCAAGTTTTGATAAGAACAACAATCTTTTTCATATTAATACAATTCGAAGTTTACAAGTTTCATTAAATCAAACCCGATATCCAATTGATCCATTAAGATTCGATGATACCAATAATCAATTTATGGAAGGATATGATGCTTATAGAAATCTTTGTATAGAATTTGGAGTTGAACCACAATTAACTCCTGGAGATTGGAGACATTTATATCCTGTTTTCTGTTTCGATCTAAGTGCACAATCTGAAGATATTATCAAGACTGGTTGTGATGTAACAATTAATATTGAAACAAAAATTCCACAACTTCATTGATGGCTTATGGTTTATTGCTAGAAGATGTAAAATATTCCATTGAAATTCTTAATGGAAAGATGGCTAGGATAGGCTAAAGCCGAAGACTTCGTCGATTAATTAATTTTTTTTTCATAACTTAAAATTTTGATAACTAGAATAGATTAAAAATTTTTGATAACTTAAAATTTTTTCATAACTAGAATAGATTAAAAATTCTTAACTTAAAAAATTTTTCATGACTACAATAGATTAAAAATTTGCGTAACTTAAAATTTTTTTATTAAAAATGTCGCAAGCGAAAAGTAATAATAATAAAACTGTTGAATTAAAATTACGTAATATTGTTGACAAAAATACCCCTAAAACTATTACGATTAACAAAAAAAGTATTACATAAGTAAACCAATGATAGAGAATATTCAATTACAAGAAGAAAAGAATGGCGGGATTCTCCCATTAATTCCCCTAATAATAGGTGGCATAGCAGCTGCAGGAAGTGTTGCAGGTGGGACAGCTGGTATTGTGCAAGCAGTAAATAAAAATAAATCAGAGAAGGCAGCATTAGAAGAACAAAAACGTCATAATAGGGAGTTAGAGAAAGTTGCTAGGGGAGAAGGAATAGTAGATAATTTTATTAGTAAATTAAAATTAGTTGATGAAGGAAAACGAGTTCTTAAAAATATTCTCCACAATGTTGATGATTTAATTGAAATTAAAGAAACAAAAGATGGTTCTGGAATATATCTAAGTCCTAGTATGATTCGGTAATAACCTCAGGACCTTTGGTCCGATCGGCTAAAGCCTCTGAACAAAGCTCTATCGGCTAAAGCCTCAGGACCTTTGGTCCGATTAGGTAAAACATTTATTGTATCTTTTAAAATGAATTCTACAAATTCCGAAAATTTAATAAAATTAAAAATTGCTAATTTAGATTTATTGAATTATCTATTAAACAAAAATAAAAACTCAAACTGTCAGCATATTGGAGGCGACATACAAAAAAATTAGAAAACTTTCCTGGATTTATTTGGAGTAAATATTCAAAAGAAAAACATCTTCCTGGTCATTCATATACCGGTCCAGGAACTCGATTAGATATAAGACTAGATGAGAATAATAATCCGAAACCAGGTGAAGAACCAATAAATACAGTAGATGCCGCAGCTTATAGACATGATTTAGCTTATCGAAATCATGATCTAAGTTCTCGACATGCAGCTGATAAGAAGATGATTCAAGAATTAGATAGTATTAAAAATCCTACATTTTGAGAAAAAATTGAAAGAATGTTTGTTAAGAAAGCTTTACAAGCTAAAATATTATTCGGTCAGGGTTTAAATGAAACGACAGCAAAGCTGTCTGAGAGCAACGCTCGAACCTACGCGTCCGAAATCCACAAGGAATACAGAAGGCCTAAATATTTATTGAAAGTAAAAGTATTTAATAAAGATGATATTTGGAGTGCTGATCTTATTCATATGCCGAATGAAAGGGACTACAAATACGCATTGACCGTTATAGATTTATATACACGATACGCTTGGGCAAAGCCTTTAAAAAATAAAAGTGGTCTGTCAGTTAAATATGCGTTTGAAGAAATCTTTAAAGAAAGTAATAGAAAGCCAAGGAAATTGTTTGTTGATAAAGGATCGGAATTTTATAACCGAAACGTTCAGCCACTATTTGAAACTGTTTATTCAACTGAAAATGCAGGGAAGGCCGTAGTGATAGAAAGATTCAATAGATCATTAAAAAATAAATTATTCAAGAAATTTACTGAGCAAAGAAATCAGAAATGGTTGAAGATATTACCAGGAATTGTAGAACAGTACAATAATAAAGTTCATACAGGTATTGAAGAAACTCCAAAGAATGCTTCTGACGACCCTGATTTAATACGAAAGAAAATATTCGAGAATAATTATTCGAACGAAAATAATAATTTAAATGAGAGTAATCCGAATTTACAGAAACGTAAGCCGAAATTTAAAATTGGAGATAGAGTTAGAATATTTAAGTATAAAAATAAATTTGAAAAAGGCTTTATTGGTTATTGGACTAAAGAGATATTTGAAGTTTGTAAAATAAACCAAACTTATCCGATTACTTACGAAATCAAAGATTTAGATGATGAAAATATCAGAGGCCGATTTTATCAAAATGAATTACAACGAACTGATTTTTAATTATCATTATTTTCATTCAATTCTAACATAATATCAAGAAATGGTACTCCTTTTTGTAATTTAAATAAAACATAAAGACATAATTGACCACAGTAAGTAGTTCCCGGTTTTTGAATTTGAAATGTATTATAAGTTCCATTGCCAAGTAATTTTTTGGCTTCATTTGTAGGTGGAAGTCCATAGGAGTCGAACCAATAATTCTCAGCCTCCGGGCGGTCGAAATAGTAATTATCTCGATTTTCATTAAAGATACCTGCAGACCAATGTACTCCTTTTTCATCTGTTGTGTGAAGATTTGTTATGAAATTTATAGTTATTGATGGAACTTTGTTCCGGGAACTGAAGGTTCCTGTTGGCTTATTTTTTAGGAATTGTAATTCGACTCTCATTAGAACATGAAAATTCTTTATTCCTAATTGATTTGCAATTTTCTTTAGATCAAAATTTGTAGTTGTTGGAGTTCCATATAATTTTAAAAACTCATTTATGTTGTTCATTTTATAATAAAAAATTCTTAAGGGACCCCTAGAAGTCAGAAGGGACCCCTAGAAATTAGAAGGGAGGGGGTAGTAAAACTACGTTCATATGATATTGAAGGATACATCCCCGCGGTTTCTTCCACTTTTGTTTCTTCCACTTTTAAAGAAATATTATTAGCCACATGATATATTTTAAAAACCTGAAAAACGGATTTAAAAGACGTTTTTAAAAATACTAACTTTATGATTTTCGGTGTCCTGGAACGGTCATGATTTTCAAGGTAAAAATTGTAATTCTCAAATTTGAGATTCTTAACTTTTCTGATTTTCGGTGTCCTGGAACGGTCATGATTTAAGCGAGAAAATTGTAATTCTCAAATTTGAGATTACGTGATATTTCGAGACCGGCTAAATTTTTGAAATTTTGTTTTTTTGAAAATTTGTCACTACCTAAATTTTCCCCCCTTCGGCCTTCGGCCACGTGAAATTTGAAGTCTACCTAAATTTTTGAAATTTTGATTTTTTGAAAAAACCCGCAAAAGTGTGACATCCGGCGCAAGCGAAGCGAAGCGTCGCGCCGGATGTCACACTATATACTACTGTCGATACTGCGATATTGTATTGAATGATTGCTATAACAACAGAATATTCCCTCAAAGCAGAGAATGAATTAATAGATTGCTTTTATGTTATTAACGCTATGTTATGAATGCACAACCCGTATGATCCCCTAAAACAATCATGCGGTTTGAGAAATGTGGTAACAGATGTTGCTATTGTCTTAATACAGAAAAAACAAACAATATCCTCCTAATAAGAGTTCATAAAAATAGAATGGAACATTTTTAAACAAGACATTTTATTCCATTTAAAATGAGCAACATAAATGATTTCTTAAAACAATACGGCAAAAAAACTACGACAAATTTCGATTTAAATAAGATCGCAAATCAATTAGGAATAAAGAATTTTCATATCCTAATGAGAGACGAATTACAATTAATCAAAAATAGGCCAACAGGAACCTTCAGTTCCCGGAACAAAGTTCCAACTGTAAATTTCATAACAAATCTTCACACGTCAGATCAAAAAGGAGTACATTGGTCTGAGGGACAAAGAAATAAAAACTGTTCTAATTGTTATTTTGACCGCCCTGTGGCTGAGAACTATTATTTTGACTCTTATGGATTGCCTCCAACAAAGGAAGTCAAAGAATTACTTGGAAATGGAATTTATAATACATTTCAAATTCAAAAACCAGGAACAACTTATTGTGGTCAATTATGTCTTTATGTTTTATTTAAATTACAAAAAGGAGTACCATTTCTTGATATTATGTTAGAATTGAATAATAATAATGATAATTAAAAATCGCTTCGTTGTAATTCATTTTGATAAAATCGGCCTCTGATCATCATCATCTAAATCTTTGATTTCGTAAGTAATTGGATAAGTTTGATTTATTTTACAAACTTCAAATATTTCTTTATTCCAATAGCCAACAAAGTTTTTTTCAAATTTATTTTTATACTTAAATATTCTAACTCTATCTCCAATTTTAAATTTCGGCTTAAGTTTCTGCAAATTCGGATTACTCTCATTCGAATAATTATTTTCGAATATTTTCTTTCGTATTAAATCAGGTTCGTCAGAAGCATTCTTTGGAGTTTCTTCAATACCTGAATGAATCTTATTGTTATACTCTTCTACAACTCCTGGTAATATCTTCAACCATTTCTGATTTCCATGCTCAGTAAATTTCTTAAAAATTTTATTTTTCAATGATCTATTGAAACGCTCTATTACTACAGCCTTTCCTGCATTTTCAGTTGAATGAACTGAGCCTTGGCGATGACTTTCGTCTGTTTCAAATAGTGCCTGAACATTTCCGTTATAAAATTCCGACCCTTTATCAACAAACAATTTCCTAGGCCTTCTCTTACTTTCTTTAAAGATTTCCTCAAACGCATATTTAACTGACAGACCACTTTTGTTTTTTAAAGGCTTTACCCAAGCGTATCGTGTATATAAATCTATGACGGTCAATGCGTACTTAAACCCTCTTTCATTCGGCATATGAATAAGATCAGCACTCCAAATATCATCTTTATTAAATACTTTCACTTTCAATAAATATTTAGGCCTTCTGTATTCTTTATGAATTTCCGACGCGTAGGTTTCATTTGATGACGGATCAATACCCTGACCGAGCAATATTTTAGCTTGTAAAGCTTTCTTAAGAAACATTCTTTCAATTCTTTCTCTAAATGTAGGATTTTGAATACTATCTAATTCCTGAATCATCTTCTTATCAGCTACATGACGAGAACTTAGGTCATGATTTCGATGAGCTAAATCATGTCTGTAAGGTGCGGCATCTACTGTATTTATTGGTTCTTCACCTGGTTTCGGATTATTATTCTCATCTAGTCTTATATCTAATCGAGTTCCTGGACCGGTATATGAATGACCAGGAAGATGTTTTTCTTTCGAATATTTACGCCAAATAAATCCAGGAAAGTTTTCTAATTTTTTTGTATGTCGCCTCCAATATGCTGACAATTTGAGGTTTTATGTACTTTTAAGAGATAATTCATTAAATCTAAATTAGAAATTTTTAATTTGATTAAATTTTCGGAATCCATTTTATAAGATAAAATATTTTTAAAGATAAAATAAAATAAATGTTTTACCGAATAGAACCAAAGGTTTAGAGGCTTTAACCGATCGGACCAAACGTCCTGAGGTTATTACCTCATCATGCTAGGACTTAGATATATTCCAGAACCATCTTTTGTTTCTTTAATTTCAATTAAATCATCAACATTGTGGAGAATATTTTTAAGAACTCGTTTTCCTTCATCAACTAAATTTAGTTTACTAATGAAATTATCTACTACTCCTTCACCCCTAGCAACTTTCTCTAGCTCTCTATTATGTCGTTTTTGTTCTTCTAATGCTGCCTTCTCTGATTTATTTTTATTTACTGCTTGGACAATACCAGCTGTCCCACCTGCAACACTTCCTGCAGCTGCTATGCCTCCTATTGTTAGTGGAATTAATGGGAGAATCCCGCCATTCCTTTCTTCTTTTAATTGAATATTCTCTATCATTGGTTTAGTAATGCAATACTTTTTTTTGTTAATCGTAATAGTTTTAGGTGTATTTTTGTCAACAATATTACGTAATTTTAATTCAACAGTTTTATTATTATTACTTTTCGCTTGCGACATTTTTAATAAAAAATTTTAAGTTAGGAAAAATTTTAATCTAAGAATTTTTTTAATCTATTCTAGTTATGAAAAAATTTTAAGTTAGGAAAATTTTTAATCTATTCTAGTTATAAAAAAATTTTAAGTTAGGAAAAATTTTAATTAATTAATCGAGCAGCTGTCCCACCTGCAACACTTCCTGCAGCTGCTATGCCTCCTATTGTTAGTGGAATTAATGGGAGAATCCCGCCATTCCTTTCTTCTTTTAATTGAATATTCTCTATCATTGGTTTACTTATGCAATACTTTTTTTGTTAATCGTAATAGTTTTAGGTGTATTTTTGTCAACAATATTACGTAATTTTAATTCAACAGTTTTATTATTATTACTTTTCGCTTGCGACATTTTTAATTAAAAAAATTTTAAGTCAGGAAAAATTTTAATCTAAGAATTTTTTTAATCTATTCTAGTTATGAAAAAATTTTAAGTTAGGAAAAATTTTAATTAATTAATCGACGAAGTCTTGGGCTTTAGCCTATCCTAGCCATCTTTCCATTGAGAATTTCAATAGAATATTTTACATCTTCTAGCAATAAACCATAAGCCATCAATGAAGTTGTGGAATCTTTTTTTTCAATGTTAATTGTTATATCACAACCAGTCTTGATAATATCTTCAGATTGTGCACTTAAATCGAAACAGAAAACAGGATATAAATGTCTCCAATCTCCAGGAGTTAATTGCGGTTCAACTCCAAATTCTATACAAAGATTTCGATAAGAATCATATCCTTCCATAAATTGATTATTGGTATCCTCGAATCTTAATGGATCAATTGGATATCGGGTTTGATTTAATGAAACTTGTAAACTTCGAATTGTATCAATATGAAAAAGATTATTGTTCTTATCAAAACTTGGAGAATTATTTCTTTGAAAAGTTAGTAATAAATATCTTGGAGTATTCGCAGTTCTAGTAAAATGCCAGTTAAATCTTTGCTCTGAAAAAGTTACTGAACTAGCAGTACGCTTTAGAAAATTTACTGGAATTGGTTTGTTAGTATTTAATCTTTTTGCAATAGCTGTTTCAATCTCTAAACTAGGAGTAATATGCTTAATCCACAATTCAAGTCTATCAATTTTTAAATATGCTTTTTTCCAGTCTTACCAAAAAAGATTAATTCATTATTTGCTGTCCGATGAATTATTAACTTAAATTTTAATTGATATGATATTTTATCATAATCTAAATATCCGAATAATGGAGACAATGACCAATTAATGTCTGTTTACTTTTCTTGTTAAATTCACGTCTTTCTTTATATGACTATTGTTTGTTTTATTTAAATGTTTTGCAATATTTTCTACATCTTTCGCAATTCCTGCGGCATCTGTTCCAGCGTGAGTTAATTCATCAACAATTATACCATCATTAGTATCAGGAAACCAACCTTCGATTTCATACTTTCTATTATTTTCACCAATTGTTACAAATCTGAGCATTGTATCAATTACACCTGGAGAATCACTTATTGTTTCTATATTTTGAGTTGCAACATCTAAACGCATTTGTGTAAATAATCTTGGAAAGGAATTATTCTCTAATGCAATATTATCGCTATCTGGTAATGGTGTTGTAAAATTGGCATCACTATATAAAGAATATTCACAGTGTAAAAAGGAACCAGATAAATATAAATAACTCTGCTGATTGTCAACTTCAAAAATTAAATCACCTCCAGCATTAATCTTCCTGAAGATCCAGGATTCATAGCAACTCTTATATAGTCATTCTTTTTTTGATTGTAACTGACGAACGGAGGATCGTCTAATCTAAATTTATTTTCGATAAGAGAAGACATTTTTAAAAAAATAATTTGACTTTTTGTTTTTTCTCACACGCAGAAAAAATTTTACTAAAAAAATTTTACTAAAATATAATTTTAGAATTTTGCTAGACCATTGCCTCTTATTTCTTCAATTGAACGAACCGTAGGTTCTATGGCTACGCCTGATTTCTTCTCCTGTTTACTATCAGACCCTACAGCTATGTTAGGAATTTTGTTTTTTGTTTCCTCTGAAAGTTTTTTTAATTTTTTTAGTTCTTCAGAATCATTCCTAAGTTTAAGAATAGTTTCTAGTTGTTTTAATTCGTTTTGAGACTTAGCAGCATTTGATATTGCACTAGCTGTACTACCTATAGCAGCTGCTCCTTTTGCAGCAGATGTAATCAAATCTTTATTATTTTTAATTAAGTTAACGATACCTCCTATGCCAGAAAATATACCGGCTCCTTCTTTTTGAACTGTTTCTACATTGTTATAATGGTAAACAGATTTCATAGATGTTTCATGTGCTATTTGTTTATTTGAAGCAAAATTTTTAAGATTGTGTTTATAAATTATAGGCATTTTTTAGGAATAAATTTGTCTTTTGGGGGAAATTATTTACGTTTATGATCGGCTAAAGCCTCTGAACAAGGTTCTATTAAGATTTACGTGTGTGAATGTCCAACAACTTCGTGATAACTTTATTAATTTTCCGTTGCACTTTATCTATTGCGTCAAGCAGCGTGTGATGTATTTTAATTTCTTTTCTATTAACTTGCATTTTCTCCTGATTAATCTTCAACGCCGTTTTAAGAGCATTCAATTTAATTTTAAGAACATCTGACTGTTTTTTAACAGCATCTAACTGTTCTTTATTTCCTTTAGAGTTTTCTTGTAAATTTTTCTTTAATTCATTTTCTAAATTGATTTTAAGAGTTTTCATTTTATTAACTTTTTGATTAAGTGAGTTTACTTCATTTTTTATTCTATTCATCTTTTTCATTTGTTGAGTAATTTTAGAACTTAACTCATCAACACTTTTTTGGAATGTAGATTGTAACTGTTTTAAATTCTTTTTAATTCTTTCAGGAAGTTTTTCTATTTCATCTTCTAATTGTTCAATAATTTTATCTGTTGTTTATTTTTAATGACTGCAGATTTTAAATTTATAGAAAGCAATATTAAAATTTTTGATTGTTCAGAAATTTTTTTAAAAAGTTTTGCTATATCTGCTTCTAGCTCTCTATCCTTTTTATCAAGTTTTAATAATTTTTCGTTTAATGATTTGTCATTAAGTTTTAGCAACTTTAATTCATTCATCAGTGGAACCAAAACATCGTTTATATATTTTTCTTTTAAGTCATTGATTTGTGTATCAACATATTGTTTATTTGTTAACTCTGTATTTTGTTGCGGAAGAATAGAAAGATGCAATGGGCCAGATAAAACGTCTCCAGTTTTCATGATATAATTTTCTATTTCTATTTCTGATTCACGATTATTCGGGATATATGCACCTCCACCAACATTTGGTAACATCATTTTTAAACAATAAAAGATATATATGTCATGGAAATAAAAATTATTTTCTCATGAAAATAAAAAATAATTTTTTCACGAATCAACAAAGACAATGAATGGACATCAGATCACTCAGTCAATTAGCCACATCACGAGAACAACTGTCAAGTGCGATTGTCAGTTATGTTGATGAGTAAGAGGAAAAAGAGATCTCATCACGAACAATTCCAATTCCTTGTGTTACATTCTTAACATTAGACCATCTCTTTCTTAATTTTTTATAATGCTCTAATCTTAATAATAATTGAGATTCTTTATCTTTCATATACCTAACTCTATCGTTATGTTTTTCTTTGTTCATCTTTTCGATGTTCATTTTATATGATAACGAAGGATATATTCTTGCGGTTTCTTCCACTTTTATTCCTTCCATTTCTGAGGCTTCTTCCATTTTCGTCCCCATTGAGGTTTCCATTTTTAAAGAAATATTTTGAATACAATCTTCTGGTATATTAAGTCTACGTGATATTTTTTGGGCTACCTAAATTTTCATCTGCCTAAATTTTCGTCCACGTGATATTTTGAGACCGCCTAAATTTTCGATTACGTGATATTTTGAGACCGCCTAAATTTTTGAAATTTTGATTTTTTTGAAAATTTGTCACTACCCAAATTTTCGCCCTTCGGCCTTCGCCCACGTGAAATTTGAAGTCTACCTAAATTTTTGAAATTTTGATTTTTTGAAAATTTTGAAAAAAAACCGCAAAAGTGTGACATCCGGCGCAAGCGAAGCGAAGCGTCGCGCCGGATGTCACACTATATGCTACTGCAACTAATTATCGTGGAAGCATTCCAAACCCTTTGCAGCCACAAGACGTCTTGGATCAAACTACAGTGATGATCATTAAAAGTGAACCACCTAAATTATGTCTCATTTAATGAAATTTTGTCAATTACAGATACAAATTTGGCAGTAAAAGAAAATAAAGGTTGACATAAAATTTCCTTTGTTGTTCAGTGGCACTTTAGAGTCAGTTGGCCCTTTAAAGAAATCGTCGAATGAACTACTCAACTCGGCTGAAGACAGTGAAGGATCGTTTCTTACCAAGCGAATAATCATCCGATCTGTTCGGAAACTTGTCTTACTTTTCCGACCGGACTTACTTTTTCCAACTGTGGACGGTGGTCTTTAGGACGCCTACTTTTCGACTAACTGGTCGTTCGGACTGTCCTGAGTTCTGACAAAAGAGCAGAAACTTTGCCCTTCAAAACACTTTCCAAAACTTCAAATCAGTCATAAGACGTAAGATGAATTCAAAACTCAATGGAAATTTTGCTTACAACTTATTTGGGTCAACACTTTGAACCGACTATGCAGACGTCGAAACACTGAAAGCCTGAAAATGACCTTATTAGATGATTTAACGATGTTAGAAGATGTAAACAGCTTTTGAACAATCAACAGAAGCAGAAAATTATGCAATGAATTTAAGACGTTATAACTTCTCTAAAAGTACACCGATTTCGACGAACAATACATCAACAGAATGCTTAGAGAAAGCCGTTTTACCTTGTGTCATGCTCACATGTTTTCACATTGAAAATTTGAGATTTCTAAAAGTGGCGATTTTCACATTTTGACCTCTGCTCACCTTAAACAGACGGATACAAATGTACAACGGCTCATTGAAAAGCAGAGAACATAAGCTCTTGAATGGTGTATAATGTAAAATGTGATTGAAAGGCAGAAGAATCGATTGAAGTTTGATACAATTTAGGTAGTCCGTTTTTAGTGATCAAATCTGTAGCAGGCTCACTCGCTTTTATTAACCTGCTCTAGCTGTGAATTAAACAACAAGGTGCCTATTAACAACCACTAATGCGAACCTGTTGCTTTCTGGTGTGATAGCGCTTCACATCACTGGAAGTTCTGGAAGCGAAGAAGTTCCTTTTCCCTTTACAACGTTTTTCAGATATTTCTGTTACGATAACTTCTGTAGTTTCACTTATGAACAAACATGAAGCAATAACGCATATTATTATTATTAAATATGCTGCGCCAGCCTAATTGGATGGACATTTGCTTTGAAAAATCCTCACAACAAAATTATCAGAATAACGACTAAACTGTTCATGGTGTCAGTGCAATAAACAAAACCCTCAGCGATGCGAATATCTGTATTTCATATTCTAGATATGTTATTTAAAGACTTTTCACACTCAAATAAAACAAGTTAGAAATAAAATGATATACAACTATGATTATAAATCAGCACGGATGTGGAAAAGTATTGTGCATGCATATGAGCTCTTTTACTTTTTGAGCATGCGTCATTCCCATCTACACTGTTTTACATAATTTGAATGTTGAATAGCTTTTCAGTATCAGCTATATGATTTCGGAAATCATGACCAGATCATCTTACCCATTTACGAATTAATGCAGGATAGTTTATCAATCCATCTCGGCCTAATTCACTCTTGATAATATCTTCGGCATCTTTCTCAGGAATGATCTCCCCAAATTGTGATAAAATCAATCGCATGTGTTCGTGTGAGATCTTACCAGAGTCTTTAGTATCAAAAACCAGAAATGCCTTCCACAAAACGCCTTCATTATCTACAGCGGTCTTATACCAAAAGAAGCTAGCTATTGTTGTGAATTCATCCAAATCTAAATTACCTGTGTTTTCAGGATCTGCTTCAGTAATACAGTCTTTAATTTCTTCTTCAGATGGGTTAAGTCTCAAGCATCGTAATGCATTTCCCAAATTATCTGTACTGATATAGTCTGTTTTCTTCCTATCAAAACATTTAAAAGTTTTTTCAATTCTTGCTAGATCTTGCTCAGTTAATTCGTCAGGTGGGATCAAACCGATTTTATTTAATGTTCGAGGTTCCGGCGGGTTAATAGAAACCACTGTTCGAGGTTTTGTAGGATTTTGAGGTTCGGCTACCGCGTTTTCAGCGGAGTTAGAGGGTCCATCCTGCTGATGTTTCATCCAGTTTAAATAGTTGCACTTTATATCTAGTTTGCTACTTCATTACTACGTTCATACTGCTGTTTATTGACAACCATTTATTGACATAATTATCTACCATAGTTAGCGTTTATATCTATCCATAGAGTTCTTGATTTACTATCCATAGACTTAGTAACCATTTACAGGGATGTCTATGTAATGGATAGAGGATAGCTTTGCGATTCTCTGGGATATAGAGAGGGAAATTATTTGATGAATCCCGAGGGCTTTAGCCCGAGGGATATATCAAATAATTTCACGAGCTATGTCAGAGAATCGCATAGCTATCCTCTATCCGTTATAAAGGATGCCAGATTATTAGGACCACAGATATCCGCGATAAAATCCCTCTCTATCAAGATTTTCCTTGGGAACAAATTTTATCAGATATAGAAGGGATTCTTAAATACGATTCTACAACTATGTAATAATCTGGTATACTTTATGAATGATATGATAATATGATAATTTTTTCCCAATCAGCTGTTATATACCTGTTTTCATCTATTTGTCATAGAAATGTTTCATCTATAATCAAGAATAGCTATTTACGCAACTATTAGTGCATGATTGCTTCTTTATACATTCCACGAGTTAGATATCTTTAATGCCCGAACTAAATCTTTAGTGCCCGAACTTTTAATCCGTAGGGTGAGGCATGGAAATGTATAGGGTGAGGCATAGACTTCTAAAATTCTCTGGACAGATAGGTTGAAATTGGCTTATACATGTTCAGGCATGGACTTCTAAATATAGATTATCTTGCAAATAGACTGTCAATAAGCATAATCAACATTTTGGAGAACAGGTTGCCTGCCAGCACAGCATGTATGCATATTTATGTACATTAGGAGTTAGGACGCATGAGCCTACACATGCTCATGCGCTAAGCGCATGTGCTACACCTCCGCGTCATTTGCTAATTTTGGAATTTTTCTTCTAACAACTTTCTCAGAACTGGGGCATTTGAGATTTTATGAACAAATATCTTGCACATGCTGTTGAAAAATGTCATTGAAATTTCGGAAATCTGATTCATGTACGTGCGAACAGCGAGAATTTACGAAGTAATCGGAAATGTGATGATATTCATCGATAGTCTGAGCATCGTCCTTTCATTTTTTAAAGAAAGATACTTTTTTCTTAGACAATTATTCAGTTTCAGTTATGACTTGTACAACCTGGAAAAATGGTTTTTCTTCGCTATTCTCACAAATAAAGTTTTTACATGAAAATTAAAAACTATTTAGTTTGATCCCATACAACACCCTCCAGCAAGGAATGTATAGTTGAAGCACAGATACGTTTGGTGGAAAAGACTTCCCACGATAAATTTTGCTCAAAAACTTTGCAGCTTCAGGATGTCGAACATTGCCAACTCACTATTTGTGACATTACACTCACGACAAAAATCACATTTTTTACATTTCAGGAGTGAAGGGCAGCAAGCACCACTTATATCATCTCGATTATTAGGATTCATATTGAAATCAGTTTTTGTATGCAAACACTCTCCTGCATTACACATCATCTTCTGTGGTTGACTGCATGATATTTTATCATCAACATTTCTCAGAGTAAAGCCGGAAAACTTCAATAAAGTTATTGTTTTCATTTTCTTGTCACTCTCTGTAAGGTGACGCATGGAGATAAAATAATATGCCCCAGTCATTTGACGTATCCAGCTAAAACGCTTCTCAATGTGATCTGGCTGTGCTTTTCCGAGCATTGTTCATCGGTCTCAGAAGAGCCTCCATCACAGGTCAGATCGCCTGATAACTGTTCAGACTTCCGTATAGATGTAGCTGCTCAGGTTGTAAATGCTTATTGTGTCCATCATGATTGTTTTCATGAAATCGAATGCAAAGAAGGATCTCCGTATAGTTCACTTTTCTGTTCCCCCTCATTCCAGGACATTCGTAGTGTGGAAATCGGTGGCTTTTCTTTTCCTCTCGAAACTGACCCTTACATGACAATGGTCAATGCTTCGGTTGGATCTTCCGTCCGTTGAATTCGGCTTCACGGAACTTTGTCAGTCTTTCCCAAGTATTACATAATTGAATCCAATTTCGAATTTCTATTACTGGCTGGTCATCCAGAGATTATCCAGAAGTCATCAGATTGACAACTTTGGAAAACTTGTGATAGATGATAGATACATTATGTGCTGCTTGGAATGGATTTCTCTGTGATAAATGCAAATACATATTCGCAGATTATGTATTATACAGCAGATATATTATACAGTCAATGATGCGATGATGCTGTGGGGAAGATTTCAACTTATGATCGCCATTTTTAGTCTATTATCGTTTTGAGATGTCACAAACGCAGATGGAATGGTTTCTTTCTAAATTTTAGACAAAATTGTCATAACAAGAAATCTTCCGATTGTGTTTCCATTGCCAGGACATACTTGAAAACGTGGCCATACCGGATCGTAGCTTTGTAGTTATTTGGAGAAGCATCCAGACAGATAAAGGAATTTCGATGGCACTGTACTTTAGATCACGCTGTCTCATTTCTTCAATTTTTCTTCATTGCTTGCCATGATGATCCATGTCCTTCGTGGTAGCATTTGTCAGATTCATGGAATTGAAGATTACACAAGACGTCACACAAGGTTGCACAAGAATGTTTATATGGGATATAATACTTTCAACTAAATCGATGCAATCACAAATTCAAATTTCTTTGTTATGCAAGTAGAGGAATGAATGTATTTGTGTTACAACGTCATTGCATTTCGGTTCACAGCCAACAATTGTATACTGCATTTGCTTGCATTTTGCATTCAAACAAGCTGCAAAATTCGATCTTTTGCAACACGAATGTTGGTTGGCCTGAACGTGTATAAAATGATTTCAAATTTTGCTCACCTATCTGACCAGAGAAATTTAGAAGTCTATGGGTGAGGGCTATCTACATCTAACGAGTTCGAATGCTATGATGAAGTAATCTTATGCACGAGTTGCGTAGCGAATTTTATTTGACGACGTGCTATGATGACCAAGGACAGGTTGTGATTGATATGTCTATGATTATCCATAGGAGTCCATGGATTGTCAAAAATATTTGAATAGAAATTTAGCTTCATCAATCGTGAAAATATCTATTCACAGATCTAGTCTATACTCATAATGTCTATACTAAAGCAGGACAAGAGCACTCATAATTCTAACCCGATGAAGATGAAATTGTTATGGATTTCTCTATCATTCAGCGGGCAATAATGCGTTGGCATTATTGCCCGCTGAATTTCCATTGAAATTAGATTGGATAAAAAACTGCATTATTGACCGGCACGTAAATTCTATGCCAATTATACATAGAAATGATGCAAATATCACTGTTTTGGGAAGATTCATGCATACACATTAGCAGTAATTTTTGTTCCGACTCAACTATTAGCAGTAGTATATCTAGGCCCTACTTCTCTCGATTCATTAGAGATTTCAAGATATCCTTTATCTAACATAGATTTTCATTTATAAACATACAGAATCATTGATTATAGGCAGCGACATAGATTTCATCTTCATTGGGTTAGAATACCAATAATATCCACTTTTATCGGGATAAATGCATAATTCCTCGTGCGCTAACGCGCCCTCGGAATCTATGCATTTATGCCCTCTAAAAGTGGTTACTATTCCTATATTGGTATACATCATAGAAGTAGATAATAGTACACTAGAATGGAAGTTTGATATCTTGCCTATGTACAATGATGGCACATGGAAAAATCTATGGTTTGTAGATCATGTTCAATCTAAAACATTATGTCATAGCCAAACTATTCGCCAAGTTGGTTGTGGAAGTTGTTGAAAGCAAATTGCAGGATTTTCATGAAAGAATTTTAATAATAAAAGTAGAAACACGTCTTTCCCAAATCTTTCTTCTATTTTTCTTCAACCGGTTTCGATTGACGGTCAAATAACTGCCGTCAATCTTCGTCAGGAAGTTGTATAAGAAGAAATATTACAATTAACATCTGATGGACAATTTTCAAAATTATTGTGTAACACAGCATGCATTGTATCAAGAGGATATAGATGCACACAAAAGAGAGTTTAACTGATGGTTCTCTTTTGGTTCTCTTTTGGTGCTTTGGTGGAAACCTCCATCCAGAATAAAACAATTTCTTGTTTCATCAAAACTTTTAGGTAATGGATAGAGGATGGCTATGCGATTGTCTGGGATATAGAGAGGGAAATTATTTGATGAATCCCGAGGGCTTTAGCCCGAGGGATATATCAAATAATTTCACGAGCTATGTCAGAGAATCGTATAGATATCCTCTATCCGTTATAAAGTATGCCAGATTATTAGGACCATAGATTTCCGCGATAAAATCCCTCTCTACCAGGATTTTACCTGGGAACAAATTTTATCAAATATAGAAGGGATTCTGAAATACGATTCTACAACTATGCAATAATCTGGTATACTTTATATGCACACAAAAGAGAGGTTAACACTTTACATAGTGGGATGTCATAGCATTTCTCAAAGACATTATTGGTCATAGCACACCATAAGAGCTTTAGGCTCAAAAATAGGAGACCTCTGAAAAACATGTTGCATGTTCGACCCATGTGGCCAATCCGTCATTGGTTGGCTGATGAAATTTAGTTCTTCAAATTTTCGTTCTTTATCTTCTCCGTTTAATTGTTTAAGAATTGACACTTTCATTTCAGAGTCATTATGGTTGTGTTGCACACAATGGAAAGATGCAACTTTTGTTTCATCTTTATAATTAGCATCGTATCGATGTCCATTTAATCTTTCCCTTAGAGTTCTACCTGACTCGCCAATAAACAAAAAATTGCAATTATGGAATTGGATAGAATAAATTATGTTTTTTGTGTTGCATGTTGTGTTAGCTGCATTAATTTTGTATGACAATCCTGATACTGGAGATTTGATGGAGTCTTCAGTTGATAGAATGTTGCAGGTTTTGCATCGTTTCGTGCCACACACTACAGCAATCCCACATGGATTAAATTTTTGTGGTGGATTATCTGAAAGTTTTGATGAAACAAGAAATTGTTTTATTCTGGATGGAGGTTTCCACCAAAGCACCAAAAGAGAACCAAAAGAGAACCATCAGTTAAACTCTCTTTTGCGTGCATCTATATCCTCTTGACACTATGCATGCTGTGTTACAAAATAATTTTGAAAATTGTCCATCAGATGTTAATTGTAATATTTCTTCTTATACAACTTCCTGACGAAGATTGACGGCAGTTATCTGACCGTCAATTGAAACCGGTTGAAGAAAAATAGAATAAAGATTTGGGAAAGACGTGTTTCTACTTTTATCATTAACCTATTGAATCGCTAGTCGATCCGTCTTTTCGAGCTGTTTTCTGAAATTGAATAAATGAAAGAATTTTAAGTGAGATAGTGGCATTGTTTTATGTGAAATAGCCTACTATTCCATGGATTAATATACTGTGTCTATTTGTACCAGTCATTAACAACTATTTTCCAATTTTTCAACATTGAAATACGAATTGAAATTTGGTTCACAGAGTCATAATCGAAAGTAGTCGGTGTACTAGTTCTACGAACATCTCAAGAATTCAAAGATAAAAATTCTAATTATCGGATTATTTCTCCTTTTAGCGGTCAAGAAACCTAGCGCTTTTCTGGAAAAAACACATCGAAAGCTTCTTTAGCTACAGTCATTTATCAGATAAATGAAATATCGCTGGAACTTTTCAATTAATCACTAAATGACATATGTGATATAGTGTGATGATATTTTGGAGGCTCATATTCGAAAGCATGTAAAGGTTTTGAAAATTGTTCAAATATATTGAACAGGGGAATCCTTCAAAGTAAAATGAATGCTGTAAGATTTCTTGGCCTCTGATTTCTAGCTGGAACAATGCATGCTCTGTAAATCAACATTACAAGTTGCATATGTGTCTGATTATACTCTTGATTGATTATAGGAGCGATATTTCAAAATGATGATCGTACAGAACGTTTTAAAGGATTTCCTTCTTTGTCATCTTGTCGCTGCACTATTTTGTAAATTCACCATTGCTTTTGTGTATATAATCTATGGACAAGGGGCAACAATCCAGATCACAAATTGACTTGATGATTGGTTGACCGGTAAAATCATAAAACCGGTAAATTGGTTGACCTCGGGCTTCGCCCTCGGGATCTCTTCATGCAATTGCCCTTGTTGAGACCTGCTAAACTTCATTTTGAAATTCAATCTGCTTCGCTCTGGTGAAACATGATGGTTCAGAAAGTTGTTTTAATTTTTTTGCTATCCTTGTTCGCAGTTGTGCATTTTGCGCACCTTTGGATCGGTTATTTATTCAGGTAATGAATATTCCTCATACATGAGTTCGGACATCACTATGATCACTACGGAACGAATATTGCGGTTAGTGTAAGTTTTGCTCAAGCCGTCTCGTTATTCATTTCATGTACTCATTCAAAACACTTCTTACATCCATCCGTGACGAATACCAAACTTAAACTTCAAATTTTACAGATTGACTATAGGGTTTCAGCAGCGGCGATCATTGTCTCTTATTCCCAGGTAAACATCTAAACCTATTAAACTTCAAATCAATAGGCAAAAAGGCCGGTCCAACTATTATGTAATTGTTCGCCTTTTATCATATCGTTTTAAAATGCATACGAGTATATACAGCATCCTTACACTTGTACCTTCTAAATTAAGTAAAAACAATGCATTCCAATTCAACAGTCATTTTTTCATTAATTCTATTCTTCTTTCTGACATTGCAAAAATGTCCATAACATCTGAATGCTATTTTTCAGGGCCAATTTTTTATCATACGGGCTAGAGTTCTTTTTCAATCGAAAGAAAAGACAAACTACACAATCTCTCATCGGACATACTCGTCCTAGAAAATCTTTTAATTCTTTTGAGAGTAGAGAAGGATGTCTTTCACAACCACAACCAGACACGCTAGGCGTAGTGAGTGTTTTGAGTAGCTTTTCAGTCGAGGGGAAGACATCAGAAAAATCACGTTTCAACTGGTTCAAAGACCCTGCTGCACTTTCTGTCTGACCAACAGACTCATCGGTTTTACACATAACATGATAATTTAAACACTGTTTACCTTAATTACCCTGAGAAATCGCCACTGGGTTTCAGAAATAAGTGTTCATCGCATTAACCCCGGTAAACGAAGAGATCGATTATTTTAAAGAATGATTCTTGTTGTAATACCAAACAGTTTTTGCGTAAAAAATACAGATTCAATAATCGCATGCCTTCAGAGTCAATAGCAAAATATTGATTATTATTTGTCGGTGACTTTCTGCCGTAAATTTTTAGCCGTCATCTGTGAGGTTTTAATTGTCACCTCCATTTATTACATTGATTATTAATTGTCCATAAACACTGGGACATCCGTTCAGCTACAATCCATCCATGCGATGATGTTAAGTCAATGAGAGATAATCATATTGAATTCAATTCAGATTCAATTGATCTGATTTTTATAGGAATCTTGCCGTGAATGTCATTTTTATTTCCCATGCAAACCAATGGAAATTTAGTGGACTTTAACGTAAACGAAATCATTAATGCACACTAAATGAAACAGGTTTATAATAACAATAATAGCCATTGATACTGGGCTTTAATTGCAAAATCATCGGACACTAACGTGCCCTCGGACTATTGCGATTAAAGCCCTTCATCAATGGTTACTATTCCTATAATAATATGCAGTGTATAATAAATCTATTTCATATTATTCATAGACATCCCTGCTATTAGCTTACACCAGGGAATCTCATGTAGCTTCAAAACATAGAAATTAACAATACCATAGAATGTCTACTATTAAGTATTATTATCTACTTCTATGCTGCAAAAAGTTTAACAAGCAACTTGATGAAAATGGCTATAAAGTCGAAAACTTAAACATAATAGAAGACAATTACTAGACCGGCAGACAAGAGCATTTATTCAATGGAAAGAGGACAGAAGGTTTGAGTATTTGGAAGTGATGATTACAGAATGACTTTCATGAATATGTATTGCTGCCGGACTGCACCCGAGTCCGTGACCCCTTTTGTCCCCCAAATATAGTTGGCCCAAGTTTTACCCTCAGAGACCTGAGGGGGCTCTAGTGGATTCCAAACGCATATCTTTCTAGTTCACTTTTTGTGCTGAAAATATATCAAACGCTAATGCCCATGAAAAAGAATCATTCTTGACAGTGAATCTGCATGTGCTATTTCATTTCAATTCAATCAGTAGAAGTATGGTAGATAGGCCAAGGGGGTCCACTGGATCCCCCCTCAGATCTGAGAGGGTGTAGAGATTCCCATAACAAAATTTTTGCTATCAAATGAAAAATGAATTTGTGCATGTCCACGATGGTGTATAAGTGAAATTCATTTATTCAATGTTTGAATCATGCTTGTGCATGTGCGTTGTGCTAGAAGGTAGTAAAATGTGAATGTTTTGTTTTCTCACATGATCGTGCATGACTTGTTGGCCTACATGAACAAATCAGGATAAATCAATGTTCAAAATGAAGCCATCATTATATTCATAGTTCAACACAAAAAACAGACTTAGCAAAGTTTTCACAGCAGTAATTGATGAGTTTGAGATCTCCGCAGTTGTTTTGAGGGTCTTAAAATGCAGCGATTATGGCTCCGTTTAGGCCTATTTCCGATTGGTATCGATAAATTTGAAAAAGTTGCCAAATTGAAGGCTTATGCTGCATGGAATTAATCAATGTCATTAAATCAACTATCTGAGGTTTTGTGGTAACAGAAAACATCGTAAAACCGACTCCTAGTACACCTGATACTTCGGTAGATGTCGTTGAATTACAAAAACACTATATTTTCGCATGTGTTTACTAAGAAGGCTGAAAGACATTCAAGGGATTAGAATAGTTATATCGACCTGCTACAGGCAAACATAATTGCTTTGCTTAAAATCAACTTTCCCAATGATTTCATGTCGATTTGAGCAGGTAGACAAAGAACTTGCAAAAGGGACCCCCCTCAGGTCTCAGAGGGTTAAAACACTGCTTTCGGCTAATTTTTCACAAAGTTTTAACTTTTATTATACAACCAAATATTTGACGAAAACAGAAATAATATATTTGGAATTCATAGCGCCAACGAAATTTCTATATGATTCTATATGATGCATGAATTATGTGATTGGTTCTTATTCATGCAAGGACGACTAAATGCAATTATTGTGCGACAGCATTGACAGAAGACGATAAATGACTATTCCATCCAGTTTTTAATTCACAGCAAACGCGTCGTTTTTTCAGTGTATTAGTTATGGATGAATCATTGCATCCGCTATTCGTTAACCCCTGAAAACAGTAGCCTATAGGAAAGTTTTAGCATTTCATAGCCCTTGTGCTTGTAGCAAATCAATATTTGATCATCATGTACGACATAATGCAAATATCAACAAAGTACGGCAAGTTTAAAGGATATTCATAGGAAAAGACAAGCAGCAAGACAAGTTGTTCAAGTTCTTTTATAAAGTTTATGTAAAAATTAGGTGTGAGGATGTGGGTCTCATTTTTCACATGACAATGGGTTGTTGGGTACATATAATTTGTTCTTAATATTGATGTAGCAGAGACATCCATCGTAGCATGTCGTAGTGGTCGGCAGTATCCAAACTAATCAAAAATGACCGAAAATAGAAGCCTTATACTTCAAGTACTTAAACCGCATGATCTAGGCTTTTCTGAATTAAAATATGATAGCGGATTTTTAAAATGATCCTCAAAAATCGATGTGCCCATACTTGATGAAGGTAAATAAGTAAAAAGTTTTGAAAAGCACTTTTTCGACGTTTTACAATAAAATAAGTGCACAAAAACTGCACTAAATTTTCGGCCGTTGGCCTTCACGTGGTGAGCTGTTATAACATTCAGCATTCAATCAATGTAGGCCCTACTATTTTTCAATGAAAATCAATTTTTCAATATTCTCATCAACCAATGTGAGACGATGACTGCTTGCTAACAATCTGATACTTTCACTTATCTGGATTTTATCAGCTGTACTATCCTACCATTTAGTCAATTCGAAGCCCTTTTCAAGGTTTAACTCCTATTATTCATATTTTATATTCTTCGATGATTGATCTGCTTGCTGAAGGTCTCTTCCATTTGATAGATTCCCACCACCTATCTGCATGTTCGATCTTTTCACTTCATATTTGTTTGGCACATGAATAAAGTGAAGGCCGAAGCGTCGTGCACTTGTGAAATAACAAACAGCGTGCGTCGAAAATTCTCCGAAATATTTTCATTTTTCAAAATTAGGTCTGCATGCTTATTATCAGCTGATCTTCATAGAGATGAGTTTAGATTCCTGCGCGGAATTCTGTGTACTGCGCGGAAATTTTTCACTCGGCAATTGGAAACGATGCGCTCCATTGAATAAAGTCAATTTGAACGGAGGGCCTAGGGCTTGCTGTTAGGCAGAAGGCATCAAGTAAATTTACATTCATTGCTAGTTTAATGTCAATGGAGCTCCATGGAATCTTTCAAGGCGACTTGTAGCCCCGTGCCATTGTTCCATTGAATAAATTCAATTGATGTCATGTATGCAGGGGGACAAAAGGGGTCACGGACTCGGATGCAGTCCGGCAGCGATACATATTTATGAATGTCATTCTATAATCATCACCTCCAAATACTCAAACCTTCTACCCTCTTTCCATTAAATAAATGCTCTTGTCTGCCGTTCTATGAATAGACGCGACACAAACAACACAGTCATTTGGAAAAGCAATTGTCTCAGTGATCAGTGCAATAGAAAATTGAGGGGTTTAATAAAAAAAATACGAACCTCCCATAAAATTGGTGAACAAACATGAAAAATACTTAAAGCAGTGTGTTAATTAGCCTGTAACTATAAGAGATAATACACATCCAAATTACAACAACAGTGACAAAGATTTCAGCGATAAGTTCATTGCATGTGAATTTACTTGTATTCTTCGTCATACATAAGTTTTACATTGCTGGCCAAATTGTCCGCCCTTTAACGAACACAAAAATATGTTCAGAGATATAACGAACACAAACGTTGCTTAGTTACCAAGAACAACAATAGTGCGTTGTCCGACCGAGCGCATCAAGAACATGGCAACAGTTTGATGATTTCTGACTGAATCGTTGTATTCATGAACAAATTTCAATACCCGATAGAGGCTAGAATTGCCGAAGCCAATAACATTAAAAAGAATTGTCCGTCTCTTAACAAAAGAGAGGAACTGGCCCAGTGGTAACTGATCTCTCCACCCATAGATTATGCCATCTTACCACTGCGGAGCACTCCTTTGCCCTGGACCTGGCGATGCTGCTGGACAGTGAAAGCTTGTCCGCTTGTACATATTGTTTTTAGCTTCTCTTGTAAATAATTTTACTTTTCAATGCCGATAAAATTTTTGGGAGAGCACTTGTTTTCGTGACTGTAACAGTCATTTATCACATTACTTATCTATGATTTTGTCCTCAACTATAAGCTACAACTGACCATAAAAAACGGATCACCCAAATTTTGACGAAATTCAATCGATTCTCATGCACTCAAATCTTGTCGGTCATCAACAGGCCATACGTCATTCGAGAGCTTGCATTCTCAGCTTTCAAATGAGCTATGATAATCTTGCAACAGCTGTTTTATTTCCTGAACAGGGGTTAAAATGTTAAAACCGTCATTGCATCAGTCACAATCAAAAAAATTTCTTTGTATTGCATACCTAATTACTTTAGACATGTGTTATGCGGTAGATCATGACAGGAGTTCAGCCAACTGATGCGTTTGTCATGTAAAGGAAAATCAAAATTTTCATTCCACAACAATAAATAATGTCATGGAATGACGCATCATGTTGTAGCAGTGCAAGTGCCACTTTTAGACTCAAATCAAGCTTTGTATGCAACATGCGATTGATATGACTAGGAGGTGTCGTAGAAGCAGTGTGCGTGGAAAGAAATATCCCTAAAATGGGGACAAGATGGATAAATAAAATCTAAGATGATCGAAAAAGGCAACTGTGATGACAAACAAGAGAGTATAGTCCTATAGCAGAAAAGACTCAATGATGTAATTAGAGAAAAGGCGAAGGGAGGTCCAATGCACGAACGAGGAATACATTAAAGGAGAGAACCTAAGAAGCAGTTGGAAGGTAGATAAATGAAGAGAAAGCTAAACAGATACACGAGTCCTCGGCATACAGTTGTTAAATTACAAATTTGTGACCATGCTATTGTTCGCATTAAACGAAAGCGCTCTTTCAATGAGGTGTGAGAGATAGACAATTTCATCCCAACTATGGACCTGGTACTCGCTCTTTTTAGATATTTAATTAGCCCGTGAAAGAGGATATCGAATTCCGCTTCGCTTAGAACAGTGGTGGGCAACCAAGTTGAGATAGCGGGCCACAAGGAGTTGCTCGCGGGCCACCAATTTTAAAAGGTCCTAGTAATAAGCTCGAAATTCTTATCTTCTGTACTTTTAAGGGCATATAAGGGCTGCTGTTCCGTATACGCATATATGGTGGGCGCATTACGAAGCAAGATTCCACACATGCATACAGCAGCATTGGACGGAACTAACTTGTTTAATACTAAGGAATGATAATTTACATTCTACAATTCGTGTGAGTATTGAAGAGCGAATAGGTCTGTAACAAATCATCGAAGCTTTTCTTTTGTGTAATTGATCGGTGACGGTCTGAAAGTGCAGTGCAACTATCCGCCTGGAAAGCCGTACAGTATTGATTATGTTGCAATAGATCATGCTACATGTGCATACGTGTACATACAGTAGGCCCCTATATGTCACGCAAACACAAAAGGCTTTCAAAACGAGAAATTATATCGAAATGATAGGCAAAAGCTTTCATTTTTATGCACTGGTACGTTTATTTTGCTCAAATACACAGTTTGGCCTCGGTTATAATTTCACTGTTTTTGACTTCATACATGGTTATAGGCCATTCTGCAAACAGAGCGCATGTGCCCGCAGAGAAGCTAGACAATGCACATGTCAATGCAAACGTTGAGCTGATAGTGTCGCTTGTCATGTAATCACTTCAGTGTTCTCATGGTACAACAAATTTGTGAAAATAAACTAAGTTGATTACAGGAAACCGAAAACGCCATTCCATGACTTTCTTTTCGTCATTCCATGACAATTGTAAAAGTCAAGCTATCAAAAGATGGCTCTAGTGCATCCTTTGCTGTCTATATTTATAGGATAAGTTTCCCAGAGAGCAAATTTTTTTACAAACGAATGAAACATTATAATTTTGATGTTTATGAAAATTGTGTTGGCTTACAAACGGTAGTATAGAAAAGTGACATTTTCCAATTTCAACAGAGTCATGATCCACTGCAACGTATTATGTGACATCTTAAAAGTCCTCGAACTACGTATATTCATTAGATCAGTTCAAGTGATTACTGTAATATTCATTATTCAGAATTGTAGAGCGATGTTGAGTATTGATTACACATTACAGTCCAACTGTACAGCAATGAGTGATTGTTGCTGTTACAAGTACAATTTTTGGATTATTCTTTGCTTCATGAAATATGAAATAATGTCATCTTTTGACGCATTTTTTATTATTATATAACTTTGAAATATATTTCTTCGATGCGGCCTTATCAGTCAATCAGCAATTTTGTCCTATAACGCGTCATTAATTAAATGGAGCCTTAATGGCACCTCATTTAACTGTCATTAAACAGATACCGTCCATAGACGCGTCATTTATTTTGCTTCATTTAACCGTCATAATCTTTTAATGGAAGCTTATGCACATTCTCTACCTAATGACAGTTAGATGAAAGCATTCTAAAAAAACAGTTAAAAGTGAGTTTCTATGAATTCCAAAATGGCAGATATTTTAACTGTCGTTCAGTTGGTTTAAATTACACTGTCTTTGACGTTTATTGACGGTTCAACAAATGACGCGTTATAGGACAACCCCATTATTTCACATCTTATCAAACAAAGAATAGTCCAATAATTTCTAAGTCTTTTTTATCAAGATTTTCTGAAATCACCACTTTTGAAAATACGTACTGAAAATCGTTTGCAATTTGAATTTCAGAAACATGAACTATAAATATCCATCATGCAAAGTAAGATGTCTAACAGCTACTGTAGCGTAGACGTCATGGAAGTCATCTCAGCGTTGTTCTCTCTGGAAGCGTCGCTGTGCCACATAAGTGTCTCAAGTGGGAACGGAGGACAGGACAGATAATTTTCTTTGTCAGCAATATATGAATAATTTGAGGAATAATGACGCTTTAATCTCTTGGCATTCCAAACATTGCCATCCAAAAGTGTCCAATATCCACGATAATGTGTATTCCTCAACGATTTGCTGAATGATCACTGACCTTTCAAAACCATGCGTCTTAAGAGCTTAACTCTCACTAGGTCAACAACCATTGTCCTTTGAGATCTCGCAATTGAAATTCCTAAACTGTAGTTCGAAAATTTCCTCCAGTAGGCTTTGTGTTACTGAAACTGGCTTGACATATTCGAAAGGCAGTCTGGCGATTCTTCTACCGAACGTCAATTGCGTCGAACAACTTTCATCTGTGTTAAGTGTTGAACTGTAGGATGTGAGGGATTTGATACTATGTATCATGATTGAGGGATATCATGCCATGTACCTCTCTTTCAAGAGTGTCGATTGTCATTTTTTTAGTGTTACTGAGTCGTTCAACGAGGTCATTTCGAAATGGATTATACATGAATTCAACGATTTGCAAAGAAATTTATAAATTTAGTGCTCTTTAAGTGAAGTCCATTATCAGAATGATAAACATCTGAACGGTTGGATTACGGCAGCGAGCAATCATTTCCGTCAGCCAGTTGTTTTTCTGTAAGTCATAAGTCATAAATGTTTATTCTGAAATATACAGAAACGCAAAGCGATGGCCGCAAGGGCACTTACAAGTAAGCGTTGATAACACGTGTAACATATGCATACGCAAAGTTTAGCAACAATAAAAAATACATGAGATATATATTTACAAATTTACCGAGTGATCATGATGTACATGCACATCACATACCATCATAAACAAATTATATGAGACCTAGGCTACATATTTACAAATTTTAAGAGTCATCATGATATACATCATATGCCATATACAAAATACGTGAGATCTATAGGACCTACATTTACAAATTTGAAGAGTGATTTTCTGTAGAAGTATCATAGTCCGGGAGCCAGCGTGAAGTTGTGCAGGGAACGAGGTAGTACATAAAACTTTCACATAGCATAGTACACCTCTAACCTACTGCAAAACTTCGCGTCTGCCGGATCAGATCATTTGCTTTTCAGAAATAGAGAGGATAACACAATCCTATGTACTTCCAGTGGAAAAATTGTGACATTTAAGGTGTTGACTCCATTTTTTCGAATTTTTGCTCATAAAAGTTACACAAATTGGTATTTTGTTGAACTGGTTATTATAGAAATCATCTACAGATCATGATCTTTCAAATGAGTTATCATTCAGTGACAGAGGATGAAGTAAAGTGTACAAACAGACACTTTTCGTTAAAGTATATCGACAATTTTCCTGAAATTTCTATGTTAAAATTTGCAGTTACACCAACGAAAAGTGTCTGTTTGTACACTTTACTTCATCCTCTGTCACTGAATGATAACTCATTTGAAAGATCATGATCTGTAGATGATTTCTATAATAACCAGTTCAACAAAATACCAATTTGTGTAACTTTTATGAGCAAAAATTCGAAAAAATGGAGTCAACACCTTAAATGTCACAATTTTTCCACTGGAAATACATAGGATTGTGTTATCCTCTCTATTTCTGAAAAGCAAATGATCTGATCCGGCAGACGCGAAGTTTTGCAGTAGGTTAGAGGTGTACTATGCTATGTGAAAGTTTTATGTACTACCTCGTTCCCTGCACAACTTCACGCTGGCTCCCGGACTATCAGGGGTCCAAAGTATTTTAAGGAAAGAAGAAAAATCATCAATCAGCACGACAGCGAATTCATGACTTCATGGTGCGTTTGCGAAATGTCCACAAAAGTCCAATGCAACATGCTCTCATGTGTCTTGTCTGCAGAATTTGGGTGTGAAGATTTCCTTTTTTGTGCTCTGTTATAGGTAGCTGCTGCTACATTGAATTGACAAAGACGCAGCCGAAAGCTCTTCAATATAATTTATGATTGAAGACGTCTTTGCTTTTTTAGAAAAGTAAAATAGTTAGGACAATGGTGAACTGAATTGATGGATATTTATAGGATTAACTTTTTTGAAATTGTAGAGCTTCATTATAGTTTGTTGAAGAAATTACAAAATTAAAGCTTCACCATAGTCTACTTCATCCGCTACCCAGCCATTAAACCCTGACTTTAAGTACAACATGAAGATCAGTTTCAGATAAGAGCTTTGCACTTATATCGATATCCAAACTGTTGATTTAATTATGTTATCTAACTTCAATGATTTGGTAGCGCATTATCATATGATCTATAATTTGATTGGATATCTCAAGTACAAGTAAATATTCCTACATTGAGGTATTTCGATAGGCGGTATGAAAGGTATTGTTTATTGTCGTTTCTGTGTGATTCATCCTTCATCTCACTACTGTCGCTGGCCGGTCAGTTTTTGGGACATCACGGATGTTTCATGAATCATAAGAAGAGTATGTTGAATTACACATTTAATAAAATTATTGATAGGTCAAACTGGTTGGAAGTGGGTCGTAGAAACTTGACCCACGACCCACTCGACTTGTGGCATGTGACCCACGACCACTTCCATTTCTGTCGTGATGCGATGACATGATTAAACATGATGAAACATGATTATCTAAATGAATATACATTGCTATTGAACTTTCATCGCCGTCCGCAGGCTTCTGCGAACTGGAACAGAACCATCACAGCCAACATTCAATAAAAATCGAAGTGATGGGTAACATTATCCAGTCAAAACAAATGACATTAAACAGAAGCTGTGCATAAACAACATTAACATCAAACAACACTTCATATTGTTTTTGATAACAAGTGATTGTGTCTGCTCAAAAGTCTTAACTAACAGCGAAATTAATAAATGTTTTGAATATCAAGTTGAGTCCTGAGTGAACAATTCCCGTAGAATTACATTATATTAACACTGCTTCTGCAAGATTTGTAGGAATAGCTCAGTATCCACATAGCCAACCTAGGACAAGTGAGTAACACTTCTAAGTACAGTAGTGATTAGGTGCTGAGATTGAAAGTACATGTATGTGGTTTGGGGTTAAATAATCTGCGAAGGAGCACTTAAAAATATTAGGAAAAAACGACACTTTTTAGAAATACTTTTATGATACTTTATTAACAGCTGCAGCTACAACCATGTACAGTGTATGCTATGAATTTCTCACATACGTTATGTATAATCACAGTGAAATTGATATCACCACGCATCAGGTAGTGCTACATGTATAATACGATAAGTCATGCATTAAGTGGACTTGTATCATGAATGCTTCTCTGCGGTAAGAAACAGTTGTGTCAGTACTCTATAATATTCATTTCAGCCATAAGCGAATCAGTGCAGGATAATCAACAACTCCAGTCCTCTTGTCTAGCTCACTCTTTATGATTGCTTCAGCATCTTTTTCGGGAATAGTCTCTCCTAATTCTGTCAAAATTAATCGCATATGTTCAACAGATAACTTTCCTATATCTGCAGTATCAAAAACAAGAAATGCTTTCCATAAGAGGCCTTCAAATTCTTTGACATCTGAATACCAAAAATTACTTGCAATTGTAGTATATTGCTTTAAATTTATTTTGCCTTCGTTTTCTGGATCAGCTTCAGCAATGCATTCCTTGATCTCCTCCTCAGATGGGACCAGTCTCATTGCCCGCAATGATTTTCCCACTTTATCAACATTCATATAACCCGTATTTTTCCTATCAAATGATCTGAATGTTTTTGCTATTTTTGCAATATCTTGGTCAGTTAATTCGTCATGTCCTGCAGTAATCCTGGCTAATGTTCTGGGCTTCATTTGTAATCTTTCAGTATTACAGTGTATTGTGGCACACTGGGAAATTTCTTAAGCCTGTAAGCTGATGAAGTGTGTGGTGATCTCTCAGTTATCTTAGCATTATAAAAATTCAAAATTCGTTCAAGCATGCATGTGGCACTGTTGATATCTTCAGGGACATCTATGATTAATGCAAGATATCTAACGGACATTCAACTCACATACCATGTACTGGACTGGAGGCCAGTGTCTTTGGTAAATTTGATTAATAACGATTGTTTGTGCACATCTGGATAAAACCGTGAAACAAGTTGTAAACAATTATCCAGCACTCTAATACGCTCATTCATACAGGGAATCTATTGAAAGAAGATTCTGGACCTATAGTCAAGAAGTGACTACAGAACTACAAAACTCCCGCAAGAATAAGCAACTGCTGCAATTCAGCAGCAACAGCTGCAATATCAACTGCTAGTGATTGAAATTGTTCACCTATGGCACGTAGCATCAATGGCTATTTGTGTGGATTTTGTACATTTTATACATGCTTTGCGAAAATTGATGCAGTGGTGCTTTTTTGGAGAATTATGGACTCTTTCTGGAAAATGTTTGATAATCTATTTCCTTTGCTAAAAGCAGTCATGGATTAAGTGATAACTGATCAGAAATGATTTTACTTGTTACTACAATCATTGCAGCAAAATGTCCATGCCTTATTCATTGTTATAGGCTACAAGTAAAATACATGATTGAAATCTAAAGAAAATCTACCGATGATGCAATTAGAAACGAACAAAAAACAAATTGAACGTTAAAAATAGACGATAATTTGATTGGTAGAACAAATGAAAATGCTAAAAGTTAAGCAAGGATCGTCTAAATATCCATTCCTTCGGAAGATCGTTTATCAAGGTTATGGTGGAAAAGTCCAACGAGTGTTGTCTTTTCAAGTGCGCCACCACGTAGTGAGTGTTTATCGATGTCAATACATTTTTATCGCTTATTAGACATCTCGTGATATTAGACATCTCTCTATAGAGCATCACATGTGAGGCCTTCAAATTATAATCAAAACTCCGACGACCAAATAAAATGTGATTGTGATGTCAGTGATTCATAAAATGCGATGAACATATTGAATAAAAAGCAAACCAAGCGGTGCTGATTGGTGACTTTCCACGATTTTGAGGTCCTACCGTATTGGGCAATTTAGGAACAGCATTGATAAGAATTTAAGTTGATTACGAAATCCATGCTGAGTTGAATTCATGAATTGAACCATTCTGCATCACTGTGACAAAAGTAGACATCAATGTTCGTTTAATGAAAGTTGAGTAATACAAGGACGGAAATAAACCACACATGTTACATCGCTTCATTGCTCATGAATTCTCGAATTCATTGCTTCTCGAATAAAGTCCACCAGTGGTCCAAATTATTATACAGGAGTAGGCTTTAGATAAGACAATGGGAAAATCAATGAAAATAGAAAGTCACAATTTATTTGAAATTGACCATCGATGATATGTTTGTAACTGTACATGTACACTGCACAGATTTTCCGACAATTTCTCTGCAAGACTGGGCCGGGCGTATTAATTAGTATGTACAGCAATCAATTCAGCTGGATTCTGATGTACTTCACAATAAGGAAGTGAATTGTTTGCCATTTTGTTCCATTGTTTTATCCAGATACACACTATCGTCATTAATCAAGTTTATCGAAGTCACTGGTCTCCAGTCGAGGACATGGTATGAGAGTTGAACGTTCCTTAGATGCTCACCTTGCTCACCTTGTCGACCCTTGTCCCGCGTATCCCAGGGTAGGTCCAGTCCTCTTGTTCCATTCCTTCCGGTTGTGGACCAGGGATGATGAACGTTCCTTTGATATCTTAGATTAATAATAGATGTCTGATATCTTGCGCACCAATATTCATCAATGTAAGAAGACAACGTTGATTTGCCTGGCATAGATAGAATATATTTCATGCAAATTATAATCATGTTACGTATTCTGATTAAACTATCAAAAAATTCAGAATATGGAAAAGTATTTACCGTGGCATCAAAGGGGAAGTCATGCCAGATTAGGTTAGTATTAAAATTAGCAAAGTATCATTTACATATGTGCATAAAATATCAATTAAACTATGATCCATGCTGTTTGATTTGTCTAGTTTCTGAATACCTAGGAGAATGGATGTTTGATGTTTTTACTTCATTTTTCTTACAGCATCGATGTATTTCGATGATCAACGCGATCGACATTATCAAGATGATTCCCAAAGCTTTTGGAATCGAAAAAAGTTCGCATCATAGAAGGAAAAATCCTGTTGACTGAAAACTATAATTGCTATTTTAACCTTTAAGATTGCTCGTTCTGTTTCAGGTTTTCTTTTCCACGTCGATAACTAACAAAGCCTGGTTTTCAGTCTAAAAAATTTCCTTTATATGCTGAGTGACCCAAATTTAAGTCTTTGGCTTGACTCGAACACGGTTTGAACCCAGGTCTTTCGTGCGCAGAGAGAGAACACTGTCAAAAGGCCACAGCGCAGGATGTTGCTGAAACCCAAACGTGTTCAACGTATTCCCAATTAGGAGAAAAAGTCAGTGGAAATATTTAAGCCACAGTCTTGCTAACATAAGCTCCAATCTGAATTCATACATTCCGACAATCATATCGTCATACATGTGCATCTTTGTGTCATTTTTTGGAGAGGTATGATGGTCCCATTCAATGAAAAGCGAGCTACATGCGACACTCAAAACCAGATTTAATTGAAAAGGATGGGAAATCAGTGAATCCCAATCTCTTTGACTATTTTTTCATCTGATGCTGCTTCATGATGCCTAAAAGGTAGCTATACAGTTCTCCTATAGGCTTTTGTCCACAGGAATTTGTTTTATTTCTATGGTTGAATGCTTAATCATCCAACTTTCTCAATAAAAATATTCTTTCAATTTTTAGTTATTTCGACGAATTTGGTAAAGAAAGACTTTGATATCATTTTCTCATAAGTTGAAATAAACAGTAATGCTATTTTTTTCAGTCTTTCTGCGCACAAAAATCAATAAATAGTGTCAAGATACATATCGCGATCTGGCCTTATCAATTGAGATAGAAAATCTCAAAGAATATTTTCTGCTGTTTATTACTACTGATGAAAAGAAACACGTCTGGAAAATTAGAGTTTCAAAAAGCATCTCATTTAAAATACTTTTGAATTTCAAAATATGTTGATGTAAAGGATATATGGAACAAATATAATATAACAATATATAATATGGAAAATATAAGAAGCTGTATTACAGCATAACAGAAGTACAGCCGATATAAGCAACTCTTACATCAAATTTGTCGAATGATATCATACGGTGCTTCTGTTGTGCTGAAGTACGTTATTAAAAATTGATCGATTATTCGGCTAAGGTAATTGTTTTTTCAAAAAAATTAAAAAAATCTTTTGGTGAAGAAGCTGATTAAAATAAATTTATCAATGTACTAATTATTCAGTTAATCCATTTAGAAATTTGATCGGCAAATCAGTTATCAACATTTAACCCTTGATCCTGTCTCCATTTGTATATTTTATCCTCCGCCATGGAATTGAATCCTTGTATCAGATACTGTATGTGGAATACTAAATACTTGCTTAATATCCCCAAGCTCCAAATTTGACATGCTGCACAACTACTTAAATTCGTGTTTTTGAAGGTATTTTGAAGTACTACCTGCCACCATACTAGAAACATATGCTCAAGCTCTTCTCTAAAAGTTCATTCACACATCTTCCGCTTATAGAAATTTTGACAAATTCACTAACACAGTTCGTTCAACGAAATGTGCGATGAATGACATTCATAAAATTGAGCAATTACTTAAAACACATTCGATCGTAGTCTATTGTTGGTTCAGGTGATGATTTAATAACACGTGAAAGCATAATGCCAAATTATGGCAACAAAGAAACACGATGCAGTTTGATAACTTCAACAAGCACACTGTTGGTGACACTAAGCGGTATGTTAGAAAGATTATTGCATGGAATACAGTTTATAATTAAAATTTAATTCCATATATTGCAACAAAATATTGAATTTTGAAAGGAAAAGCATGAAGAAACCAGCTAGATTTACAAAACACTCAATGACTGCATGTATAGTCATTTTTGTAGGGAGACTATCAAACTATACTTTGAAAGAGTCACGTGAAGGTTATTCCAACAGTTTCTGCAGCCTATCCCATAATGATGATGCTTCTAAGAGTTATTCAGACTAAGTGGAAATTTCGTAAATGAAAACTGAAACGAAATATAGAAATGAGCAGAAAACAGAAATGGAAATAGAAATCACATCATTTCAGTCTCACTAATGCAAAAGCAGTTACTCACACCGGGAGATGCTGACGCTGGATCTTTGATAAATCAATAGAAAGCTCAAATTGCAGATCTGAATTTTATAATTGCACTGCCAATTAATTGTGCACCTGAATGCAGGTTGTGTGTGGTTTGCTCCAAGATGAAAATATATAAACTACAATTACATATCTCTTCATATGTATTAACATGCATGTGAATGGATGAAATGGGTGCAAAATGCACTGAATGCATCCGGTGTACACCGATGTTACTTTTTTTTACTTTCTCCTGTTCTCAGTTTCCGGGCAGAAAGTGCAATGTCTTAGTAAGGTTTTGTAATGTGTACTTAGAATTTCCGTGAGAAATACAGTTGCAATTTTTTTTTTGAAGTTGACTCTCATTTTCCGTGTTATTCACTTCCCCTCTTTAAACTGAAGTTACAATACTGAGATATCGGGGCTTGTGGCTTCTATTAGACTTTATTAAGTTTGCACTTGCTTCTCTTCTTCCGTGGGGAAAATTAAGTAATAGCGGTTTTCTGATATGCATTTTCCGGTCAGCAATTTAGATTGGATGGATACAGAATATCATATCACCGGCAAGCGCGGTCACACGTCACACGATGACGTGCACATCATTCGATTGCGCAAACCAGAAAATCTCCTATTTCAAGCAGCTGTTTCGCGCTAGCCATCCAATGTTGCTGCCATTTCTCGAAGTGACAATGATAGCATCATTGCGGACTGCTTTATGTGTCCAGAAACAAACAGCATTTGCACTCGCACTTCCGTGGCAGTCACTTCAACTCCATCCTTTCAATCACCTTACCTGTATATAATGCCTATATTTTTCCTTTGTAGTTCGCGTACGTCCCACCCGAACTGTTGTTCGAAAGCGAAAACCTCGCAACAAATGATATAGTTTTGTCTTACTTAATCACTGAAATTAATATGAGATTCCTTCAAATCTGGAAGCGGTGACTATTTTGCTATAGATGCGTATCATGATATATAATTTATAATCATGTAATATACACATGTAAATACGGTTTTGATATGGAATCTATAGTTGCGTGGAGTGCTCAATGGATGTCTTGCTTCTTTGTTTACATGTTTACTGTACTTATATATACAAGGTGTTTCAAAAGTAGGCTAACAGTAGAAATTGGCCTTGAAAAGCTATGTCTTAATGCTATAGATTAATAAGCTATGTCATAATAATCTTTTTCACGATGCCACAGATAGCTAATATGCCTTGTATTCGTAAGGGGCAAAAATTCAATACTCTTTGACATCGCGTAAATCATATTAAAATATCTCATGATCTCCAGTGTTTTCATGCCTACATATTTCACTACAACCCAATTTGAATCTATACCGATCATGAGAAGTCGAATAACTATCCAACATCTATCAAAAAAAAATTATTAGGAAACCATGTAAACAAGATAGTAGTTGTTTCAGTGTTACTGCGGAGAAGGAAGAACAGCTGACATTCGAATGTCCTCCGCGCCCCTCAGCCTGGTGCACGAAGACGCTGTCGTCAACACAAGACAGGGAGGCGAAGAAGGAAGAACAGCTGACATCCAAATGTCCTTCACCTTTGTTAATTCCAGCCTCCTCTTAGACCATCGTCAGAAGCTTCTGACGATGGCCTAGAGGAGGCTGAAATTAATAAAGGTATTAACATTAAAACAACTACCATTTTGTTTGCTTGGTTTCCTAACAAAAAAATGAACAAATGAATAACCAAGGCCTATTCAACATATCAAAAAATTAATCAACTTAAAGTTGCAAAAATTCACGAACGCAAATGCTCAAAATGTCCACCATGGACATCGGCACATTCTTGTAGTCTTTCGGCCACACTGTGGCACACAGTTCTGCATAAGTTCCTGTCATCACTGATCTCTTGACAGGCATCTGTGATGTAGGAGCGGAGTTGAGAAAGTGTGTGAGGTTTTCGTCCGTACACTTTCTCCTTTACAACGCCCCAAAAGAAAAAGTCCATCGGAGTTAGATCGGGAGAGCGAGGAGGCCAAAGGATGCTACCACATCTCCGATCCACTTTCCTGGAAAAGTGTCATTCAGATAGCTTCTGACACTCACTGCAAAATGCGCTGGTGCACCATCCTGCTGAAAGTACAGCTCATTGAAGTTGTTCAATGACTGCATCTCAGGAATCGCAAAGGATTGGAGCATTTGAAGGTACACCTCAGCCGTCACAGTTCTTTCAAAAAATACTGGCCCAATCACACCGTTGCTTGACATACCGGCCCAGACGGTTAAGCCAGGCTGGTTCAACTCATTTGTTGATACCATGTGCGGATTTTCAGGGAACCAGTAGACACAGTTATGTCTATTTACGTGACCTGATAGTTTGAAACTGGCTTCGTCAGACCAAACTATCTTGTCAAGCAAATCTGGGTTCTCCCGAATTTCCGACAACATGAGCACAGCAAACTGCAAGCGTCGTTCAGCATCATCCGGTAGAAGGTGCTGCAACAGTCTGGGTCGGTATGGTTTCAACTCAACTTTCCTCATCAGTCTCCAAGTAGAGCTTAGAGAAATGTCCAACTCCAATGAGGCTCTTCTTGTTGACTTCTTCGGACTTTGAACAAATGTTTGGGCCACTAGCTCCTCGTTTGATGTTATTGAAACTGATCGAGGGCGTCCTGACTTCGGTGCATTCTCTACCGAACCGGTCTTTTCAAATTTATCTCGAATGCGATAAATAGCAAATCTTGATGGAGGATTGCTGTGAAAGGCATCTCTCCATTCCATTCGCACCTTTTCAGCATTCTTGTTTTTCCAAAAGGATTTCAAAATCCATTTTCTCTGATCATCTTTTAGATGACCTGACATGACAGAAGCAGCAAATTCAAAAAAGCTTCAAGCTTGTTTAATTCACTTCAAGTCAAACTAACAGTGTTTGATTCAAATCAAATTAATTGAACATATCCATGTACGTAATGTCAGATTGGTGCTATATCTTGTCCATGATAGATTTCAAAATTCCTTTGCCAATGGAATGCTACTGCATAGACTTCTAAATGATAGTAGCAATTACTTCGAAGTCTATGGCTCATGTTGGACTGATCATGGATATCCATCGACTGATTCAGGTGTAAATCGCCAATAGAACGGTCAACATAGATTTCCTAGGGCAAAATCAACTGTTAGCCTACTTTTGAAACACCTTGTATAATAATAAAATTTCAGCTAGATCATTTATTGCTATTACTTAAAGTTTCACGGATGACATGAATGCCACCGATCATCAGACAACAATATAGAAAAAGGAAGTCAATTTACAAAATCATGGTTAAACAAATTTCGAATCTTTATCTATGATGCAATAGTGGACAATATAAATTTTCGTCGATGTCTGCATTTTGATATTATTTCAGTTTTCCTATTTATCAGTGTTTCAGAATTGGCAGTGATGATATGATATTTTCCCGATAGGCATAGACTGCAATATCGGCTTCCACATGAGTATGGGTTTGTTTGTTGGACTATGTTCCATTTGATATTATACTCGTATGGGATATTTTTGTTTTTCAGTGACCATATGTACTGTGACAGCGAAGTTTCATTTTTATATCGTATGCTGTTGAATGACTTTTTGTGATTATTATATCGGCTTTTGAAGTCACCCTCACACATGCCGGAGTAGGTAGTTTCTTTTGATTGGTGGGTTACTGCAGCTTTGTAGATGATACATTGTGTTAAACAATTGCCATCTAATGGGCATTCATTTTTGCTTCTGCAATTACAATTTGTTTCTTTGTTTGTAGCTTCCTCTCCTTTTGATGATTTGTTGAATATCTTTGTGTTGTGACTTTTTATAATGTTTTTCATATTGTTAACACAGCTATAGCTCAATTTCATATTGTTTTTATTGAATAGACTGTGGTATATATATATATAGGTAAATAATTGAAATCAGAGCAAACGCAAGGATATAAGAGAAATAAAAAGACCAGAGGTTTCCAACAAAAATAATTGTATTCCCCGACTAGTTTCTGCAGGGTGCTACCTGCTTCTCAAGGGGACTGGGAATGAAATGATAGAGGATACAAAATTATAACTGAATGCATATAAGTATACACAAAAAACATAGAAATTATGCTTAACATGCATTGAGACGAGGCTCATATCTTTGAATGAAAGCAAATTCCATTCTTTCCCTGTCCGCTTTCTTGGATTTTGGTGACATTTTATAAAATGGTGTTACAATGAATTTGATTTCTTTATTTTTAGCACAATTAGTTATATGTTTGCTCACGGGAAGAATGGAGTATTTCGGGTCAAAAATATGCTGTCGGTGAAGTGTCATGCGGTGGCGTAGGGTGTCTCCGGTCTGTCCAATATAGTATTCATTACACCCCTTACAGACTAATTTGTATATCAGATTGCTTGATAAGCAAGACATATTTGATTTTATTTCGAACTTGATTATTGTATCTTTTACTTTAAAAACAGTATTTTTTCCTGTTGACAGAAGATCACAGCACTTGCACAAAGGTTCATTGCATTTGGTGACTCCGGTGATTGTACATCGGTTATTTCTATTCAAAATGGTTAGCAGAGGTTTGGGTTGTCTGAAAGTCCGTCTTACTTTTTGATCTTTGAAACACTTTGAAGCAGAGAGAGAGAGTTAACTGCTGAGTTTATCACATTGTTGTAAATACTTGGGTTGTTTGGGTTGTATGTTTGTACAAAGTTCAAAATTTTATCACTTTTAGTTTTTCCATTTGTTTTGTTACCTTGGGTTCCTTGTTTTGTTTTGTAAATTGCTTTGTCAATTAAAGTACAAGGATAGCCTAATTTCATCAGTCTATGTTTCAGTTCAAGAAACCGTGTTTCTCTAACATCATTGTCGGAAACTATACGATGAATTGATTTGGCCAGACAGAAAGGTATATTTCGCAAAATATGTCGAGGATGGTTTGACATGAATGGGACATAATTAAAACTGTCTGTACTTTTCTGGTGTATGTCAGTTTCAACGACACCAGAATTTCCCTTTTTATACACATGAACATCCAAGAAGTTTATACAATGATAATCTTTCTCAAAGGTGAATTTAATAGATTCGTGTAAATTGTTCAGCATGTCAAAAAATGAATTTACATCACCATAGTGGTCTTTCCAAACCAACCAGCAGTCATCAAGGTAGCGCAACCATGAAGTTCTCAGAATTTCACTGACAAACATACAACCCAAACAACCCAAGTATTTACAACAATGTGATAAACTCAGCAGTTAACTCTCTCTCTCTGCTTCAAAGTGTTTCAAATATCAAAAAGTAAGACGGACTTTCAGACAACCCAAACCTCTGCTAACCATTTTGAATAGAAATAACCGATGTACAATCACCGGAGTCACCAAATGCAATGAACCTTTGTGCAAGTGCTGTGATCTTCTGTCAACAGGAAAAAATACTGTTTTTAAAGTAAAAGATACAATAATCAAGTTCGAAATAAAATCAAATATGTCTTGCTTATCAAGCAATCTGATATACAAATTAGTCTGTAAGGGGTGTAATGAATACTATATTGGACAGACCGGAGACACCCTACGCCACCGCATGACACTTCACCGACAGCATATTTTTGACCCGAAATACTCCATTCTTCCCGTGAGCAAACATATAACTAATTGTGCTAAAAATAAAGAAATCAAATTCATTGTAACACCATTTTATAAAATGTCACCAAAATCCAAGAAAGCGGACAGGGAAAGAATGGAATTTGCTTTCATTCAAAGATATGAGCCTCGTCTCAATGCATGTTAAGCATAATTTCTATGTTTTTTGTGTATACTTATATGCATTCAGTTATAATTTTGTATCCTCTATCATTTCATTCCCAGTCCCCTTGAGAAGCAGGTAGCACCCTGCAGAAACTAGTCGGGGAATACAATTATTTTTGTTGGAAACCTCTGGTCTTTTTATTTCTCCTCTATATATATATATATATATATATATATATATATATATATATATATATATATATATATATATATATATATATATATATATATATATATATATATATATACAGTACGAATCTGCATAATAAGCCTCCAAACTGGCGTAGAAAGGAGACTAAATTCATTTCTATGAACCCAACAGACTTTTAGTTTTGTATGATGCACTTACTTATTATTAATCTGTGTCTTATTTCCATTGAATTTTGAAAATAAAATCATTCACTTGAAAAGGCTCATAGAGCGGAAACCGGTTGGGAAAAAGTTGTCGAGTTTTCTTTGGGTATAATTTTTGGCATTATTTATTTCCCATTTTGAGTTTATCTCTCTTTTCTATATATGCATATATATATTTATACCTTGTCATTGCCTTTACTCTGTATCTGTGGAATTGAGAAAGCTGTCTTAAATAAAAGCGAAGCAGGTCTTCCACATTACTATCCTGTTCTCTGTAACTGCATTTCGGATAGTCGGTGTGAGGGTCTTTATAGATATGGCATATCTATGCATATATTTAATATGGCATGACATATATGCATCATCGGTCGGTTGGTTAAAAAAGGTACACTTTTCAGTTACTTGTAAAAAAGAGATTTTTTTCTGAGGGTTATATATATACATATATACATGTACATATATGATTTTAAGTGTTTGGCCATTCCTGGAGTAATGGTGTGTTTTTGTAAAATGAATTGCGTAATCGCTTTAACCAGGAAAATAAAAACCACTAGGGTTGTCCGACGTTTCGAATACCTGAAAATTTCAAAATTCCCATAAGATTTCTATTTTCATTGCATGATGTAGCCAGCATCAGATATCTTGTCTGAACATTTTTTCTTTCCATGATTTCCCAACATAATTTTGACTTCTATGCATTTTCACTATAATCTTCACACTTCTGTATAATTTGTACCTTTTTTCAAATTTTGACTTGTTCCAAGTTCGATATATAAGGCAATGTTAGCCATTGTGTAATTCGTCCTCGTAAAAGATAATCGAAACGTCGGACAACCCTAGTGGTTTTTATTTTCCTGGTTGCAGCAATTACGCAATTCATTTTACAAAAACACATGTACATATATATTTGAAAATCGGCATCTTGAGAGACATTTTTTTGTGGAAATGGCTCAATCAAGATAAATTAATACTTAATTCACAAATTTTTCGTGATTGCAACTGCAATGCATCACCCGGCAATAAGGTGATAAAAGGATTACAAAACATTATTTTGAAATTTATATGAAAATGAAGAAACTATGCTAATATAGTCCTGTGTACCTCATGTGTTAATAAAAGAATATAAAAAATGTAGCAATCCTGATTACACTAACTGTTGACATTGGATTACTATGAGGAAAGGAAATAGTAACAGTTGAATCGAATCGGCTTTGATTATCATACATAATTCATGTGTAGTAGATCATACCTCAAAATACCGGACAAATCCAACATCGCGCCGCATGCCGGACAAAATACCAAAATATCGAACTGTCCGGACGTTGGCAACTCTATGAACAAATGCAATATCCTACACAACAGCCTACTACTAGTCCTTATCATCTTAGTTACAATTCCCAGCCCAACAGATGCCTAGATATACCTGATTTGCATTTTCACAGGCATCCCAGGAAGCCAGTCGTCACCCACACGACACAAAAAGTGCGTGTGGACTGAGATTGCGGTTACTCGAAATTGTGGTGCCCAGAATGTTCCCGCTAACTAGGAATATACGTTGGCCCAAACGTGCCGATCGAGTGACCTTTTAGTGTTGCGCTGGTGGGTGGACAAATCACCTTATATAATCAGATCAAACTCGGGTGGATTAAAATAAATTAGCATTGTCAGAGCTAGCATATTATCTCCCTAAAAGTACAGAGAGAGGAGTAATGATCTCCAGATGCAGTACACTGACAAAATGCGTTTAATCCGCTCTCTAAAGCATTGCAAGCAAATCTAACAGCCTGTCTTTACAGATATAGAAATCCATGCAGAATTTCTAAAAAGAATTAGTCATAACTATTCACAGGGATATGAATGTTGATGAGAAATTTTGATCAGTCAGCTTTTACTTGTTCAAACGTGATGCTCTTACAGACTAGCCTATGCGATTGTCGAGAATCTTACTGATATGTACACCCTCAAAATGGCAAAATTCATTTTGCACTGACAAAGCAACAGTGCATAGGTTTTTTACAAATAATTTCCGAAATCGTTTACCGAATTTGTAATAGCTGTAATTATCCTTCTCCGCAACACATGGAAACAGAGAAAATAACAGCATTTTATGCATGATCTCTGTGAAGTAAGCAAGATAATAGCATGATTTAGTGAGTGAAGTGGTCGGGTATAGAGTAATGTTATTCAAAATTTATTCTTAAGTCTGTGGAAGATATCAACAAATCTCTCATCCTTAGAATTTTGAAAAGTAAATTTTTCCATTGGCTGAAATCGATTTGAAGAATTTCTTGCACATTCCAAATGTGAGTGCATTATTGAATCTGAAAATCTTCTAAATGCTCTGCCATGCCTGCTGCTAACTTCTATTTGATATGGCAAATTCAACAGCTGGACACATCATATTAATTGACATCTGATACAGAGGAGACTATAGGCCTATCAACTAACTAATAACAAAAACACGAATGAAGCTGCAATGCTAAGTCAAGCATAAGTCAGAAAATGTTAACGATCAGATCAAATAGAGAGTTAAAAATACAAGTAGTAAGAAAAATTGAATGTTTACTTGTTGCGATATTAAGATATTCACTCATATCACGTAACGTTGAACTTAATTAGTGGTTAAATGCTCATTGTCTTCCACTGAAACGTAGCGCTAATGCTAGTGTCAATTTTCTTTTCGCAACGGTTTCCACATTTATCTACCGTGCAACTTAGTGCAGTTCCTTGCATCCTTAAATGCACCTTTTCATGTGCATCATATCCTAATATGTCACGATTTTTATCCTCTAGCGGATTTATTGAGAGCAAAAGGATTGATGACCTGAAATTTCTAGTCACCACAGACAGACAAGAATCGTCAATGATAGCCGATAACATACAGAGATGTTTAACAGTTCTCCATTCCCTCGGACTTTAATGTTCACTTGTTCCTTTAACTTTAATTATGGGATATACAATTTTATTAAAGCCCGGTGGAACAGATATTCATTCCGGTTATAATGCGAATAATCACCCATCTGATTCGAACTTAAATTATGAAATCTTCGGGAACTAACGTGCCCTCAGATCATGGTCACTAAAGCTCTCTTCAGATGGGTATCATTCCTACATTTTATCTCCATCATAGCGAATTTCAGATATCTTCAAAGTTGAAATTGTTTGTGAATTCCCTATCTGAAAGATATTCCTTCTGGAGATGCCTGACATCTATTTGGAAAAGTCTGTAATACAGGCTAAAAATGCAGACAGCGGACAAAAGCAAAGCGTAACAAAACTTTTCAACGCTTTCATAATGAAAATGAGCAAATCACCCAAATTGACTTATGACTGCTGTATTGGGGTCAGTTAAGTTGCGTGCACAACGCTAGTCAAAATTATTGGTGGAAATCACCCGACAGTGAAGCGAGATAGATTGATATTTAACGAAATGTACGCCTGCCGCGATGTCTTTAAATGAGCAGATTGAAGGGTAGTCCACCTCTGTAGAAAAGAAATCCAATTTTCCAACAGCTGACTTTCATTGACCACAGCATTTCTTTTCACCTTCCGGTACCATTCATGCATACTGAAACTCCACAAATTGCATACTCGTTTGCATCTCCTCGTGATATTTAAAAGTAAAACAAAATTGAATCGTACAGATAAATAGGATGAAGTGGGGTAAGTGCATCAATTACATTTTCTACGTCACATCTTCGATGGAAATCAACTTACCCACAGCAATATCTTTAGGTAGGCCCAAAATTTTCGAAATCCAAGCAAATATTTTGAGACCCTTCGTTTATACTTATACACACATTAGCCTACATTTATATACACATTCACACGCGATGGAAGACGTTGGACAAGATGACCTCGAACATCTAGGAATCTCCATCGGCCAAGCGAAGGAGCTAGTCTCGGCCCTCTTGGCGACGACTGGAGAAAATCTCTGCCGCAACGCCCCATTTATAGGCAAGAAATATTGGCAGGCATGACATGTGGTGAATGATGCAAATAAAGCATTTCTACAGCAACTGTCTGCTCAATCTAAGCATTCATTTGTGCCTTCTTATTTCTCTTGTTTTGTCTGATGCCCTAATACCGCTCCGGTTGAACAAAAAGCAAGGACTAATGGAACCCTAGCATCATGTATCTTGGCTTTATACCAAGTAGGAATTTCAGAAACATGGTTAGCAACAGGTGTGTGAATTTTCCTATCTCAACAAGAGATAGATCGATGTACAGTAAGTGACGATAAACAACAATGTGGGTTTGTTTATAGTTTCCGTGATTGGAATGAGTGACAAACACAATGACTATAGACAATGATAAAGACATGTTATTATGTATCTTAATTGCCATGATTTATTCTGAAGGAAAAATATTCTTGACTTTCACACTTCTGGAAGTCATAAACGATGTTGGACATGAGTAAGTGAGCAATAAACCCTTACCAGTTTTGCATGTTTTTGGTCGAGTCTCGAGACGCAATAAAATTCACCCCAAATTTCCGGAATCTTCTGGAAGAGTATCATGCTTGGGGCGGACGCACATCCATGTAATCCAAGGCTTCTTTAGCAACCAAGTTGGAGACGCCGTCCTCACAATCATATCCTAGTTTACATTAGACGACGGTTGAAGGATCATTTCATTTTACCTTACACCACAAAGTTGCTGTTCCATTATTCGTACGAGTTTCAGCAATAAAAGAATTATTCAGGCGAATGCTTGCGTTTAAATAACCCTACTATTTGGTTATGGACATTCGTACAAATTTTTGTGTCGGAATAACCGTGCCTCAGTGGCCCGGTTATTCCCACTCATCGATGCGTGCGAAAACCTCCCTATGGGTAATTGGTTATTCGTACATCACTTCGCGTCGGAATAGCCACTCTGTGCGTTCTAAATATCTACACAATAGCTTCATAATGTACCGTCATACTTCTCTGCTTTCCGTCTTGAAGATTTCACCAACATGGGTTTGATGAGTCTATGACTTGATGGTATGTCTCATCTCTCCGAATTCACCTGCTAATAAGCTGGCGAAAATTTACGCAGGCCTTTTTTTCCTGGGTGTACACTGCAATTCTACAATAGATTGGCTTGATATGCTTCCCCAACTTGCCAAGTTCATCTATAAAATTGGCGAGAGCTTACATAGGTGTATGCATTTTTCTGGTTAAACAGGTCAATTACAATACGTAAGGATTTGGGCTTCCCAAAAAAAACTTGGCGATTTGGCCTCTCATAACTGCCAAGATGAGATTTTCCTAGATTGTTGAATAATACTGCATCCCACTGATAGGACCACGAGCCATAGAGTAGCCATGAGTGAAGATAAAAGCGACTGATGAGGCCTAATATTACTAAAGCGAGCAAATGCAAGCATGAACAGCACATCGGTCGATAGAGATCGAGTGATATAAACTTGGTATCATAAATGAATGATAATTTGTATTTGATTTCGAGGTCTACAAGAGCTGACTGATACTTTTCGTTTAACTTCTGTTGTTCTTTTCCTTCTTGATGTTGGTCTTTTCTACTGATCTTCGTATAATTTAGTAGCAAGTGATTTTCTTTGCATATTAAATTGAATTGAATATCTTTATCTAATTTCACGCATTTGTGTAGATTCTTTTCCGTTTTTCTAAATTCACTTTTTTCTGTTGTTGTTAATGTTTTTAGAATTATGAACGAATACCATTTTATTGTGAAGTTCAATAAGTCACGTGGTTACAATCTGCAACGAAGAAAAGGTTATTTAAATACTACGTATAAACAATTAAACAATAGGTAATGTTAGTTAAATATCTTTAAGAAATAAGAGCTACCATTATAACCTAATGTTCGGTTAAGCAATGGGTTGCTACTAAAAATTTTTATAGATTCAAAAATACTAATCTCAAAGTCCGAGTTTCCACGGTAAATGATTTTAAAGCAATCATTGTAGTTACGAAAACAATGGTTACATTGTTCTATGTGTTTTGCAATGGCACTATTGCCACTTAAGTGTTCAAGTTTACGTTGATGCAGACGTCTTTTGGTTTTGCCAATATTGGCAAATGATATTCAGATGCCTTGTCAATCCTTTATCGTGTTGATGCAATTTAGGCGCAATGTCTTTGATCAATATAGCCTCAGCTGTCTGCAATGAGTTCGTATATGCATAGCGAGATACATGTAAGACCGGATATTTATTACCATCACTGGTTTCAAGCAAGCATTTTAAGTAAAGCATGTGCAGAGAAGCATCTTTCAGCCATTTCTTGAATATTTCATATTACATTTGCTGGTTGTGGTTCTTAAATTGACTCTGCTTCTATTCTACTGGAAGCTGAAAGATTGTGATTGTGATTTCTTTACTAACGATGTATCACGAAAGATACCTTGGCAAGGCACTCAAATCCACAAGGGAAGTTTGACCTACAAGTGAAGATAAATGAGAATCATCACGTTTATGAAGGCTATGAGCATGTAAGCAAACTTTCGTAATAATTCTGTGCTTTCCTGTGCATCGATGAAAATGGATTGTTGCCTTCAAGACGGTGCTCCAAAAGACAAGAAGGGAAAATTACGGCTACAAGTGAACATTTCAGTGAGGTCAAGCTATGCGTCACCTGCGAAATGATGTAGCCAAAATCATCCTAAACTTTCTTGTCAGCGATAATAAACAACAAATTGTTGTGAAACATTTATAATTCCTTGTGAAATGAAATACTGGAGTCCGCAAAGTCATCACGGCTGGTACAAAAGTAAGGAGAGCAATATTTCACAAAGCTTGCAAGTAGACCCACCGAAACTATATGAATTCACATCTAGACGTGGATGTAAAAATTATGATATGTAAGTTTGATGAATATAAACAACCCATCCGATACCTATGGGCCCAAGCTGAAGGAATGGAGCAGCCTCAAATTTTGATGGCCGGTTTGTTGTACATATTGCAATATGCGTACTCACTCCCAGAGTAATATACTTAACATTATCCCTTCGCTGTCTATGAATACGCAATCCGATTTACGTAGCGATTGTTCCGTAATCGACTGACTATTCATAGACAGCAAATATATAATGCCAATTACATGACTCTGGAAGTGAGAACGCATATAACAATGTATCACAAAACATTTGCCACCAAAATTTGAGGATGCTCCATTCCTTCAGCGTGGGGCTAACTCGACCTGCATAGAAAGAGAGCAGGAGGAATCCATTTTTATTTCTATGATCAAACCAACACTAAATCATGGCTGAACTAAGAACTCACATGCAAGCATCTATGTATATAGGTTTTGGATTTTGAAGTCTATGCTTCGAATTTTGCTTTATGATTTATGATAAATTCTTTGCCAAGATCAGCCTGTCAGCAACCAGGCGAAACCGGTAGGGAATTAAGACAGACGTTTCTTTCCAGTCAAATCTTGTTTTTTTGTACATACGAGTACATACATGCATTCATGTCAACACAACTGAAACATTCATAATTAGTGCTATGTGGCTGCTCGTAGCTGAAAGCGTGGAATGGTGAGAAGTGTGTAAAAATACTTCACGCGCTTTTCAATGTGAAAATGGAACAATATTTTGATGCCAAAATTTCTTAAATATTGTAACTTAACTACGACATAAATTAACTACTGAGTTAATAATATTATTTTTAAACTATTGACAAAAAAATTGATATGTCTTTATCGACAAAATTAGCAACCCACATGTTTCATAGCTTATCATCATATTTTATTCGACAGGATTGTGCACGTGCCTTCTATTTATGTGATCGGAAAGTAGTCAATTCTCATCAGATACCAAAAATGCATGCCGTTGAATAATCTTATCTACGTGCGTAATTGTTTCATAATCGTTGACAAATGCAACATTCTGACATTGATCATGTTCAAACTTCATGTTTATTCATGCTGAATCTGTGATTCAACATGATCTCGTGATTGTTTTGATATGGCAGATCGTAATCAGTTATGTGCGTTTGGCAATAGGCTATTCGGACACGGGGTTTGGACTCAATCTATGTTGTGGTTTACTGGATTGGTGATAATTTCGAGCAAATAATTGGCGCTTTTTCATAGATTCGTAATACTGAAGAACAGGAACACCTTTTGTAATTTATGCGGCGATTTCAGGTAGTTTTAAAACCATGATTCCGCCTTATATACACCACAGTCTTCTTGAATTAGTCACAATATTTATTAAACAAACGAGATAGAGTGATCTAGATATCAGAGATCGGCCACACGAGTTGGTCAGGTGAATGAGGGTGCCAGAGACGTCTGTCTGAGGTATGACTAAGTATCTTTTCCATTTTACAACGGCGACCCACACTTAGGGATCCCATCAGATCAACCAAGTCCATGATTCGGATCCAATCCGCGGATTTATGAGCAGTGGAAACTGGTACTTCTGAGAAAATAATTGAAATTCGTGCCGAGTCTCACCAGCTCAAAGAACTTACTGCTTCATCTCGTATTATATTTGTATTGTATAATCTTCCTTTGCTATTTTGACTCCGTAAATGCACATTATTACATATAAATGCAATAGGAACCAATCAACTAAAAATATCTCAAAATGCCTGATTTTTCCTATCCATTAGTTACGACTTGTCATTCAGAAGAAACTTCAGAATCGCATACGCATTCTTCAGACTTTCCAGAGTCTCAACATAACATCTTTCTAATGAGTCCTTTCGTTTCATCAGTTCTTTGATTATCTGTTCATTTTGTTAAGTTGGCTTGTGAATTGGCTATTTAGTATATCAAGGATTTGTAAGTTTTGTGGGGCGCGCCCGAAGCGAAACGTAGGCAATTGATCATCTTGCTGATGAGACCCGCGCGTATTTGTATATACTTATTTTGTCAAGTAGTTGTACATTTTTATTGTTTTGCAGCCGAGTGAACGCCACGATGAGACCTTTTCAGGACTGCTGGGAACAGGCCTCTCAGGCCAAGAAACAACATTTTTAGGGCTTTATGTTTTTCTTTCGGTAAAACTTGCGGCTTTTTGGTTTTCAAAAAATCTCTTGAAATCTGCACGAGTGAGACAAAAGAAAATGAGAGGTTTAATTTCTGTTTAAGCATCTGTAGCAAAGCTATAGCGAAAGATGTACGCCGCAATATCACGCATGAATAAGACTGGAAACAGATGAACTCAGATGAAAGGCAAGTGGTTCATCATACGTCATCAACTAGAATACGACTACGGCATTGTCCCACATCGAAATTCCCAACTTACATATACGTAAAATGTATGTAATACATTGCAGGGATGGTCCGCTCCGATGATCAATTTCTAGCATTCTCACATCACACAATATTGAATTTCTCACATCACAAAAGAACGAATTTCTCTCAACATTTCTCTCATTCTTCCGATAACAATGATAAAGTAATCAAAACTGTGTTTGAAATACTCATGAGTCTAATACTTCGGCGGATAAGGCCGCCAACAATTTTGTCATAGTGTGTAGGAAGTATTACCTCATTGTCCTCTTGAACGAACTAGGCTTTGACCTTAGCAGTTTCAATGCTGTTGGTAATCAGACTTACGCACCTATCATTTCTTCCGTTAATGACATAATTGCCGAACATTGCACCGCCCTCAAGGATTCCTTTGGTATAACGGTTAAAAATAAGTTTATGGTTTTACCTTAACTTTTCTGGATACCTAAATTGCACAAGAATCCGTATAAGAGCAGATTCATAGCTGGTGCCAGGAACACAGGAACACAGGAACAGCACTTCCAAAGATTTGGCCATACTTGTGAACAAAGGTTTGCAATTGGTCCGGGACAAATTTAGTAGTTGTTGCCTTTCCATCAAGCATGATTCGGGTGTGACCGCCTTCTGGGGAATTTCTAGACAGGATGTCGGGTTTGAACTGCCACTCCTTGCAAGTATATGATTTCTCCACACTCTATACGAATCTTAATTTAGACCAGGTTAAGGACTCCTTGAAAGACTTATGTGAGTTAATTTTTAGCAGTTCCAAGAACTTTATTTGCATTGGCTATTATAGAACCTTCTTCTCGAATAAAAAATACAGAGGATATCACTGCTGGTCCAAAACCCAATTCCTCAATGCTATTAGTTTCATACTGGATAACACTTTTGTCACTTTCGGGGGACTTGTCTTCAGACAAATTCGAGGCATTCCTATGGGTGGGAACTCAAGCTCACTCTTGGCTGACCTGTTTTTAGTTTACAGGGGGTTTAAGTTTGTGAGGGGCTCCTAGCGAGTAAGAGATTTGGCTTAGGCAAACTTCTCTCTCATACCACTAGGTATGTCGACGACACCTGTGTGTTTAACTACAAACATTTTGATAAGATCCTTCCTGAAATCTACCCGATAGATCTCTTAGCTAGCAGAAGCGGAGATAACAACAAATGCGTTAACTATTTGGATGTTAAAATCAGGATCGTAGATGGTGGCCAATACATCACAGAGGCTTACCATAAGGTTGATGAGTTCAGCTTCCCAGTGGTGCTGTATACTTTCCCCGAGAGTAATATGCCGTTGAACACTGGCTTAAACATCTTTGCTGCCCAACTCATCAGGTTCGCCAGGATTTCATCTGATGCTTCCGCCTTTACATCAAGAGCTAAGGGCATTTTCGATATCTTCAAAGTAAGGGGTTATAAGGTAAATCTGCTAGTTAATTCTTGAATAAAGTCCTTCTCAAAGAATAGGTTCCTCGTTTTTAAGTTTGGTTGTTTTTCGCCCCGCCAGATGCCCTCCATCATTGGCATGTTGGACTAAAAAACCTCTTCCAGATTCATTTGCTTCCTTTTGTCCTAAAAATTCCAAAATTTAATTTTCGGTTAAGTTCTGCTATGTTTCCTCAGGCTTGGAGAGACCTTCCATGTCGTGCATTCGATATGATTGGCCTGGCCCCGCCATGTGGTATAGGTTGGAGGTTAGGGGCCGAAACCTTGCTTCACGCAGCCACATGGTTCCTCCCTGATGACTCCATACATAGCAAACTTAATTTTGGTTTCTTACTTTTACCATTTGTTATTTTTAAATTAGCTTCTCGTCAAGTCCATGACGAACTTTTATTTTAGTTCTTAGATTGCAAAAATAAAATCGTTTATAAGAATTTATTTATTTCCCTTCCCGTCTTAAGTTGAGTCGGCTAGCCTTTATTCGTATTTCAGTCCCTACTCTGTACTGGAGTAGGTTACTCTATGTAGTTAGCATTAATTTGTATTCATTCGTTCATGACTTTTAATTACCTGATTATTTACAGGATTCTCCACTAGGGTAGTTGCTTAACATTGGTATCTTCCGTTTCCTGGATCCTTCGAATTTTTTTGACCGTGTCGTGTCTTAATTCGATCATACAACAGCACAAGTTTGTTGTAGAATCATTTGCTCATCAGTTGTAGAATTTTTCTAACTGTAGGCTTTTAAAGTAAATGCCTGAAAAACTAGTTCTATTTTACTAATTTCTATTTGTTGTAATAGTAATCTAGCTAGCTATATTGATCTGCAATAATTATTGAAGATTCCGAGATAAGTGGAGAGATTCTGCCCCTTGTCCTTTCTTGCTCAACGGGCGTACTAAACTTAGCGCTTGGATCGGGTGCTGAACGCTTGGATGACAAATATTTGTTGTCGTTAATAAGACAGGAAACTTGGGTCTGAATGGATCCGGCCTGATACCCAACAACGAACAATAAAATTGTTGGATTCGAGACCCAAGTAATCTGCTTCAGATAATTCAATAGGTCTCATGCAAACCACATTCACTGCAATTCTACAACACCTCAATGTTTTGAATATCCTTCCCTTGGGCCATAATTTGTCAACAATGCAACCATCGCTTGGGATCTTATCTATCGTTGTACTCTTGCTTCCACTGCTTTTAATTGATTTCCATCTGTTTGTGAACCCTTTGATTAAAAAAAATCAAATTCATAATACTGAGGCAAAGCAAAAAATAATACTAACGCAATACTCAGCACTGCGTATGTACACAATACCTTTCTGCAGTGCCCAAACCTACAGGCGCAGTTAACGCACTGGTGAACTTTATTTTCCCCGACCATCGGTTCTGGATCGCCCGGCAGGTACTCGTCCTCTTCATTACTTACGCTCACACGATGGAATCGTCTACGTAATCTTGTTCATCGCGACAGTGTGCGCAATGTTCATTCCACACAGTCTACATTTGTACTGCATGGAGTACTTTCTTCCAGCTGATGCAGTTCTCCATTTTCGTTGAGAAAACGGACGGATTCACTTCAATGAATCATGATAGATAACTCGTCACCACTGATCGTATGGAAGCACGTTTTCGTGATGAAGCAACGATTCTGTTTTTTTACTCGAGTTAAGGCTTTCTTGATGAGGACTGGAAAGAGCGCTAAGGTCGAACTTAAATCTATACCAAAAAGCAAGGAAAAATATCCCAAATGGGGCTGTTTAATGTCTAAATTGCAGAAATTTTTGGTGGACCATGTTTTGTTCTCAGGTGATATGTCCAAATTATACTGGGTGTCCTAATTATAGACCCTCCAATAGAAGAAGCACACGAATTTACAGCCCTTTGCAACTTAATATAGGCTGCATGTAGAAGGAGAACTGATATTCAACGCATGTGATCAAAGGAAAAAATAATTTGTGAATTTTGTTGATCAACCTTACAAACAAGCACTTTATGATGATTGCGGAGATGTCGATCTGATGCAATGTTTTAATCGGATAGAACTGAAGACAAATTTCCTCAAAAAGATGCACTTCTCACATTTTCTCACATATATTTCCCTGTTTCTCACAATTTCTCACACCCACCCAAATTTCTCACGATTTCTCACATGCGGACCATCCCTCATATTGTACACGAAAATCTTTTGTATACACCACACCATCCCGACGAAGGATGTGTGCAAGTATACTGGCTGTTCCATAGCATTAAAAGAAAAATCTTTATTTTCTTTGTTTTGACAGTGATGGCTTCAATCAAGCTCTAATGGCCTTTCGCCCAATCATCGAGCACAGTCTAGCAATCAGGACTTTCAACCTTGATACTCTGAAGAATTGATCAGCCAGTCGCTGCAGTGTTGATCTTATCATTCTAGATGAGGTCGTAAATTGTTTTATGATTTATTAAGATAAATGAAGGAAATTTAAGTACAAGTAAAAGGGTTCCACTGAGCTCCAGGTCTCTTAGGGCATGGAAAAGGTGTGGTTTCTGAGGGGTATCCTATTTATCAATTGATACATTCAGAGCTGAAAACTAATATTGTCATTAAATACAGACAGCCGACCATTTTCACACGTAGAACCCGTAGAATTCCCCTGACTGATACAAAACTTCCCACCAAAATCAATATAAGTCATACCAACAAATTGTGAGTAGGATTGCCTTCATACACGGACAGGTCTCACACACGGACAAGTCTCTACACGGACAAGAGTAAGAATAATGACACCTTCAGAGCGGGCGACTTGAATACAGACTGAATTTTCTGTTCCATCGTACGAAGACCTACAATGTGTACAATGAACTTCAATAATCCAGCTATGAACCGTCATACCTGTGTAGCTGGACCTCTGGAAAATCAACTGAGAAACCAAAATTAAAGGAATTGATAAAACTGGATGCATTATCTAATCGTATATCAAGTCGGCCTACCACAGAAATTTGAATGTCTATTCTGACTTCAAGTAAGTCTAGTAAAAATTCTATTTTTGAAAGATGCATTAGTTCAAATTTAACAACTGAAAATATTCAAGTTTACATTGAAATCCTAATATTTGAGTTTATGTTATGATTGCATCAAAATTGTATTCGTGAGGGAGTTGTCTGTCGCTGGGAATTGGTCTCCACATTTGCCAATTTTTTCCATTTCTTTTAGAAAAAATCAAATTCCGATAGGACCTAGTCTTTAGCTGATAGGTACCTAATTTAAGTGGCTATGGACAAAGGCTAGTAGGAAAATTGTCAAGTTTGGAGAGTGGCTTATGGTATAAATTGACGCACCAAAATTGGCTCATTTTCAAAACGAAAACATGAGTAATAAATTGAAGCCAACTTTGATAACATACAGCCTAACGATGCCGGCCTACATCATGTCTTACTTAATGTTGCTAGATCTATGAATACTTGGCACCCTACCTAAAATGCCCTCTAAATTCTGCGCTCATAGATGTGCGATGAAATTGGTATAGTCGAAAATACCGGGTGCATCTATTCGGGCATGGTCACATTCTAAAGTATCAAACTCCTGAAGCACGGAAAGTAAGGCGAAAAAACTATTTTACTTCTGTCGCTTTTATGGCTAGAATAAACAGCTGCAACATTTTCTGCGAAATCTAAGAAGGCATGCCACGTGCTATTTCGAAATGTCGATTTTTGTGGAATGACCTAAAATGACCTTAATTTGCGTTCTTCTTCGTAATAGAAAGCAATGCCATCGCAAACTGCTCAATTTAAACATGTTTAGGGAAGCTACAGTATGAATAGGGCATCATTTTAGTGCTATTTATAATGCCGATTTTTTAATAATGCATTTCATATGAACTGTCGATATACAGTAGTATCTACAACATGTTAAGCAAATTTACTGTTTCTACGGTCATTGAGTAAAATGTACAGTTTTTAGGTTTTTAATGCATGAAGCATACATATATTAATATGGATAATGTTCTAAAATTCAGGTTATTCTCACGAAAAGATGGGCACGAATTTCAGGAGGTTCAGTTTTCGTGATCAGCATCGTTTTTCGTGTATTCGTGCCCAGTTTCGACAAATTCGTCCCCACGCACGAATTGGTGCCCGAATCAGACCACTGGTGTTGTTAATTTCCTGCTGAAGAACAGCTCGAACTCAAATACTAAAGACTAGAATGTTTATTAAGCTTTTCCATACAGATTCTCAGATCACGCATGCTATAGTCTCTTTTTGTAAAACTTTTACAAGTACTTTTAACATTATTTGTCTTCAATAAATGCGTCGTGTAATCGTGAATGTGAGCAAATACGTAAATAATGCTTGCCCTCAAATATCATGTAACCTATACGGGAAGGCAGAAGATATTGAAGAAAAGTAAAAAGAATTGCCTTAAAAGGGAAAGTCTCGACTTTCTGATGCAAAGACGAGTGGACACCATCTTGAAGTGATATCTAAATATACAACATCTTGCACCAATCCATTCCGCAGAGAAATCGTCAGGGTAAATATGCGAAATCAAACTCTTTCATGGCTAACAAAATTTTTCATAGCTAACAATACACAAATCATCTATATATCTACTATTACAAGATAGCAGCTATACATCGAGATTAACAAGATAGTACCGAAACCAAATAACTTACTTGATACTAGATTCCTCACGTACATAAACTCGAAAAACAAAAGAAAAAGATCCACCAACAGCAGGTTACAATTTCCAATCATTGGAATTCCGCGAATCTGTTTAGAAATATGTCCAGCAAAAACAACATGTGCTTCAGAGATCATAAAGCGGACAGCTTCTTTCAATTGAGAAACATCAAAACAGTGGTAGCTTTCATATGACTTCTAGCCAAAAAAAAACTACCACCCCAGCCAATACAAAACTTTTCGAGAAAAAGGTGTTAGAAATCAAAATCAAACAATTGAAGCAAGGGTGAAATAATATCATTCTAGCCGATACTAGTGTACAGAGTAGAACAGCCAAAAAAACTTAAAGTGAAAACCTTTCGATTATTTACTACTTCCAGAACAGATGAGTATTTAATACTCGAAAAACACCAAAGACCATTGTTATTCTGAATAGCATTACAATAATTAGAATAGTTATCCCTAACAACTGACAAGGCTTTATATGACAGACATGCTCTTGCTGGTACAATGTCGTGCTCCAGCAATGAACCTGGATTCTTGTGGAGTTTGTTAACGGTTAGTCGTTCCTCAAATTTATCCTAGGTTAACGTGCACCTGGGTGGCTACCACCCATGTAGCTTATTTCTTTGCTTACTAATAATATGAACCCTCTCCTGCTGGATAAATTGAAAATATTATCAAACTAGAGATAAATATGTTGTAAAACATGTATATAAATGCATCTACATACATATGTAGGCACATGTATCCATATACATGTATAGCCTATATCATATGTGCCAAGGTTTTTCAATTAATCTTTTAGATTTTCTTTACCTTTCGTCGGCAATACCTTACTTCGCTGCTTCTGTTTTTTTGTTTTGTTTATTGCTTTCAAGTATACAATTTCTATCACAATTGTGCTATGTTTTCTAAGTATTATTCATTAATTTATGATTATCATATATTTATCTTTTTATTTCAACATTTATTTTTAATCTATTTGAATTTGTTTATTGAACGGCAGTAGGCCCTACTTGTCGACATTTATCAGTTCTAAATCCATTATGTTCATGGTGCAGTGGAATAGAATACAAAAATGAAGTATGGGAACAAGCTGTTATAATGCCAAGATGGCATTACTGGACATGCAGGCCAACAACGTTAGGGCAAAGTTTGTATGTGTTCCATGCCAATCACTTTCTCACATGAGCAGCATGCCGTCTTGGAATTTCTGTCTGCGGTTGATTGACAAATTGCCATCGCCTTTGCACTTTGAGAAGCTCTCGTTTCAACTCAACATTGACAGGATCAGAAATCGTGTAACCCAATGTATCAATTGCAACATAATCTTTTTAGACTTTTGGCATTTGTAATTCTCCGTTGTATTTACTGGTCAACCAGTTTGTAACCCACGCTTTTCAAAAGGTCAACTCGATTCACTGTGACATTGCTGGTTCGTTCGTGAATAAATTGCGCATTGTCACCAGAGATATCGAGTAGGTTGCACATTACACTGACTAGCCAGCGTCCACACTTAGGCCTATTTTACATTGGCAGTCGCTGCAGCTGCAGCAGACGAGCAACATGCTCGTCACGTGATTGAAAAGCAGCATTACATAGCTATGAAACATTACTGCATGTGCAGCACCTAACTTACATGGTGAACAGCAAGACAGCAGGTCAGGTACTGCAAAAGTGAGTCAAGGAACAAAATATAGAGAATATTAACCAATCAGATGACACTATCATTGCAGCAGGCTGTAAAGAAATAGACTTCGTTCTAATCGCTGAACTGTGCCTGAACTGCCACTGCAGCACTGACGTCATGTTCTGTGTCAGAAGAAATTACGATAAACGTCATAGCGAGGCCATCTTCGTCATCTGCTGTACAGCACATAAACTGCCAGTGTGAACTAACTTGAGGTTCAGTTAAATAGCAGACGCTCAGCAACAGGACGTAGAGCCGCTTGACTTACTAGGTTTTCGGCGATCGATTGTGATTGCATATCTAAGAAGGTATAATATACAGAATGTAAAAGTCACAATGATATCTAATTTGTACATATTTTATACAAGTCCGGTCAACCTAGACGTCAACCAATCTGGTGACAAGCGTGTTCGAATGGAAGTGCGTTATGACGGCATGAATCATTGGCCTGCAATCAACAAACAGCGATGTTTCGCATCTTAAGATTGTAGCGGAACTTCCATATTTTTCTGTGAAACAGAATCGTCCTTTTCTAACTTGAGATTTGTATAAGGGCTATACATGTGTATTCTAAAATGTATAGCATACATATGCAGGTATAATTATAGCCATAAGATTGGAAAAAGTCATTTTTCTAGTTGACTTCTTTTTGAAACTGTGATTACATGGCAGAATGAGCAAGACTCTTCTTTCTAGGGGGGAAGTTTCCCAAGGTAATGCGCCAGATAAAACTGACAGCGGGATTATACAGGTCTTTTCACCTTATGTGCCCGCTGTCAGTTTGAACTGACAATATCTATAAAATATCCCCAAATCCATTGAAAAATAAAAAATGGTCAAAATAACTTCAGAAATGATGAATTATTGTAGATTAACAATGTACAGTAGTTTCGCGAAAAAATCAGACTTGAGATGATATGGGTTAAGATAGACAAAGGAAGTAAATTGTTGTTTGCATTTCAGGTTCGTTCAATTACATTTTGACTTTGAATGGAAGTTCAGCTTCAATTTACTATTTTTTTTCAATTGCATCTTAAAAGATTCTCAACACAAGGAACCAGGAAGTCATTCATCATAGATAACAATCAATGTTCACAGCAGCAAATACAGCTAAGTCAGTACAACGCCCACTTGTGACCAGAGAGCAAATGGATTGACCCGATTTGAAGATACGATCATCGTGCAGGTACAGCTCGGAATGACGTCAAGCGAGTTGGGCACATGTTGTCTTTATGTCTGTCCAACTTCGTAGATAGATAGATAGATCATAGATAATACTTTATTGATCAATACAAAAGAGCGGTATTGACATATGACAAAACTGAACATTCACGTAATTGCAGTCAAGTGTGTGATGAAAATTTTACAATTGATTTATTGTACATAACAAAACGCCTATCAAAAGGATGCAAAACTCTTGACTTTCTAACATCACAGGTATTATCGCGGATCTGAAAAAAATCCGCCAAAGGATGGTTTCTTGAGTCACATGCAATTTTCCTGGCAAGTTTGATACAGCATTTATCAAGTCTACACTCTAAGCTGGGAAAATGGTAAGGCTGTGCCCACCTCATGGCCACACGATCTAACTGAACAAATTTTTGAAAACCACACTTGTTCATATCACATATCACAGGCCAGCAAAACACCAAGTGGCAGGAAACCAGACCAACATATGCTTTCCACACAACAGATCCATGATTGCCATTATATTTCGGACGTCTGACCACAGACATGGCTCGACAACATTTCTTATACAATTCATGAGATTGCCTAGTCCATTTAAGGTCATGAGTGAAATAAACCCCCAGAATCTTAACTTCTTTCACATCTTCAATAGAAGTGCCATTGATAGAGATTGGAGAAGGATGATTGCTAAGATTATTCTTTCTGGAGATCGTCATGCATTTAGTTTTGCTCGTATTAATCACTAGTTGTTTCTTGTTATTCCAATCAACAAACTCATCAACAGATTGCTGGAAATTGTCAAGAGCTCTGTCGGAGGCTTGATGGATAAGTGTTACATCATCGACGTAGGCAATAAGTCTGGTGTTCTGAAACTTTGGCATATCATCAATTAAGGCGATAAAAAGGAGTGGCCCTAATATTGATCCTTGCGGCACACCACTAGTCACTTTTTTCCAAGAGGCAGTACAATTATGAACACTGACCCGCTGAAAGCGGTTGTCCAAAAATCTCCGGATTTTAATCCAGAAAGGATTACATTCAAAGTTCTCAACTAAAGAATTCAATAGATTAGCATGGCTCACTAGATCGAACGCCTTCTGAAAGTCAACGGTAGGAAGACGGGAGTAGTTTGAAATATCATCAGTGATGTGTTGCAAGACTGCAAGACGAATTGCTAACAATGTGTTGGTACAACCTCCATATCCACTACGAACAAAACCAAACTGACGTGTATCCATTTGATGACTAAGAGAGGGGAGGAGGATGCGATCGCGAACAAGCCTCTCCAGTAACTTACTCAGAAATGGTAAGATGGAGATGGGACGGTGGTCACTTAAACCTTTGGGAAGGGGACTGATATTAGCGGTCTTCCAACAATCAGGAAAGACACCAGACTTCAAGCATAGATTGTAAATCACAGTTAAAGGAGCGACTAAAACATCAGCACAAGAACGGTAGAAAAAACCGGGAATGTTATCAGGACCAATTGAATTAGACTTACACTTTCTGATCATGAGGGCTATTTCCATTTCAGTAATGGGGGAGAAATCAGGAACATCAATTGAGCGCTTATCACAAAAACCGTGCAAATCAGATGCAGAGAAAACAATGTAGAGCAATGTAGAAAGCAATGTAGTGCACCAATAAAGACCACTAGTTTTGACTCAGTCTCTGAAAAATTTAAAGCTTGGTGAAAATGGCCATTGAGCATGTCTATTGCTGATAAGTGATAACCTATCATCCGACAGATCTAATATTTCGAAATATTATGAAATACATTATCCGACCTGTTATCTGATGACCTGTTAATTAACCATCATGACGGATAACCTACAACATCAAATCAGTTCAAAAAAACCTCAATAGTGTCAGATACTCATTGACATTAGAAGCGTGTGTACTGTGTGCAGTGATAAATTGGCTTGAATTTTTCACGACAATTACTCCTGGATGAGAAAATATTCATGTACATAGAATTATGTAATAATGAAGCCGTAGGACCGGTTATTTGACCTATAGGGATCACTTGCAAACACAAAATATCCGGTATCATCATGTGCGTCAAATAGATCATGTTACCTGATCGGAAATTCATAAATGCATACGCATCTCCACCTTTGAGCTTCACGACAATGCTCTGTGGCGAGATCAAATTTAAGATCACTGATGGGCTTGCAGGTTCAATGGAATGTTGATAAGGATAATTTGATGACACAAGAAGTTCACATGCATTCTAACTACAAATGTATTGTGTGCTTAAAACTGCTATTGAAGGACAGTAATTACAAACACTTATTTGACACAGCTGAGAAAGAAAACGACAATGCGTGTGACTTGGATTCAATTCAATAGCCGATACACTTATAACCATGGGCATGCATAGCCTTAAAGTAGGTTGAATAAGAATGATGACAGGGTTTCAAGCTTTCTTTCTCCACCTACATTCTACATCCTGTTGAATTTCAGCATTGGTGTGGTATTCAGTGACTGAAGAAGTATATAATTCTTCTTCAGCCGAAAATGTGCCTATTACAGAAGATTTTTGCACAATGCAAGATGTAGATAGATTAATGGCTAGTATTTCGTTTCCCCTTCATCAGAGACAAAGTTATATTTCTGATGAATGATGTGATGGGGTCTTATTTTAAACAACAAACTGACCTGGTCAGATCATGTACAACATATTTCATCTTCCGTCTCGAAGAGACTTTATATTTTGCGTGTTTTGAAGCCGATGTTCACAAATGACCAGCTGGTTCTTGTTCTCCACAGCATTGTTCGTCCTCTAATGGATTATGCATCTCCAGTGTTTCTCAATCCAGGAAGTATTCAGAACTCTCAACTCGAAAACCTGTCCAAAAAAGCATTCCGGATTATTCATGGCTTTAAAGTCAGATCTTGTGATAAGTGCTCTATGTTTGCCATCACTGAACGCAGAAATACATTCGCCTACCCCTCTTCCGTCAAGCTTTCAAGGACCCGAACCATGTTATACATCGTCTCACTCCTCAATCTCAGCGAAGCAGAAGACTGATTCTGCCGCATGTAAAGACTGTCCGACGACGACGAGACAGATTTGTGTTACCATGCTCGCTTATTTTCAAAAGTTCTACCTGACTTTCCCCTTTATCTTTGCCTGACTTTTTATCATCTCTACACGACCCTGAGAATTCTCACAAATCTCCCCGTTTCTCATTGAAGAATTTTGTGTATTGACTTCTTTTGAAATATACACTAATTATTATTATTATGGAACCTCATAATTGTTGGTCTGAATAAAAATAATTATTAATTCCAAATTATGACTGAATATAAATTTAAAACTGGAATGCAAATATCCTTGGTCAACGACTTGGTTTTTATCAACTCCTACTGCGTTACTACGCAACAACTCTTATCTCTTATCTACCTCATGTTTTTGTGTGGCGTTGGTAAAGTTTCCTTAAAATTATCTATCGAATTTTGTGCTACATAATTTGTTCATCACAATGCCTAGGAAAAGCTTCACATAAAAAATGCTTCCCACACAGTGTAAGAGCAAAGCACGTTATGCGACCCCGACAATTTGTGGCATTTCGCAATTAAGGAAATTATTAAACTCGAACAGACTCCGGTTGAGATGAACCCCTTTATCAACAGAGTTGAGAAGCTCTAGCTGACGTCATTTCTCAAACTGACGATAGCAAAGCGCAGTGGTTTAGATCATGGGTTTCAACAAGGTTTTACAAAAGTGCTGCAACTTTGTCTTATCAATCCCATTTTGTTGTCGTTTTGAAAAATGAAATACTCACATAATACTCTGAATGAGTTAGCTAATTATGCCACCAGCAAATATCAACTTGTGATGATGCAATTATGACAATCTTGATATCATCTTCTGACATGCGTCAGCATTACACTATTATTTCAACGCTTTTATTAAATTTCACATGAATTTCAATGGAAATTAGGTTCAGTTTGAAGAACGATTTTAGTGATGAGACGATGATTGGCTGCCTTTGAGGAAATAATGTTGCAGTTCTGTTGCAGGGTAAATATAAAATGGACTGAGAGTCGATTTTCCATGTAATTTGCCTTCTAATAGACCTCACATTAATGTAATAAATCATACTAACCACGGGTTCTATCCAAGAAAATACGGCACTTAATCGCCATTTTCTAAGCTTGAATTCCATTATTTTGATTTATCACTCACTCCGGATAAGTGAGCAATTGGAATCTTTTTCGATATCAAATATTAATGAGCGAAGTTGAAAAATGAAAATTGAACCTTATCTACTTGGATATTCACGGCTGTCTTATAACGATGCGCTGTTTCAGCCTACAGCTAAGTAAATAACATTTGCGAGAATAGACAATCTTAAAATGGACAATGGACCTTCACACGTTTTCGTCGCAGAATCACAAAATTCGAATCTTAAAACAAGATCATGTTTGTGGACGTCTCGTTTGTGCAAAATTTCGCTGGCAGCCAGTCTGCATCATACGACCATGTGACATGCATCTGCAGGACGCTATACTTCCCGTATTTTCTCTAATAAACGCCGCACCTGAGAGGTCATTATCTTAATAAACGTCACACTTCTGATATCAAGAAAATGAAAAGAGAATAACTAAGTGCAGTACACATCTCGTCCATTTAGCTAAAAAAAGGATATAGTTTATTAACGTCGCTGGAATGCTTACTGATATTGCTCTGATTTCAGTCTATTAAGATAAAAGAAGTCACATAATGAAAGGCTCACACTCAACATCACATTCAAACCATTTCGACAGTTATCTTATGTCTAATTTCATATCGCCGTCGACATCAGATTCTGATTTGGATTCGGTAGCTTATTAGAGTTGTCTGTAGCGACGAGCACTAAGTCATGTCATGACCCATCATGCTCAAGTTTTGTGTGAGTCTCGCCTTCAAGTGACTATGGGGAAGAAATAGCAAATAGGAACACTATACCAGTAATTCAACGAAATTTGTACCACCGTGTGTTCAATCAGCATGAAAACCACCACACCTTGTCGGCAATGAATGCACCGAAGATGTAGTAGGAAGAATACGTGACGAGTCTCCAGGTGTTATTGACACTTATCCGAAAATGTCATATGTTATGTTTGTTGTTATTCAATTTGGAAAATCGCACATTTCAATAAACGCTGCCCTCTAATTGAGCCCCTCCAAAAAGTGAGTGATTGTAAATAAACTTCGCGATGTTTACTAAAGGAAATACGGGTAAATGCTTCACACTGTTTGGATTCAGTGTATCGGGTGAGTCAACAGTCTTTGCTAATACAGCTACCTATTATATTATAAATATGAACCTATTAGCAACCTATCGAAGTGAAAATAGGCAAGCACTTTCTATGCTGCTCGTAAGCCATGGACGTCTACATATGCACAATTTCTCTGTTTCATGAACAAACAGTTATATGAACTTGGATAACAAACTTGCGTATTAATGGTCACCAGCTACACTGCTACATAACGAATCACAATCATTATTGCTATCCAACAAGGAGCACAAAATTCACGATAGAGTTACTATTACCTCCTGGGCTATTCAAAATGACCGTAGAAGAATGCCGTCAAAATTTTTTCTAAGAGTTCATCAAGTAAGCATCGTTGAGGAGAGCTGTCCCCTATTGGAGGGACAAACTACTGGAGACTTGTAATTTTGCAACAAGGCCGTCCTCGTTCCGGCAGGCCTGTGACTGCAACTGATGACAGCAGTGAAGTACCAGTTTAGAAGCTATGTCTGCAGACCCCATCCATCTCTACTCGAAGTCTCGAAGACTATGACCAGGAAAGCGTTTCTCAAACGTCAGTGTGTCGAATTTTGAAAAGCAACAAACTGCATCCGTACAAGTCAATTTATTCACTATGCATTAGCGATTGAGACAGCGACAGAAAAGTTCAATTTTACGAGGAGATGATATCAAAGTTCGCAAGAGATCCAGCATTCGAATGAAGAATCACTTTCTGACTAGTGCATATTCAATCTTGTTATTGACGTAAATAAACACAATTTTCGTTACTGGGGATCTGAAAATCCAATGAATCGCATTTGTGCATTTGTAATCCTGGCCAAAGTGTAAGTCTGATACCATGGACGCGCATTGACTATTACAATTTTGTAGCTGTTGATATATCCACAGAAACGATGACTGGAGAACGAAATTGCTCTATTTTCTTTGTAGAAGTTGTACCTGTTATTACGAGAAGGCGCGAAATATTGTGCCAGCAAGACACCTCCCACAGTACCAAAACGCCTAGAAATTTTGGATCAATCTTTGTAGAATCAGTAGAGAGCGGATTGGCCCAGTTGAATGACCAGCCAATTCACCACTTAGTTGCTTGCGACTATTGGTTGTGGTCATATCTGACCACAAAAGTCTATGTTGATGGAGCAAGCTTCCATTCAGTGGATGGAAAAGCTAGAATCGTAATTGAAAATGAAAATATCCTATTGGATGAGTTTACAAGACCCTGTCTTGTTTTTATAAAACGTCATCGGACTTGCTTCGACAATGATGTAGGACTTTTCAAATTCTGATTTTTAATGATATGATACCATCCTACTTACAAATGAATGCAGCATATGTTTTTATTTCACCGAATAATTTTCTTTTCAGTAGGCAAAGACTTTTGACTCACACGATATATTTCATACACTGAATGCAATCTAACTGAATGTACCATGCATATCACGCGTTCAATAGAATTGAATATCAACGTGATGTAAAATGCAGATGAGATCCGACAATCAGTTAGATCAGTGCTCCTCAAACCTCGCTTTTGTTATAAAACACTTAATCAATGGCGGATGTGGTCCAAAGACGTCTTCCACTGTCTTTAATTTGGCTTATTAATGCGATGACGCTCGCTGTATCAGAGTCGAAGAAGTATTTCTTCAATATGCGAAAAAAGAAAGCATCGACAGAATGTGTGTCCTCATATGAGGCTACACTGACACAGCCATGCGTGTTTATGATAACGCTACTTTACTGCAAGTAACGAGCGTACGATTCAGTCAGCATCAGCTATCCACCACTACTACTGGGCTGACGCATTGTGTTTATCGATTTTTCACGGTTATCTAAAGAATGCATTATTCCAATTGGATCGCTTAGTTGACGTGCTGCTGTATTGTATACTGTTATTGCATAGGTTGAATAAATAATGTTTTTTCTTTTCTAGAAATTTCTTAATTACTAGCAGCATCATTCTTTACACAGGTCTTACATGACATCATCTGCAGAAACTGAATTTGAGACAAAAATGCAAAATTGCATTTCAGCGCGATTAGATAGACGCCGTTGCGCATGATATATACGTATTTATTTACATAACCCTTATTCAACGTAGCTCACTTTGGGTGAGCGCTTAGTCCGCGAGAAGAGTTGAGAAACACTGAGTTAGATGATAATCTACCAATGATTATCGATCGTTGGCCATAGATAGACTGTGAGCCAAAATCTGCATCAAGTTGATGGAGCTGAATACATAGAGCATGACTCTAGCTGATAGCTCTCTATTTTGCTGACGGAGGAAAATTTCTGCACATAATTAGGGTATCTTGTTGATTTGTTCAAACTGTCACTGTTTTAAGCATTTTATTAGGGTGCGTCAAGTTAAATTTATCGAAACCATCTTTATCGACCCCACTATCTTCGCAGTCTCTGGAAAAGGGTACTGAATATAGACTTTTAAAAAGGGTGTGGAGATATCTTATGCCCAAAACGAGGGATATCGACTTTTCAGGTAGATCCTTTATCAGACCCGCCCTTTGATTTTGTCAAAAATAGAACTAAGTTAAAATCACACCGTACAAAAGAACCTTCATTCTGATTAAATGAGTAATATTTCACATACTTGACATTTCGCATCTGGCAGGCTTCATTCCTGTAACATCAACCACATTTAAGTCGATCTCATAGTGCTGCAGAATAATGATGTCATTCGTAGAAATCGAAGAACAAAAGAGCGCATTGTTATGAAATTAAAAAACTTTTATGATGCAGAGAGCGATTAAATGCTATCTAACTGCTGACCATTGTCACTTGTTCATTGAAACAGCTTCTGCAGAATAGTCCGAACCTTGCGAGCACGTTTACCGCACATGCAAATGCTGCCATAGACCTTTGATTTGAGATCAATATGCACTTGATCGAATAGTGTGACCGAGTGAGATCCATGTTAGAGGAATGTATGATGAACAACAAAGCTGTTGTTTAGTCAAATACGAGTACACTATCCATTACGTAATCTGTGTTTCATTGTTTTTTGGGTTGAGACCTACTTTCTAAAGTCACTTAAAATTACAATATTATCCGTGTATAGGGCATAGGCTTCATTGTATTAATGGATACAATTACGTTATGGAGGGGGAAAATTAGAAAGATCTTTCACAATTCACTGCCTAGCACTTCTGCGTTTCTTGCTTACTGCCACCGCTATCAAATATTTCATCATTATTCATTATCAAGTTTTTCTGAAAGTGGAATCGCGCAGTATGGAAGAATTTCCAATAAAACTTTTTGAGAAGCTCTTCCATTACTCATCTCAAATTATCCTTTTCTTTAAATGATTAGGATTGCAATGTTAGTTGTCGTCACGTTTGGCAGCCAAACTCGTCAGCCAAACGTATAAAGAGCAATGTTTCTCCTATTATACATAGCCAGCATGCATAGCAGAGATATAAATTGTCCAAATAAATAGTAGTGAGCATTTCCCGGCATTATTTTTACATCAAGACTGCATTAACACGGCTGATTTTGTACAAAAGCCGATACTTCCGGAAATTTTCGAAGACTTGCATGGGTTCTCAGGTTCCAGCTTTTATGCCGAATTGTGGTTGGTAATGTTGTACGCTCAGAATTTTTAAGTAGCGCATATCCCAAACTCATCAAATTACTTTTTGAATTTATAAAGCTATGAGCATCTAAATAAATCCAATTTCCTTAATGTCTTCTTAAAGTCCAATATTTTTAATAAGATAAACTATTAAAACTGCAATATAGTAACTAATCTCCTTCAAGGTACGGACCGTTTCATATTTTGCAATACAATCGAATTATTATTCCGTCTTTTCTTATCGTATCACAAATGTTTAATGCCAAACTGATGCCGGAAGTGTATTCTGTTGGCCTGATGAGACATTCAGTTGAGGAACCAGTGGCCCTCCTTACTTACTAATTACAATGTATTCAATAATCTTAGTTAATTCAAAATCTTTTCGAATGACACTTTATTACTTTGCAAGTTGTCGCTCAACGCTACATAGTCAATAATCATGCCTGCTCGATCCATTTATCGGACAAGTGGCTGAAACACGACAGTCAGCTTTGCAACAATTAAACTTCTTCGATGTCCTTGTGCGCACGTGCGGGGCGTGTTGAAGTCTATTGTACATGTGACTGATCTGCACATTTCGAATCCACGTTGACCTCAGAACCCTCTACGAATGATGATTCATCACTTTAAGAAAATTATCTGAATTCGGAAGTTAAAAAGAGCATATTTGAAATTTACCTGAATACGGATGGTTCGATTCTGATAGAACTTAAATAATTTTGGAGCTGATAGCCTCATCATCATCATTATGGCACCGACATATAATCATGATCATATTACATGGGGCGCGGAAATGAGGGTCCAGGCGTGGCCACGCCACCTCCTCCGGAAAAATTGTCCGGGAACACCAATGTTACTGCCTCCCCGCTGCCTCCAATTGAAGTTACTAAACTCTGAACAAAAGCAAATTTGTGGAAAACCTGAAACTAATATCATTCCAAATTTTGAGAGCAGAAAGAATTCAGAATGATAATGGAGATGACACGAACCTCATAAACGGTGCATGCTTGCACTGGCCACTTATTAAAGTTTTTGCTAAACCAATACAGCCGATATCACGAATTTATTACACGTTGTTACTTTTAGGGTTCGACAAATTTTAGATTTCCTCAATTTTGAGATATTGATCAATCTTTCAGGAGATGACAGTGTACATGCAAAGAACTGCAAAGTAGCGAAGTGAAATACAATGAAGCTAAAATAGCGCTTTCAAATGTGACTCACTGATTTCATTGGATTGTTGATGAGCTAACCTTCAAAATAAAATTTTAATTTTATATTTTAAATTTTCCTTCCGAATTTGTCTATATTCAATCAGGTGATGCTGGTTAACTCGAAGGTTGAGCGATGCGCTTCGGTAAGAGGTCCTGGGTGAGAGCTACGAGTAGAAGATTTGCCCACTCACAGCCTGATATTGTAGCATGGCTTTTTGCTTTGGATGGGACAAGGATTAGAGCAAAAATGTTTTCGAAAATAGAATATTTTGTATTTTTGTACGGATAGACTTTTCTGTACAAACGATTGTAACTTAAGGGCTAATTTTGTTGCCATAAGGTAAATGCTTACAACATTTTGAAGATAAGTGAATGAAAGTATCATTCCTTAAACAATCAATTACTAAAGTGAACTTTCATGATGTAAAACAGTTGTAGAGATATACATAGTCAGAGTCATCCCCTCTGACTTCAGGAGACATGTGAATGATGGGAACATGTAGCACTATGGTGTGTAGTCAATGTCATCAATGAAATACACTTCGTCGATCTCTACATCTAACTATATTTCATAAAATCAGCATAATCTGTGTTTTAACCTGTTCCGAACTATAAACTGGCATGAAATTCTGAAGAACAACCTTCCTCTGCTGATTGTCACAGTCCGAATCCAGTCTTAATGAACGAGAGTGAACTGACCTGTGCCCAATAGTGTTGTACAAACCCGACCCAAACACGAATTCGGGCTCGGGTCGTGTTTGCGAAAATATTTCGGGCTCGTGTTCGAGTTGATTACAAAATATTCGGGATTTACTTTCAGGTTATGAGTTTATGACACTTCGAAGTCAATATAATCTAGCGATGTCTGATGTTCACACTTCAAAGACTTAAGGATACAATCAGGCAACATTATTAAACAAATGGAAAAGTATGCTGATTGTCATCGTGAAAAAGAGCATTTTACTTTTCATATACACTAAGTGTAATTCCCTTCACTAAGGCTTTTACATATTGGGAAGTACAGTCTCCACGGTCGCAGTAATTTGCAATTTTTCAGTGAATATTTCGGGTTTCTTAGTACCGGAGAAATTTTCGGTCGGGTTCAAAATTATGGTTCGGGTTCGGGTAGAAGGTGGTCGGGTTGGGTTCGAGTTCGGGTTTCAATTCATGGTGCTCTAGTGCCCACTTGACTATCAATCTGACCACATTAGCTCCGGAATTGAACCACGCCTTGGATACTAGTACTAGCATAGGCTTATTATATTCATTTTTACTTACTTACCTTTTAGTTTTACGTCCATTATCCACTCTTCATAGGGGAGGACGGGACACACCTAGCATTCACATATCGCTAATGCTACATTCACACATGTTCTAGGTAAACCTGTCGAGACACCCACCACCACCAGTGTTCCTACTCGCATTTCCAAAAATTTAGGGCATCGGATACAAATTTGGGCATTTTTCCTAATTTGAAATTCTGGGAACCATGGGTATATTTGAACGTTTTCGGATATTTTCAAGTGACTATGCTCGAGTAAGGGTCCTCAATTTTACCTGTTTAGCTCAATTCTAACGATCTACAGAGCTGATCTTAAATAAGGGACCACCTAAATTGCTCTGAAATTCAATCGATTCTCTTGCCTTCTAATCGTGTCCCACGACAACGTGCAATACATCATTTGAGAGTTTGCATTCTCAACTTTAAAATGAGCTATGATAGACTTGTATCCGTGATTGTATTTGCTGAGCAGTGCTCCAAATGTGAAAATCGCACAATTTACAAACTGCGATTTTTCTATAAGAAAACATGTGAGTATGATAACTATTCAGGCACGGGGAGAACGAGCATTTTTTCTGAGTTTTCTTTTGATATACTGGTCATCAAAATCAGTGATGTCGTGAACTTATCACAAAATCATGACTCTTTTGACTGAAAGTGTCGTATTCTCACTTTTTCATTAAAAATGTTCATGTTTTGTATCTCCGGAATCCTGGTATAGTATGGAGACCGAATATGTAAGTAAGAATTATTCAGATAAGTTCAATAGTTTTTGCAAACTTCTTCAATATTTTTCCTAATAACCGCTTAAGTACACAGACAACCTGCAAGGTGATCGAAGGTTCAAAACAAAACAATTAGCGAAGCCATGTCTTTGTTCTCTGACCACGACTGCAGATTGTTTACCTTGATTACTTGTGTACTTTAGCGGTTATTAGGAAAAATTTTGAAGAAGTTCACAAAGACGCAATCCTATAATGAAAATAAATTTACCTAATGATTGAATGCGCATAACCGTACTCATTGCATTCTGCACCGTCTCCGAATCATAGGCACACGATATCTTAGCTCTTTGGCTGCGGTACCTACTTCATATACCTACCGAATTTCACTGAGCCCGAGTTAACTCGTATCGAGACGACAAGACACTATTACTGCTGCGTTGTAGGCGGTAATACAATGAGGAGAAGCTGAGCCCGAGTTAACTCGTATCGAGAAGGCAAGACAATGTCACTGAACCAATTTAGATAATTCTCTGTGTTTCTGAAGGGTTTAAGTCACTTCATACTAAACACGAGTTAACTCGGTATTCGTGAAATTGGAACATTCCAGCGGACCCAGTTAACAGGGGATTCGTGAACAGTGGAAGGGAAAACATGATCTGTCAGTGACAGTTGCCTGCCCTGCCGATACGAGTTAACTCAGTCTCAGTTTCCTGCTGTGCTACATTGTCACCGTCACCAGTCAATTGCTGATAACACTCGATATGAGTTAACTCGGGCTCAGCCGTTAAAGGGTTAGATCAATCTACATGTGCATGGATGAGTCATGCATTCTCAGCTTTCTAATGGGGCATGAAAATCTGACCTCATGCTCTCAGATCAGCCGGTGAACATTCGTTTCACCAGTCACATGTCTCAGTTGCTTCATAAATATTTACATTCATTAATTAATTGTCGTATAACTACAATGCACCATAAATATAGGCAATCCTTAAACTGATGTTAAACTGAATAAGACTATTGTTTTACGAAGAATATTATTTCCCAATTAGACATGCAGACATGAAAATTCTACTTTGAATATCAGTTCAACGATGGAATGATGATTTCCATAGTCAAATATCTCAGTTCTTGTATAAATAGACTATCTTAATTCATCAATAGATCATCCCATTGCCACAAAGGCAATTAATTTTGATGCATGGACAGCAATATCTATTAGAATAACAATCACCATGAACCTAAAACAAAATAATGTATGTTCCAAAGAATATCATAGAGGAACACGAGAAAATCTCGGAGTTACCAATCGGCCATGAAACTTTATCACTATGGTGGAGACTGGTTGCACTAATCGGAGTTCTTCACTAATCTGCGATACCGGAGGTTCTCCCACAATGACGATACCGTTTTTTGTCATCTCTTCGGTTGTTCGGGCAACCGCGTCTTCGAGCAACCACAACGGACAACCTTTAGCTTTTGACTATGGAATAGGCTGTTCCAGATGATACTTCTTGTACTCTGGCTACCTCTGTGAGTCTGTAAGTTCATTAGCTTCATGAAATGCAACAATAAGATGCGTTCTTAGTCTCTGAGACTAATCAAGGCAAGCGACATGTCTGTAAAGCAATCATGACTGCGATATTCATTATCATTTTATGAAAGAATTTAGAATAGAGCTTTATTGATTCATTGAGTTACCTAACTTTTGAAATCAAGATTCTACCATTAAGCTGAGATTCAAGGTCAAATTTTCGTGTCTCATTATTGAACTTTGAATAACGATTGATCTGAGATATCAAGCGCTTCATTTTAGAGTAAATGTCATATTATCCAGTCCAGGGGTCTTCATATTTTTTTCTTGGTAGACCACTTTCTAATGCAAGCGTCCCAAAGTGTACCAGCAGTTTTATTCGGAAGAATTACAATGGGTATAGACGACTAACTAAAGCAAATTTTAACAGTATATTCTATATTTAAGCAAGACAGATAATTTCTTATTTTCTCACATGTCACATGAGATTGCAAATTACATGATTTTTCAGGAATTTAGTATACTAATAGTAATAATAATAAGATAATGATAATAATAGTACTAATATGATAGTTTGGAGGAGGCCCCAACTTTGTAATGGGTTCGTGATCCGTTCATTCACAATGCCTGCCCAACTCTATCACCAGTCTTGCAAGAACAACTCATCGATTTTGGCATGCGACGGCACCTTAAAGACATATTTCGAGCAAAATTCTCTATCAGATTTTTGGATTCGTGCTACAGCTTTTTATAGCTATCTCTCTCATTTGGCACTGCATAATCTCATCCCCTTCGTCTCCAGCCAGTGATGCGGATTCCTATCATTTTGATAGGAATCCGACTCCTACTCCGGGTGACAAGTATATATAGTCTAGTTTTTGAGAAAAACTGGTAACCTGCATCATAGATCAATATAGGCTTACCTGAACCTATCGTTAGTGATCATTGCTGTATCAATTATCAATCATTTTCGATGAAAGTTTATCAAATGTCGCTTTAAGTTGGATGCATGCGACTCGGCTCCTCCCGTCTTGTTGATGTGTGCTTTACATGGTTTGTCTCCAGTCTCTACCAGGCAGGAAAATCCCTCATCCTTCTTCAAAAAATATGAGTACACTTTCGATTTTAATATGCGCTTTAGAGGAGCCATCACACACGATTAATGTGAGGAATATTCTCAGACAAACTAGCATTTCATTTTTGTCTCTGATGTGACCTTTGGTGCGTAGGTGTGATCGAGACTAGGAAGGCTTGTCTTATCAACAAAATCATCGAGTGAAAAGACAATCATATTTTCACTATCACGGTTCATTCCATCAACTATTACAAGCTTTACATGCAGCAGTGTCTCTGTACTTTTGTTTGACGGAGAAAGTTGACATCAAGACAGTGACAGCTATGCACGAGGACAAATAAAAAGATATATGTATATATAATATATATTTCTGGTCTGGTTATAGGCCGGAGTCCGGAGTCGACTCCGACTCCAGCAAAAATGATAGGACTCCGGGACTCCGACTCCGCATCCGTCTCCAGCTACCTCTGCCAGACAGGCTTCTCACACTATGCTGAAGTGAAGACAAAAAAGAGAAGCAGATTTCTTGCGGAGCCTTCGCTACGGCTGAAGCTCAACACGATACAACAGCGGTTCAACGAACTCTATGGTGCTAAACAGAGCAGTCACTGACTATTCACCTGGATGTACCGTTGTAAGAATTTGTTCAAAAGTTGTTCAAATGCATCGTGTTAGAAATCATGTAATTGGCAATCTCATGTGACATGTGAGAAAATAAGAAATTATTTGTCATGCTTTAATATAGCATATATGCATATAAACTTCATGTATTATTTGCTATCGTTTTGCCGCGTTTCTTGTACAATATTGCATGTGATACAGTATACCGAATGCTGTGGTGATTCCTCAGGTGTCTCGTTTTTTAAATAGTAGGCCTGCCATCTGGAAATGCTCGGCGTACCACTAAATGGTACACGTGTCACACTTTGAAGACCACTGATCTAGTCTATTGCAATTTACAAGTCCTACTAATTAGTTGAAGGAGGTGAATAACTAGCATATTTCTTCAGTGACATCTAACTGAGCTGCGTAATGAATTCAGTGTGCAAATGAGCCGCGAGTTTCTTTATCTGTTAATAGAACCTCCCGCTACCTCTTGCTGAAAAATCCCGCTGCTCTATGCTGATGCAGAATCGGCATTGGGTTTCATATGGTAGATAACAGCAATATCAAAACAATTCAAGCAACTCATAATCCAATGTATACTGAGACTGGACGCAGACCTGTGAAAGAAGTCTTTGGGAAATGAAATGCATGCCACACTGCAGTTACCACAGTAGCCTACACGCACATCACCATCTTACAGCCTTTTTAGACAGTCTAGACAAGTAGTCGCCTTCATTTTTGAAGGCCAATACGACGAATGAAGCTGGGACTTAATAATGATGGGATTTCGCAACATACGAACTTTGTCGCCAATTATCATCCTTGTAATTGGCTGATTGTTTTCCGACATCTTCTTTATTCAAATACAACTGATGCAATGATTTTTGTTAAATATGTCTGACACCCGATCTATTACAGCAGTCAAGCAACTGATTAACTGTCATTTTACAGCATCAACTTTCAACTTATAAAAACAGTAATTATACTCATTTGACAGTTATCTTGACAGGAGGCTGTGAGGAGACAAATTTCCCGCTGAATAAGATGGACACGGTCTCGTGAGAACACGAATGCTTCGTTTAGAGTCATTTGGCTGACTGAAAAAGAAGGCGGCTGAGATAGATGCTGCCATTTCCTCGTATCCAGAATAATTTCTCTCTTTTAGAGGAAATTACACTTGCGAGGTCACTGTTCAAAAAATAGATAATGATGCAGCTTGTGAATACAAGTACAATACAATACTTAAATACAAGATCATCGTCTTTTCGTGCTTAAATTGAAATTAATTTCTAGCTTATCACTGGCCTGATTCATGTAGCGGGTCTTGATGCGTTAATTAAAGCTATTACCGCAGAGATTAATTCAATTCAATTCATATTAATGATATTGCTGATCAATATTTAATCTAACACACAAACGCAATCTATCAGCTGTATCTGTTCGCATAATCAACCATCAGAAAATGCTGCGTACTGACATTATGTCATCAAAAGCATGAACATACGCACATTAGATTGAATGTGTGCTTAATATGGATTCATTCATTAGATGACGACGATGTGCATGAGCATCATGAGGTTCAGACAATTGCCCTACTTTACTTAGATAATGTGATGAAAATTCAAACACAGATTTTTCATTTCATTCATCGCATAATTATTTACAAAAACGTGACCACGCATCTAGATAAATAAATATTCTAAAGATTTATAAGGACGGTCGCCGAAGTTGGCTAAATAAATAGGGGTCACGGATAAAAGATGTTGGGAATCCTGAGCTAGACCAACTGAAGGTGAATAAGATATAAGCTTTATCTTACACAAGATAAGGGATGCATCCATCTGGGGGAACATCGGATTATGACACTAACCCGATTTCTGATAGAGCAAATGTTCTCCGCATTATTGAATAAGTTATTTTCAAATATGATATCTCAAGAAGCGGATGCAATTGTTAATAAATGCACCAAAATTTTACGGATGGACGAAATAGATTGTCATCTACCTTTGAATGCTTCCTCTGACGAAAATTACATAATCAAGATATTGATTTTAGTAAACAAAGGGCAACTCCAAGCACTCTAACTTATTATAAAACAGCAAGGGCAACAGATAATGAATAGCCCTTATTATTGATGACTTTCTTAGATTTTTCTCGGATTCATCAAATTTTTATAGCTATCCAAGAATGAAAAATTTACAACTATACCAGCGCATACAAGAATTTTCAGAAAATGTGATGAGTACAGCATTTATTTATTTCATTTGATTATAACATGGATTTCTTATTAAAGTGGATTTAGATTTCCATGAAGTGAATGTACGAAATGCAAGAAGTGGAGAAATGCACATAATTTATTACTATCTTTTTCACTTGATCCAACTGTCATCAATTTGCTTTGGAGGCTCTTTGTAATCTATTCGAATCCCGAATGTCGATGTTCATTTCAAATATGTAAAAGCATTATTTATGACGTTGATTCACCAATGTAGACATTACACTCTGCATTGTGCACACTGACGCATTCATAGTCAGACAGCGAAAGCAATCAGACCAATGCACTTTATTTCAAGTCCAAAATTTCATAAAAGACAAGCCTTGCATCTCAAACATTCTGCTTTTTTAAAAGTTCTTTCATCAAATAAGACTAGACGAGTTGACACCCAAATCACACTTTAACTTAACCGAAAAATGGTCAATGACTCTCTACGTTATAAATGGGTAGCATCAGCAACATAAAGATGAAAGAAGTGCTTAAATGCGGTGAATTTCGAAATTTCAAAAATGCACCAGGAATTGGAGAAGGATTGTCACCATTCATTCATATTTTTGTTAGCTTTTAAAGGTGTACTCCGGATGATTTTTTAACATCACCTCAATCGCATGTACGTTGGATGAGAAGTCACTCGACGTGACTCTCGGCGGTGAAAGCTTTTTTCGTAAAGTCACTAGAGCTGAATGAAAATACGTGATGACGTCATTGGTGATCTGTGTGTGAGGACAATGGTATGGGAGCAGGATGGAGTCGTGCAAGCAAACGTCAGATTTTAGAAGCGCCGATGAATAAATTGCATTTTTATCACGCGCATTGAGGAACAAGCATCAAAATGCAAGCGCATCATTTCAAATAGCAGCATTTTCATGATTTTAAGTTCGCTGTTAAAAATGGTGCAGTTTTATGTCTTCGGATGTATCAGTAATACCAATACTGAACGTTGAAATATTAGTTTCTATACCGATTCCCAACGAAATGATGTCAAAGCATAAGACGGAAAGACTTTACTTCTAATAAACATAGTCGTGTATGGTCTGACCACTTCGCCGAAGTCGACAAGAACCTGCGATGTTACGTTGTCTGATCAATATCGAATAATTCAGCCTCTACTTCGTTTGCGACCTGATTCAAGCAGTTAGAGTCAGACCTTCGATTATATACAATAAAAAAATGAACCTGAAAAACCTCCCGCATGCACCTTTAAGTCTAACAGCAACAGTACTGAAATAGATTCGCATGATACCGGAAATCAACGAGCAGCGTACATGTAGCAATCCAACGACCGGAGAATTCTTCGATGTCATACTCTCCTCCATCACATGATTCAATAAGAAATGGTGTTCAATCTATCAATCTGATGAACCTGCATAATGACTACACATCGCTGATTATAGCAGTTTTCATTTTAAGACAATTTGCCATATACCGCTCGTTGTATTGGTGAATAAAGTCTCTTTATTATTATTATTATTATTAAGAACGTACGTACAGCTACCTCATGTTAACCAGGAATCCCGGCATTATGTTTCACCTCTACTCCTCATATATTTTATTGTCCGAGAAAATATAATGGAAATCTTCACACAATCAGCGATAATGCATAAATAATTGCAGTCAATAATAATAATAATGCTTTATTCAATCGTCATACAAAAGCGGTATGAGAGGATACCTGCGTACACATATCGAACAAATTTACAGTCATGTAATACTGGCATATTTAACGAACGATTTGTTATACAATGCAGAAGTTCTCGCGTGCGATTGAAGCACTCGGGGATGTCTAATATGAGAAACATTTTCTCTTAGGATGAAAAATTCGGAGAGAGGATGTCTGTCTTTAAAAGTTGCAATATTTGTCACAAGTTTGACACATATTCTGTCAAGTAAAACATGTAGATGGGGTCTATTGGTGGCTCCAGACCATTTAATAGCAACACGATGTAGACGTTCCAGTTTTTTGAGGTGTACCTTCTTCATATCACATAACACTGGCCAGCAGAAAGACATATGACAGAAGACAAAGCTCATATAAGCTTGCCAGATAATACTGCTGTTGTTACAGTTGTTTCTTAATCTTTTTACGATAGACATAGCGCGACAACACTTGCTGTACATGTATTTAAAATTGGTGTCCCATTTTAGATCACAAGAAAAATGAACTCCAAGCAGTCGGACAGAATCCTCCTGTACAATTTGAGTACCATTAATGCAAACCTTAAGGTTTGGACACTCTCCATTACGAGAAAACAACAAGCACTTGGTTTTCTTGGTGTTGACTTTTAAACCTTTACCGTCAACCCAATTACAAAAGGAGTCAACAACATTTTGAATATCATCATGTTCATTGTCGCCGTGAGAGAAGTGAATTAATGAAATATCATCTGCGTATGCCACAGCTTTGGTATTGGGAAAAGTCGGAAGGTCGTCGATAAACAAAATAAACAGAATCGGACCCAGGATTGATCCCTGGGGCACACCACTGGAAATATCAGTCCAATCGGTAAAAGTTGCATCACTTGCACGCACTCGCTGAAATCGATTGCACAAAAACTGACGTACAAAATGAACAGTTTGAGAGTTGCAGTTAAAATAGTTTGCAAGTGTGTTCAACAGTTTACAATGGCTTATGGAGTCGAAAGCCTTAGAAAAATCAATGGCTAACAAGGCTGCAGAATTCTTAGAAGCAGCCGTAATGTGCTGTAATACAGAAAGTCTGACAGACAGTCAAAGAGAGTAATGTGACACGAAATCAGTTAAAAAATGAAGAATTGAATTAGGTATGCAAATAAGATGAAAATTGTTTATACTCGGAAGCACATTGGGCGCGGAGCCTTTCTTCCATGTGGCCGCGTTGTTATTCATACCACTCTCATTCCTTTTTTGTGTTGAGTGTTGAGAAAGAACGCAGAGTGTACATATTTTGAAAGTCTTAGGCTTGACCCGACCAAGGTTTGAACCAAGGTCTTCCGAACGCAGAGCGAACACTCGACCACAAGGCCACAGCGCCGGTAAGCTTTGAGAATATCTATCGAAAAAACTTAATAACTCGTGAACATTTGATCTCCCTTGTAACTGAAGTAGAATTGGTTGTCTTTGAATTGTGTCACCAGTGATGTAGGGTCGGATTATTCGTTGTCTCCTTCTGACCTGAATTTTCAAAATTCTAAGCGTGGGCTTCCTGTTGCTGATGATAATGATGATCCTGACTACTGTCGATTTCAAGGTAAGGTACCATCTTTGATAGAGAATTGGAAGCAAGATCAGGATCATCTACAGCTATTTTGGAGAAATGATTATTTGCAAAGATTACGGTTTCTGATTTGCACATAGGCAGGACAGGCATGTAACGTCGAGAAATCCAAGTTGTCTCGGGAGTTGTCTTAGTCAAGGACAATCTAAGAGGGTCATGGAGATAAGTAAAACTAATTGAAACGCTTCGAGGTCGAGATGATTTAATTGGGTCAGCCAAACTTATCGCACGCAAGAAAAAAACGAATTCACAAGCCAATTAATCTTCTTTGTCCACTCGAAGCAGAATGACACATACACAGACCTCATCATCGTTACACACGAATACAATATTTCGGATTGTTCATAAACTGTTTACTTGCTATGCCTTGTTAAAAACGTGCACCCTGCACATTTATGCATGTGACATGCATTCGTTGGATCTTTATAATTACTTGATTGACCATACTACTTTTTGGCTATTGTATACTTGTGGATGTGATGTGAGTCATTTCAGTAACTATTAAATGTGATTTAAACATGATTCAAGAACACCAGATTTAAGATGCATGATTTAAGAACATCAGGGACGATGACACATGGATCTTGCGATGACACATGGATCTTGCGATGTCATACGGATCAAACGTTGGTGAACGTTTATGCAGTTGAAATATTTGTATTCACGTTACATTGCTTTGCTGTGTTGCACTGAACTCATATGTAATGTATAGATCTATGATTTTTAAAACATTTTGTGCGTACGATGAAAAACATAAGCCGTTTGCATGCGCCTTAAGGTGAAACAATTAATGAAACAAGTCATAAGTTTGACTCATCCAAATTGAGACACCCAGAAAAGTTTTTTCGGTTGATATTAGAAACCGTTGTACTGATCTTGCCACCCTCACCCCATAGTCCGGGAGCCAGCGTGAAGTTGTGCAGGGAACGAGGTAGTACACAAAACTTTCACATAGCATAGAACACCTCTAACCTACTGCAAAACTTCGCGTCTGCCGGATCAGATCATTTTCTTTTCAGAAATAGAGAGGATAACACAATCCCATGTATTTCCAGAGGTAAAATTGTGACATTTAAGGTGTTGACTCCATTTTTTTGAATTTTTGCTCATAAAAGTTACACAAATTGGTATTTTGTTGAACTGGTTATTATAGAAATCATCTACAGATCATGATCTTTCAAATGAGTTATTATTCAGTGACAGAGGATGAAGTAAAGTGTACAAACAGACACTTTTCGTTGGTTTAACTGCAAATTTTAACATAGAAATTTCAGGAAAATTGTTGATATACTTTAACGAAAAGTGTCTGTGAAAAATTAACGAAAAATCTTTAACGAAAAATTACCAAGTGAAAATTTGGAAATGTTCAAAGCAGAGTTTCAACAATAATAACTTCACAATAATACAATCACGGTTATTAATCTCAAGTTATTCGTGATTCACACAATCAGTTGTTGGAGGAGAGGGAAAACCGTATTCATCGACAAAATAATTTAATAATTGCAGGAATAGCAGGACCTACCGAGAGTAAGTTGAAGAACGGAAAAAACATGATCAGGAACAACTGGAAAAAAATCATGGAAGTGTTGCATGTAGATGATTATGATTTTTCTCAGGTAGCAAAAATCGGTAACTCCCGAAGCTCCAGAGCTAGAATGATTAAAACAACATGTCCAACACTCAGAAAGAAAACTGAAATTCTTAGAAAGGTGGACATTTGTGAAACTCCCCCCTCCGGATGCACCATATCTACATAAAGTCCGATCTCATCTGTTGCCAAAAAAATTGAAGCAAAGAACCTGAGAGAGGAATTGCGAAGAAGACAACAAAATGAGGACACTGTTATCCACAAAAATAACGTCATGACTCGTTCAAGTCTGAAAAATGTTCACTGACGCTTTTAAGTAAACCCAGTAGGCCTACATCTTTTGTCGCCAGCAGATCTTTGATTAGCATTCGTTTCTTTTGACCAAAATTGGACGAACTTTGTGTGTCATCAGTTTTTCACCCCGATGTCATTCTGATATGTGAATCCTGGCTCACAGACAACATTCGTAAAGAAGACATTGCTACTGCTGGCTGTGACTTACCATTACGTTGTGATAGGCTGAATGGGCAAAGAGGAGATGGTGTAAGCGCCTATATCAAAACTGGTATAAACAACATAATGCTAACAGAATTACCGAGTTGTCCATCTCTCGTTGAATGCATGTGGATCAAGTTACCTATTCATGGAGTTATTTCATTGGTTATGTACGTTCCTCCTATTCTTAAGTCTTCCCAATGCGATATGATAGTTGCGAATGTTATTGATAATGCCGACGAAGTCTTAAATGCGTTACCCGATGGCAAATTGATTATTGCCGGAGATCTGAACCAGCTTCAATCTTCAGAAATTCAGCAAGTCCTGTGTCTAGATCAAATTGTCCATTCTGCTACTACAGGAAGATCAACTCTCAATAAAATTCTAATGGACGATCGCTTGAAAAATCAGTGGTCCGGTCGTATTTCTTCCCAATATTGGAAATACTGATAATTTGTCTGCATTTGTAAAACCCACCAACGAGCCTTATGCACAAGCTGTGTCAATAAGGAAAGTATTTGATTATCTAGAAAGCTACATATCATATTTTGGACCTGTTTTAAAAGACTTCAACTGGACACAAATGTGCCGGTCTGATGATTGCCTTCGATCAAAATGCGATTATTTCTATAATTGTATTGAAGTCGCTCTCGAAGTCATTTAGCGATGTCAGAAAGGGATCAGCCTTGGATCACTCCACTACTTAAAGATCTTGTCAACCGCCGATATGAATCCTACAGAAGGCGAAACTTTACTCACTATAATCACAAAAGTTAAAATTGAAATAGCAATTGCCAAACGACTATGGACTAAAAAAATAATGAATTCGAAAGGCGATGTATAGAAGGTTGTCAAAAGCACTGGTATATCGTCATCCACAAAAAGTTACACAACCTCATATGGCAATAATCATCCCTCGCTAACGGCGCAGTAGCCATCAGTGACACCTTCATGAACGCTTATGGTGATTCTCCTAATTGGGAAAACATTATAAATGAACTAACCAATAATGAGCAGATCTGGAGTCCTAACATTAACGGATCTACGGTTTATGCCATGTTGGAATCTCTCAACATAAAGAAATCATCTGGAGGCGATGGATTGTCTACCCGTATTTCTCCCCGGTTCCTTATCTGCTGCATCAGCGGAATCAAAGATGATTAAATACGCCGATGACATGGTCATAGCTAGCCCATATTCAAGCTTGACTGAAATGCACTTCTATGTACAAAACGAGACAAGCAACGTTTCCAATTGTTGTGTTCCGCATGGTTTGACGCTGAACACCGCTAAATCCAAACTGATATTAATCAGCGATGAAACCGACACCCTCAGTTCAGTATCAGATGTAAAACAAGTCGCGAGTATGACGTTCCTTGGACTCACCTTTTCAAAGAATTTAAATTGGAATCAACACGTCGACAGAATATGCAGATCTCGCAGAATTTTTTCTCTCAAAAAATTAAGAAACTTCCATCTTTGAAGAAAGCCGATCTGATTAAAGTATACTATGCGTGTATTCTAGGGATCCTGGAGTACATCTCTCCTTTGTTTCTCGGGCTGAATGAGACAAATTCTATTCGAGGATTCATCAACGGTGCCATCGCATCATCTGTGGCTCTGGATGTAACTGCGACAAATTCACTATTTTCATCCGTCGTCAGCACCAAGCCATGAAATTCTTTTGCAATTCATCAAATCCCAAGAATGTCCTCTACAAATTCTGTCCAAAAGGAAACAGGAACTCCCGTCAACGATTCCAACAGTCTGTCTAAAACCAAACGGCGCGACAATTCGCTTGTACCATATTACGCATCGTTGTACACTCGTCTTTATGTTTAATTTGAAATTGTAGTATTTTTCTTACATTTAACCGTCATTTCTGACCAAACAGCCGATTATTTGAGTGCTTGATTTATTTAAACATGTGTGTATTACTTAATGACTTAACGACCGATTTTCATTTCATAAATAAATACGCTTTCTATTCTATTCTTACTGGAAGAGCGTCATGCGAGTTTTCCTCGAAATCTGGGGATTTCCACCGACCAAACGAAGAAGCTAGTCCTCTTTGCGACGACTAGTGAAGACCGCGGGCTCATCGACAAGAGATGAGTAATGGGTAAAAGACCGTTCCAGGACACCATAAAATCAAAAAAATTAGTATCTTTAAAAACGACATAAATTCATAAATTTAGACCCTTTTTCAGGTTTTTAAGACCTAAATTCATGAATTTGGTTCATTCAAAAAGTACCATTTTTTTCAAAAATGGTACATTTAAAAACGACATAAATTCATGAATTTAGGTCTTAAAAACCTGAAAAAGGGTCTAAATTTATGAATTTATGTCGTTTTTAAAAGTACCCAATTTTCAAATTTTTCAAAATCTCAAATTTGAGAATTACAATTTTTACCTTGAAAATCATGACCGTTCTAGGACACCAAAAATCAGAAAAGTTAAGAATCTCAAATTTGTGAATTACAATTTTTACCTTGAAAATCATGACCGTTCTAGGACACTAAAAAATATAAAAGTTGAGTATCTCAAATTTGAGAATTACAATTTTTACCTTGAAAATCATGACCGTTCTAGGACACCAAAAATCAGAAAAGTTAAGAATCTCAAATTTGTGAATTACAATTTTTACCTTGAAAATCATGACCGTTCTAGGACACCGAAAACCCGGACACCGAAAAAATCATAAAAGTTAAGAATTTCAAATTTATGAATTTTATCCATTTTTCAGGTTTTTAAAATATATCATGTGATTTGCGGGACATCTGAGATGTCTTCCAGGGCTTCGCCGTTAAAAATATTTCTTTAAAAATGGAAGAAACAAAAGTGGAAGGAACTTCAGAAATGGATGAAACCGCAAGAATATATCCTTCATTATCATATGAAATGGATATTGCAAAACACAAAGATAGAGTACGTTATATGAAAGATAAGGAATCGCAATTATTACTTAGATTAGAACATTATAATAAATTAAGAAAGAGATGGAGTAAAGTTAAGAATGTAACACAAGGAATTGGCATATTCTTAACAATAAGTTTAGGTACTTTAACAATTGTTATATCTTCAGGTGTTTTAGTAATTCCAGTAGTTGCTACAGCTTTAACAGGTACGGGTGTTTTTGCAACTTCACTTGCTACAATGTTAGAAAAATCTTTAATAACTAAGAAACGAAAATCATTAAAAACTAAGCATTTACATATTAAAGAAGTCTATGATAAACTACACTACTACTTTCAAAGAGTATGTGATGATAATGTTATTACGTTAGATGAGATTGAAAAATTTGATCAAATAGCTAATGAAGTAAATCAAATATCATTTCAATCACAGACAGAAAAAGTTAATGATAAAAATAAAAAGGATGGTAAAATTTCTAGTGATGGTAAAACTTTTATTGATGATAAAATTTTTAATGAAGAAAATGATAAAATTTTTTTAGAAGAGCTAAAAACTTTATTAGACAAAACTTTATTAAACAAAACTTAATACGAGAAAATTTTAAATGTGAAAACTTTAAACGTGAAAACTTTAAACGAAAAGATGTCAAACAACAAAGCAATAAAAAAATAATTTGTTCAGTAAAATGTTTTTGCTGTATACCAATGTTACCACAAAATTCAAATATTATATTTTAAAAAAATAGACAAAATTAAAGCTGATAATAAAAAATAAAATATTAAAACATTATATTTGTATATTTTTATTACTCGGTAAACAATTGTTCGATAACTCTTTCATGAATTTTTTTATCAATATTAATTGTGATAAATCCATAATCTTTTGACCAAGCATTATTACACGATTGTTTAAATTCATCTTTATCTCTTATACATAAATCTCTTAACAAATCACTTAAGTTTCTTGCATTTATTTCAAATAGTATAAATATATTTGCATTCTTTCTAATAACACTTCCATCTAATGAATACATACTTTGTGTCAAATAAAATACACTACAGTTATTATGTCTACCTCTTGTGAAATAATTTCTTTGAACTGACTGATTTCTGTCATTAACACAATCATCAAAAATTACACAATGTTTCATTGTTTTATCTAGTTTACTAGGATCTTGCATATTACCACTATCATCTATTAATTGTATTTTTATATGCTTATTTTTATTGGATTCAACTAATTGTTTATTTTTTGCTGCTTCTTCACACCACAAATTTATTTCTTCTTCATATTCAGATTTTTCGTATTCTTCGAATAGAGAAGCAATTGCTGTTTTTGTAAGATTATTTTCAAATCCATATTTTAAAAATTGATAGACGGGTTGTTCTGCCGTTGTTGTATAAATTATAAGATTGTTATAATCCAAAAAATTTGGAGTCGTTAAAATTTTAAATAATAGATATGTTTTTCCACATCCTGATCTTCCGCAAATAACTGCTAAAACTTTATTAGATAAATTTGGATGATGATTAAATTTAAGTTTTTTTTTATTTAAAGACATTTCATTCATTTTTAAAGTAATAAATTCATCCATTATTGAATTAGTGTTTTTAGAAACAAAAAAATAAAAATAAAATTTTAATTTAAGTTTATTTTTTTGTTTCTAATAATAAGATTAATAAGATTAATAAGATTAATAAGATTAATAAGATTAATAATGAAAATGATAAAAAAATTAAACTTCTCTATTGTAGCGTAAAAGTTTATACCTCTCGAACGGGAGTTTATACCTCCCGAACCAAAAGATCTATCATAATCTCTTCACCTCCAAAATTTATTTCTTGTCCTTTTTCATCAGTGATTCTAATGCCAATGTTGTTAATAGTTTTTCTTGTAATAGGAAAATATATTAATGTTTGTGGAATTACATTTAATCTATAACCAATGGGTACAGTAAAAGCTGGAAAACTGAATATTAAATTTGATAATTTACCATTTATATATCCTCCTTCAATAATGTCACAATGTACAACAATTGAATTTATTTCAGTTATTTTTGGAATCTTCTCACCTAAATGATAACCTTGAATATAAGTTTGTTTATTAAATCCTAATAGCTTTGACAATGATCTATCATGATTAAAATCAACTTGATGATTTTCGTCTAAAGTAAGAGAAAATTTATTAACTGCCGGTTCAACTGCAAAATGTAATTGTTTCTTATCTTTAAATGGTATACCTAAATGTCTCTTAATTTCATTTGATATTGTTTCAACTTCGTAAGAACCAGGAAGAAAAGTTAGTATTTTCCATGTTTTGCCTTTATCAGTAGAATATCTAAATTGATCATTCACATCTTTGATAACGTTTTGAATAGTGTTAAATGTGGAGAAACTAGTCAATGCAATTTGATAATTTTTATTTTGTTCCAAATGTAGAATGGGTTCTAAATTACAAGTGTGTGATGAAGTAGTTGTTATAATTTTTAACGTCGTACTAAATTTTGATGAACCCAAAATCTCTGTTAAATTTTCTAAATGATTATTAATTTTGTCTAAATCTGCTGAACACATTTTTAAACTAAAAAATTAAATAAATATTTTTTTATGAAATATTTTTTTATGAAATTTTTTTTATGAAATTTTTTTTTATAAAAATTAGAAACAACATATTTCAGCTACACTTTTATAATCCTCTTCATTTAGAATCTTCTTTTCTAACAGTCTTTTCAATATAGCATGAATTTCATTAAAACTAGAATTATGTCCTTCTTTTATTGCCGATATTAAAATATTTAATCTATTTAGTAATTCTTGTGGATCATCTGGTAAAAATACAGTTGTTTCTGTTTTCTGTTTTTTTGTTTTCTGTTTTTCAGATAAACCTTTCCCTACTTTAACTCCCGATGATAATAAATTTTCTAATTGTTTATAACGTCTAAGAGATTTTACTACACCAACTCTGTCTAACATAGCTTTATATTTTATGAGATCTTCTACAGCATAATTTTTTAAATCTGCTCCTCTTAAAAGATCAACAAAATTTCTATCTAAACTAATAGGTTTTTTATCTGGCGTAAAAATTAATCCTCGTAAAGGTTGTGGAAATATTTCTTTACCACCAAGATAAAATCTTGCAAATAATTTTTTATCTAAAAAGAAAGTAGAATGTTCGAATAACATAGATTTTGGTAATTTTTTATCTATGTTTGCCTCTAATAAACCATAGTCATCTAATAGTGTTTTAAGTACAGGATCCGCTATATCAACACGTTTTTCATTAAGTTCCTTTTCAAGAGTTTTAAATGGTTCGACAGTTTTTTCATAATCAGTTTTTACTTCTTCAGTTAATTTTAATTTATCAAACATATCAGATTGAATACCAGCTTTTGTCATTCTATGTTGTAGATGATTTTCTTTCATAATATTTCTTTGTTTTATTAATTCGTCTAATTGTTTTATTCTTTTAAAATTATCAGCTCTAACTTTATCCATTTTTATATGATAATTTTATATTATTTTATAATATTATTTTATTTTATTTTATAATATTTTATATTTTTATATTGTTATACTTAGAAAATAGAAATTTGAAAATAGAAATTTGTTTATCTTAGAAATTTGAAAATTAAAAAGGTAAAGTAGTTATTCCATCAGGCAAAATTTTTCTTTTATCATCAAATGGATCTAATGCTAATTTATGTTCTTCTTTTAAATACATTTTATGTTTTTTTGAATTAAGTCTATAATTACATGCTGTTTTTATTTCATTATTAAATAATGCATTTTTATAATCTTGAAATGTTATTTGATTAGCCACTGATGCCTTTGAAATTCCTTTTAATGTTTTATGTGTTTTAACGGGCGAAGCCCTGGAAGACATCTCCGATGTCCTAATATTTTAGTTGTATCATAACAGTAACATTTAGATTTTAAAAATATAGCTTCTGTTATGAAATCTTCATTTCCTTCTAATTCATCTTTTACTTTACATAAATCAGAAGGATGAATGATATCTTTTATTTTATTAATTTCTTTATCTAGTGAAGAACCATATGGTATTGTTAATTCTAAGAAAACAGAATCGGTATCTGTAAAGTGTAATTTATAGTTTTTACCATAAGCAGGTGCTAAATAATCATATATAAAACTATACATAAATAGTTTAGCTAATTCTAATATAGTGAAACCTATAAAATTAAACTTATCATGTTTTACAATGCTTCTTCTTAGATGTACAGCACATAGTTCATCACTAAATCTAGTAGTTCTTTTATATGTAGGTTTCCTTGTTAAATTTTGAAACCTATCTTTATCATAAACTATTTCAATATTTTGTCTATTACGCACATTTTCTAAAGTCTTACCATAAAATGCATTATTCATTAATTTGAAGAACACGTTTCCAAAATCATCTTTATTTCTTTTAGATATTTTGCGTTTTTCAATATTGAACTCAATATAATCTTTTAACCATTTAGATTTTTTATACACTAGTTTCCGGTGAATTTTTGTGAGAATCATTCCATGATCTAAATACCAATCTAGCATTCTTCCTTCAACAACATACTTTCCTTTATTGCTTTGTGTTAACATAAGTTTTTTTGTTGGTCTATATTTCTTAGGAATTAAAGATTTTTGATAATCTGAAAAATCTTCTATATTGGGAATTTTGTTTTCTGGACAGAAAGGATAATATTTTGTTGCATCTTTTATATAATCAGGGTATACTAAATCAACTTCATATATATAACCAGAATTACGATTTCCATCATATGTTTTTTGATAATCAAGATTATTACACCATGTCATCTCACCTGTTGGTAATTCTTGTATCATGCAAGAAGAATATAAGCTATTAAAATCATAATATAACAAATAGTTTTCTCGCATGAATTCATCAATTGCTTTTTCACGTTCTACTCCTTCTCGTTTCGTTCGAAAAATTTCTAATATTTTTTCTTTTTCTTCTGGAGATAAAGGTTTCATTATTCCATATTCTTGTGGATTTACTTTCTTATTATAACATTTAACATATCTATTACCTAAAACGGATGAAACTCCACCTCTAATTCCAGATTCAAAAAATAATAATTTATCATATGTATTTTCTTTATAATGTTTAAGTTTAACACCAGTATGTTTTAATCCTGCTAACCATGTTAAACCTGGTGTAGAATAACAATAACATGGATCTATTCCGTAATATTCTAAACACATATCACGAAAGTTTTCAAAAAGATCAGCTAGTATTAATACATCTATCTGTAGATATTTCATTGTATAATCATACATTGTTTTACAATTTAACTCTCTCCAATTTTTTTCAGCTTCTGCATAATCTTCTTCAGATAATTGTGATTGTTTTAATGTTGATTTAAATTTATTTATTGGAGGAAGTTGTTCTTCTTTCATAATTTTATTCACAGAATTAAAATCTCCAGTTATATCAGTCTTCGACTGTGAGCCGCAGGCTATGTACTCATACGGAAATATTCCTTTTAAAGGTTTTAAATTATATTTATTTAATATTTTACATTGTTCAGGTTTCAAAGTTTTTCCCATAACATCTAATGAATAAGGAGTAAAAAATCTAAATGCATCTAAAATTCTAATACAACCTAATTGCATTGAAAAATATTCTTCTTCTTGTTTACATAGTACATTTATTTTTTGTTGATGTAATTTTTCTGATGAAAATAAATCTTTCATTACTAGATGAAAATCATATTTAGAACCATTGTAGAAATATAGAGGAACAAAGTTATATTTAAATTTGTTAGCATTAAGATTACAAGAATTATGTGCTGCACCTCTATATAATCCATTTAGATGATCATGATCTTTTACTTTATCAATATATCTACCTCTACCAGTTTTATATTTATTTGTAAAACCTTTTCCACAGTAATAACAATTTATTTCATAATAAAATTCTTTTCTTTCTTCATCCGTTAATGGTATCATTGGTTTATTTGTTTCAAGCAATTGTGAAAAAAGTCCTTGTAATTCTTCTACTTTCTTTGTAAACATTTCTGAACTATCTTCACCATAGTATTGTAAATATTCTGATTTAAATAATTCAGGATAATTCGAATGAATGTACATTCCCCAACATAATGGTTTTTGTTCAAATAAATTTTTTTCTTTACTTTTTTCAGAATTATAATTTTCAGAATTATTTTTTTCAGAATTATAATTTTCAGAATTATTTTTTTCAGAATCGGGTGAAGCCCTGGAACTTTCCGTTTGATTTTGTGTCATATTAACATTATATGCTTCAAAATCACAATAAATAGTAAAGGGTACTTTATTTTTAAAATACCATTTATTATATTCTAAATAATCATCTTTTGGAAATGTGTTTCTGACTGCTTCATTTTGTTGACAATTCTCCAAATGTCTATTCATTTCTTCTAAAGTTCTAAAACTTGTCATACATTGAAGACAAGGAAAATTTTTATTATCTGAAGTTTTTGTAAATATAGAAACATCTTTACACAATATAAAATGTCCCTGATAATATAATATATTCGCTTGTGCTGGTTGTTTTGACTGTTCTAGTTTTTCAAATTCATCTTTATATATTTCATGTGTTTCATTAATTTCTTTTGTAATATTAAATGTATTTTGATAATAATTTTGATTTAATATTTGTAGCTGATAAATATATTCTTTATCATATTGTTCTTTATATTGTTGTAGACATTTTTTTAAAGATTCATTTATTTTTTGTTTGGTTTCATTTTCTTCATTATTTAATTCTTTATTATTAATCGGAGCGAAGCTCCTCTGGCTTTAGCCGATTCTTTATTATTTTCTTCATTTAATTTTTGAATTGTTTCTATCTTATTTTGATATTTATGGTGATATTCTTGTAGTAACATTTTTATTTGTTGTTGATAATCTATTTTACATTTTTGTAAACTTTCATTTAAATTTTCTAATTTTTGTTGGTATTCTGAAGATAAAGATGAATATTTGTAATTATAATCATCAGTACGTCCTTTATAATTATTGTGATTAATCATTATTGGCGTTAGTGTTTTAACAAGTTCAAATTTTTCAGTACATATTATATTTCCTTGGTAAAAAATATTATGATGCATGTAATTTCCTCTATCATTATATACTATTTCTGATTGACATAAATTTTTATTATTCAAATAAAATTCTTTTGAATCTGGGTAAAGTGGAATAATTTTACCAATAGAAACATAATTCACATTTAATTCAAAAACATTTACTTCTATTAAATTTTTATTCTTTTTATGAAACTTTTTTAACTTATTATAATCATATGGAAATTCATCTAAGCCATCAGAAAGATCAAATTCATTTATGTATTCTTCTTTATTGTAATGACTTAGTCTTTCTTTATGATATTCTGCAGGATGTAAATGTGCTATAATACTCCACAGAAAACAACGTTCATCTTCATTTTTTATGTTGATTAATTGTGGTGAACTGAAAGGTAAAGGAACATAACTACTACCAGTATTATTTTTATATTTATCAATTACTATTTTCTTAGATAGTATTTTAACAAATCTCCAACCAGATTCACGTAACTGGGCTTCAATTATACAATTTTCTAATTTAAGTATCATCGATTCAAATATGGGTTGTATATCATTTACATTATGAATTTCTTGCGAATTTGTAAAATGTCCTTGTATTATTTCTTCAGGAATTCCATCAGGTCCATTTTTTGTATAAAGTACTTCTACATTCATATAACATTTGAAAGATTTCTTAAATATATTATAAAAGTTGGTTAGAATATCAGAAAAAGTTTTATCAGTTTCATTATATTCAAAAGACTGATTAAATAAATATTTTATATCTGTTTCGGGTGAAGCCCTGGAAGACATCTCCGATGTCCCATGTACGGCTTCATCAAATTCATCTATTTCGTTAAATTCATCAGTATCGTTAAATAAATATTTTATATCTGTTACGGCTTCATCTTCACTATTAAAAAATTTTTTATATTCCGAATGTGAATAATCATCAAACATTTTTTTAACTTTTATATCAGTAGGCAATGTTTCTAGATAATTTTTATAACTATTTAATTTTAATATATTTCCATCATCAACTCGTTCTACATTTTGTAAATGCATTTTACTTTGTAGATGAGATTGATAACTTCTTTTTGTTTGCAACTTTTTTTTACATAAGTTGCAATAAAATTTATCCATTTTTTTATTTTTTTAGAGAAAATTTTAAAAAAAAATTATATTTAATTACAAAACAAAATGTTTGAAGATTATAAATAAAATTATATTTATTTATAAAAATAATTATATTTAATATCTTTTTTTACATAAAAAATAAAAATGTTTGAAGAGTATAAAATAGAACATGTACCAGTTTTAAAAAACTATAGACATCCTACAAATCCACTTACACCTAAACAAGAAGTTAAATTTTACTATCATCATAAATATATGCAATTTGTGAAAGACTATAAAATAAAACATGGTATACCTAAATACGCTAAAACAAATGATTTTCCATTATGTCTTCGAAGTTTTAGAGTATTCTTGGCTTTTAATAATTTATGGTGGTTAATCAATAAAGATAACTTAACAGTATATGATTTAAAAACATTACAAAAATTAAACATTCCTCCATATATTTAAAATATTTGTATAATTAAAAAAAAAAAACAAATTGTATAATTACAAAACAAATTGTATAATTACAAAAAATATAGTATAATTTGTTTAATTATTAAGTATTTCACTTACACCATTTATTAATGGTTTTATATCATTATATGTTTTTTTGGCTTCATCAAATGTAGATTTAGCATCAGAAAATGTAGATTTAACATCAGTTATTATTGGTGTTGCTTTTCTTAAACCGTTTCTAACATCATTGATTGCAATTTTCAAATAGTTTAATGTTTCATTATCTTGTAATCTTTTTGGTATTGGTATACCAAATTTTGCATTTAAATAATGATCAAAATAAAAATAAAATGTATCAGGAATAATTTTTAGTGGTACTTTTGCTTCAGACTCTAAAAAGATAATTATTTGTTCTATAACTTGATTTGATAAATGTTTTGCATTTGCATATATTCTAATATCAAAATCTTGAGAGTTATTATAGATTTCATGTTCGGTATCTACTAATATATTTAAATCTTTATCATATACTTGCATATGTTCACTTATGGTGTCAACACGTATTATTCCATATTTATGATGTGTATAATATGATAAAGGCATATTCATTTTATAATTTTTATTAATATCATTAAAGAATGCTGCATTATTTTGTGTAGTTGTAAAAAATGTTTGAATGTTTTCTCTAATCTTATTATCTACATCACAAGCTTTATGAGCTAATACAACTATTTGAATATTTTGATGTCTTCCTTTTGTAAATATTTCTGACATATTTTTTTGTTTTGATAAACTTGCAACATCATCTAAAATTAATAAAGATTTATTTTCAGGTGTACCAGCAAAACTTTCCATATCTTGTAACTCATCTAATTGTTTATCATTATAGACGTTTGTAAAAGTTGGCCATTCAGAAGTATGCATACAAAAAATATGTACTTTTGTTTCGTCCTTATAATATTGGTTTATATATTTTTTAATAAACGTAGTCTTACCACTTCCAGTTTTACCGTAAACAATGAAATGTAAATTTTCTTGATACATTTTACCTTGTTTAATATTTTTATTATTAGTTTTATCCTTAATCTTATCCTCCTCAGTCTTCCATCCTTTAAAAGTTTTTATTTCTTGTTTATAAAAATTTATTCTCTTTTGTTCCTCTGTTAGAAAGTAACCCCATTGATTTCCAATACATATAACAAGATGATAAATAAAAAATATTAAAATACATGCTAACAATATTTTTATACAATGAAATTTTAAAAAATTCCAAAGACGTGTAAGATCTGATTGTGGTATTTTTTTATTAAGAGATGAATTAGGGGGTAGTGTCTCTAAATATTTTTTATCTATATTATTATATATATTTTTATCTATATTATTATATATATTTTTATCTATATTATTATTATATTTAGTATTATATATAGGATTTTCTACAATATTATTAATATCTTTGAGATTCGGATCTTGAGGGGTTAGTGTATCTTGAAACTCAGTGTTATTCATATAATTATTTATTATTTCGTTTATTGCATTAAGAGATTTATGACGACTTAGATTACTTTTATTACTTTTATTACTTTTAATTATAACCGGTGAATATAAATCTTCCAAATTTTCGTTTTTATTCATTTAATATTTTTAAAATAAAAATTTAGGAATTATTATTTTTTAATTCCGGACTCGCATTCTTACACTCTTATGAGTGTTTTTAACCTCTGTAGAACCTCCGGAATGTGTCGGACTTTTTGTTCCTATACTCAAAAGAAGTATGTTCCGAACCTCTCCTCTCTTCCGGAATGCTTAAGAATATTTTAATAAAATAATATTTTATTCTTTATAAAAAAATAATATTTTAATATATATAAGATTATTTTAGTTGAAATACAACTATTTTAGTTGAAATACAACTATTTTAGTTGAAATACAACTATTTTAGTTGAAATACAACTATTTTAGTTGAAATACAACTATTTTAGTTGAAATACTAATATAAATTATTATTTTGACATAAATTATTATTTTGATATAAATTATTATTATGTTGATTATTATGTTGATTAAGTTTTGGACATAGTGTTACATGTCGCTGAAAATTTTTCTTTAATATAATTTTTTGACAACCTCTACATTTAACTTTTTCTTTTAAACAATCCTTACACTGATATTTACTATCATAAAACTCTGTCTTAGGTTTAGTAATTTGACAACTTGTACATTGTCTTGTAGAACTTATACAAGAATTATAATGATTAGTAATTCCTTGAATTGTAAAATATTTATTACAATTACGACATAACTGATCTTTTAATTTATCTTTTTTATTTTTTTTAACCTCTTCTGGTTGTTCGCATAATTTTAAATGACGTGCAAAATTTTTTGATGTTATATTTTTATTACATCCGGAACATATTTTTTTGTTATTACTTTCAACAAATTGATTTTTATCAATATAATTATTTTGAGCTACATTATTATTTTGAGCTACATTATTATTTTTATCAACATAATTATTTTGAGCTACATTATTATTTTGAACAAAAGGATTATTTTGTGCTAAATAATTATTATTATTTTGCCTAGGTGTATTTTGCCTAGGTGTATTTTGCCTAGGTGTATTTATTCTAGCAGTATAAAGATTTTGTTCTTTATCTGAAATAAATAAATGCTTTAATCTTTGTAATGGTTGCTCTGATTGAATATTATTATACTGAATACTATTATTAGGTTGAATATTATTATACTGAATACTATTATTAGGTTGCATACTATTATTAGGTTGTAATTGATTCATATGCATACCACATGGTGTGTTTTTCATATGAGAATATAATAGTGTTTGATTTAAAAAACGCATATTGCAAACTTGACAAATTTGAGTCATTTCCATTTTTTTATTTTTATTAGGAAAAATTTTATTTTTATAATTTATGTATTTTTATAATCAGAAAAATTTATGTATTTTTTATAATCAGAAAAAATTTTATTTTTATTGTTTAAAAATGATGTTACCAAATGTTGGTGGAGGTGCATATATACCGAATAATCGTGAATCAGAAATAGAACTAGAAAATTATATAATGAAAACTGGAGACGTTTTATCTGGTCCATTACATCTTTCTATTCTTCCACAACAAAATACAGAGTTAACAAATAAACAATATGTTGATACACAAATCAATGACTTAAAGGAAAAATATATAAACGATGTTATGGTTCCGCTGATGAACGAATTAAAGTTGCTTAAACTTAATGACAAATCATTAAACGAAAAATTATTAAAACTTGATAAAAAGGATAGAGAGCTAGAAGCAGATATAGCAAAACTTTTTAAAAAGATTTCTGAACAATCAAAAATTTTAATATTACTTTCTATAAATTTAAAATCTGCAGTCATTAAAAATAAACATCAGATAAAAATGTTAAAAGAACAATTAGAAGATGAAATAGAAAAACTACCTGAAAGAATTAAAAAAAATTTAAAGCAGTTACAAACTACATTCCAAAAAAGTGTGAATGAATTGAGTTCTAAAATTGCTCAACAAATTAAAAAAATAAATCAATTAAAAATTGAAGTAAAATCACTTAATGAAAAAGTTGATAAAATGAAAACTCTGAAAATCAATTTAGAAAATGAATTAAAGAAAAATTTACAAGAAAACTCTAAAGAAAATAAAGAACAGTTAGATTCCGTTAAAAGAAAAGTAGATGGTCTTAAAGTTCAATTAAATGCTTTAAAAACAGAATTAAAGAAAAGTGAGAAAAAATTAGAAATGACTGAAAAAGAAATTAAAGTACATCACACGCTTCTTGATGCAATAGATAAAGTGCAACAAGCAATTAATAAAGTTATCTCGAAGTTGTTGTCCATTCACAAACGTAAATCTTAAACGAGTATTGTAAATATTAACTTAAATATTTTTTACCTACAAAAAATAAAAATCATAAAAAATATAAATATAATTTAAAAAATACAAAAATATAAATATAATTTTAAAAATATAAAAGTATAAATATAATTTTTAAAAAAAATTTAAAAATATAAAAGTATATAATTTTAAAAATGGATAAAATTAGAGCTGATAATTTTAAAAGAATAAAACAATTAGAAGAGTTAATAAAACAAAGAAATATTATGAAAGAAAATCATAGAATAAAAAGAATGATTGATGCAGGTTTGGTTCCTGATAAAGTTAAACCAAAAACCCAATCTGTAAAAGTTAAGAACAAAAAATAAACATTTTTTTTTATAATGGACATCGGTTCATGGGTCAACGGAGATGTCTTCCAGGGCTTCGCGCTTCGCCCGTATTTATATTTTTCCCAAAAGTCAAATTTATTACTAAAAAATGCCTATAATTTATAAACACAATCTTAAACAATTTGCTTCAAATCAAAAAATTGCTCATGAACCACGTATGAATCCGGTTTACCATTATGATAATAGAGAAACCGTTCAAAAAGAAGGGGATGGCATCTTTTCTGGTATTGGTAGTATCGTTAACTTAATTAAAAATAATAAAGATTTGATTACATCTGCTGCAAAAGGAGCAGCTGCTATAGGTAGTACAGCTAGTGCAATATCAAATGCTGTCAAGTCTCAAAACGAATTAAAACAACTAGAAGCTATTCGTAAACTCAAGAATGATTCTGAAGAACTAAAAAAATTAAAAAAACTTTCAGATGAAACAAAAAACAAAATTGCTAACATAGCTGTAGAGGGTGATAGTAAAAATAATAAAAAAACAATTGAAGAAATAAGAGGTAATGGCATTCATAGCGGAGCTGGTCTAGCAAAATTCTAAAATTATATTTAGTAAAATTTTTTAGTAATTTTTTTAGTAAAAATTTTTTTTAGTAATTATATTTTAGTAAAAATTTTTTTTAGTAATTATATTTTAGTAAAATTTTTTAGTAATTTTTTTTTAGTAAAAATTTTTTAGTAATTATATTTTAGTAAAAATTTTTTTTCTATCTGTGAGAAAAACAAAAAGTCAAATTATTTTTTATAAAAATGTCTTCGCTTATCGAAAATAAATTTAGATTAGACGATCCTCCGTTCGTCAGTTACAATCAAAAAAAGAATGACTATATAAGAGTTGCTATGAATCCCGGATCTTCCAGTAGAGTAAACACTGGAGGTGATTTAATTTTTGAAGTTGATAATCAGCAGAGTTATTTATATTTACCTGATTCATTTTTACACTGCGAATATTCTTTATATAGTGATGCTAATTTTACAACACCATTACCAGATACCGATAATATTACACTAGAGAATAATTTTTTCCCAAGTTTATTTACACAAATGCGTTTAGATGTTGCAACTCAAAATATAGAAACAATAAGTGATTCCCAGGTGTAATTGATACAATGCTTAGATTTATAACAATTGGTGAAAATAATAAAAAGTATGAAATCGAAGGTTGGTTTCCTGATACTAATGATGGTATAATTGTTGATGATTTAACTCACGCTGGAACAGATGCCGCAGGAATTGCGAAAGATGTAGAAAATATTGCAAAACATTTAAATAAAACAAATAATGATGCATATAAAGAAAGACGTGAATTTAACAAAAAAAGTAAACAGACAGTTAATTGGCCATTGTCTCCATTATTCGGATATTTAGATTATGATAAAATATCATATCAATTAAAATTTAAATTAATAATTCATCGTACAGTAAATAATGAATTAATCTTTTTTGGTAAGACTGGGAAAAAAGCATATTTAAAAATTGATAGACTTGAATGGTGGATTAAGCATATTACTCCTAGTTTAGAGGTTGAAACAGCTATTGCAAAAAGATTAAATACTAACAAACCAATTCCAGTTAATTTTCTAAAGCGTACTGCTAGTTCAGTAACTTTTTCCGAACAAAGATTTAACTGGCATTTTACTAGAACTGCGAATACCCAAGATATTTATTACTAACATTTCAAAGAAATAATTCTCCAAGTTTTGATAAGAACAATAATATCTTCCATATTAATACAATTCGAAGTTTACAAGTTTCATTAAATCAAACTCGATATCCAATTGATCCATTAAGATTCGATGATACCAATAATCAATTTATGGAAGGATATGATTCTTATAGAAATCTTTGTATAGAATTTGGAGTTGAACCACAATTAACTCCTGGAGATTGGAGACATTTATATCCAATTTTCTGTTTCGATTTAAGTGCACAATCTGAAGATATTATTAAAAATGGTTGTGATGTAACAATTAATATTGAAAAGAAAGATTCCACAACTTCATTGATGGCTTATGGTTTATTGCTAGAAGATGCAAAATATTCTATTGAAATTCTTAATGGAAAGATGGTTAGGATCGGCTAAAGCGCTAAAGCCAGAGGAGCTTCGCTCCGATAGGTTAATTAAAATTTTTTTCATAACTAGAATAGATTAAAATTTTTTGATAACTTAAAATTTCTTAACTAAAAATTTTTCATAACTAGAATAGATTTAAATTTTTTGATAACTTTAAATTCTTAACTTAAAATTTTTTATTAAAAATGTCGCAAGCGAAAAGTAATATTAATAATAAAACTGTTGAATTAAAATTACGTAATATTGTTGACAAAAATACCCCTAAAACTATTACGATTAATAAAAAAAAGTATTACATAAGTAAACCAATGATAGAGAATATTAAATTACAAGAAGAAAAGAATGGTGGGATTCTCCCATTAATTCCACTAATAATAGGAGGCATAGCTGCAGCAGGAAGTGTTGCAGGTGGAACAGCTGGTATTGTCCAAGCAGTAAATAAAAATAAATCAGAGAAGGCAGCATTAGAAGAACAAAAACGTCATAATAGGGAGTTAGAGAAAGTTGCTAGGGGTGAAGGGACATCGGTTCATGGAACATCGGAGATGTCTTCTAGGGCTTCGCCCGAAGGAAAAGGAGTAGTAGATAATTTTATTAGTAAATTAAAATTAGTTGATGAAGGAAAACGAGTTCTTAAAAATATTCTCCACAATGTTGATGATTTAATTGAAATTAAAGAAACTAAAGATGGTTCTGGAATATATCTAAGTCCTAGTATGATTCGGTAATAACCTCAGGACCTTTGTTTCTTTTCGGTAAAACAATTTTTTTTATCTTCTTAATTTTTTTTTATCTTCTTAATTTTTTTTATCTTCTTAATTTTTTTTATCTTCTTAATTTTTTTTATCTTCTTAATTTTTTTTATCTTTTAAAATGAATACTAAAAATTCCGAAAATTTAATTAAATTAAAAATTTCTAATTTAGATTTATTGAATTATCTATTAAACAAAAATAAAAACTCAAACTGTAAAATTTATGAAGGTAACGACGATAAACAAAGTTTGGTTACTACCTACGGTGGTGATATACAAAAAACATTAGAAAACTTTCCTGGATTTATTTGGAGTAAATATTCGAAAGAAAAACATCTTCCTGGTCATTCATATACTGGGCCAGGAACTCGATTAGATATAAGACTAGATGAGAATAATAATCCGAAACCAGGTGAAGAACCAATAAATAGAGTAGATGCCGCCGCTTACAGGCATGATTTAGCTTATCGAAATCATGATCTAAGTTCTCGTCATGCAGCTGATAAGAAGATGATTCAAGAATTAGATAGTATTCAAAATCCTACATTTAGAGAAAAAATTGAAAGAATGTTTGTTAAGAAAGCTTTACAAGCTAAAATATTATTCGGTCAGGGTTTAAATGAAACGACAGCAAAGCTGTCTGAGAGCAACGCTCGAAATCATAATTCAGACGTTTATGCATCTGAAATTCATAAAGAATATAGAAAGCCTAAATATTTATTAAAAGTAAAAGTATTTAATAAAGATGATATTTGGAGTGCTGATCTTATTCATATGCCGAATGAAAGGGACTACAAATACGCATTGACCGTTATAGATTTATATACACGATACGCTTGGGTAAAACCTTTAAAAAATAAAAGTGGTCTTTCAGTTAAATATGCGTTTGAAGAAATCTTTAAAGAAAGTAATAGAAAGCCAAAAAAATTGTTTGTTGATAAAGGGTCGGAATTTTATAACCGAAACGTTCAGCCACTATTTGAAACTGTTTATTCAACTGAAAACGCTGGGAAGGCCGTAGTGATAGAAAGATTCAATCGGACGTTAAAAAATAAAATTTTCAAGAAATTTACTCAGCAAGGAAATCAGAAATGGTTAAAAATATTACCAGGAATTGTGGAAGAGTACAATAATAAAGTTCATTCTGGTATTGAAGAAACTCCAAAGAATGCTTCTGACGACCCTGATTTGATACGAAAGAAAATATTCGAGAATAATAATTTGAATGAGAGTAATCCGAATTTGCAGAAACTTAAGCCGAAATTTAAAATTGGAGATAGAGTTAGAATATTTAAATATAAGAACAAATTTGAAAAAGGCTTTGTTGGCTATTGGACTAAAGAAATATTTGAAGTTTGCAAAATAAATAAAACTTATCCGATTACTTATGAAATTAAAGATTTAGATAATGAGGATATCAGAGGTCGTTTTTATCAAAATGAATTACAGAAAACAGAGCTTTAACCTTTAGGTGGCGCTTTAGCTAGCTTCGCTTGAGTTATAGATTGTTTAACTCTAACATAATATCTAGAAATGGTACTCCTTTTTGTAATTTAAATAAAACATAAAGACATAATTGTCCACAATAAGTTGTTCCCGGTTTTTGAATTTGAAACGTATTGTATGTTCCCGTTCCAAGTAATTCTTTTACTTCATTTGTAGGTGGAAGCCCGTATGAGTCAAAATAATAATTATCTCCGTTTTTACTAAAGATACCTGCTGACCAATGTACGCCGTTTTGGTCTGAAGTGTGAAGATTCGTTATGAAATTTACAGTTATTGATGGAACTTTGTTCCGGGAACTGAAGGTTCCTGATGGCCTATTTTTTAGGAATTGTAATTCGTTTCTCATTAGAACATGAAAATTCTTTATTCCTAATTCATTTGCGATTTTCTTTAGGTCGAAATTTGTCGTAGTTTGCGTTCCATATAATTTAAAAAACTCATTTATGTTGCTCATTTTATAATAAAAAAAATTCTTAAGGGACCCCTAGAAGTCAGAAGGGGGGGGGTATTGATTTAAAACTGGTCTCTAATGATGTCTTTCTTTACTACTTAGTCAGAAGGGGTATTGATTTAAAACATTTTTATAATGATGACTTTCCTTGCTACTTAGTCAGAAGGGAGGGGGTATTGATTTAAAACTGTTCTCTAATGATGTCTTTCCTTACTACTTATTCGATTTTGAAATGATTATATTATAATTATCGGAGCGAAGCTCCTCTGGCTTTAGCCGATTCTAATATATATTGTTTTATATATTTCAATTTTCTTCATGAACTTTATTTGTAAAATATGTTTCATCGTTAAAATGATTGTTTAAAATTGTCATAACAACTATCCCGCATGTCGCCGTCTATGCGTTCTAAATTTAGAAGAAGAATTTTATTGTCATTTGCTTTTATTGTCAATGCACTCTTATGTGCTTAATCTATTCATGTCTTCACAATGGGAAGTACTTTACTACCCGTATGTGTTTGGCAAACGCTAAATGAATTTTGCAAATCGATTTCTAAAACTGAATTTGAAAATAGACTTTGCAAATGGATTTTGAAAATAGATTTTGAAAACAGATTCTGAAAATAATTTACGTAGGGGTAAATTGAAATGTCAAAACTTTACGCACGCGTAAGTTGAAATGTCAAAAGTTTACCGATGAGTAAATTGAAATGACAAGATATAGCATGATAATTTTAGGGGAAAGCTGCTAGACGTTTCTCTCTCTTCAATCTCTGTCTCTCTCTTCAATTATCAGGCAGTGTACGGGTTCATTGAATAATTATGAGTTTATGAGTTACAATGATCTTCTAGTTCACACAATTAGTACTTTAAATAATGTTGAGCATACAATAACGAAGAATGACTAAGTAATAATTGCGTCTTCTTATCTTTCATATAATGCTCTAATCTTAATAATAATTTAGAACCATTTCACCTGTTTTTAATTGAGATAATGAAGGATATATTCTTGCGGTTTCATCCATTTCTGAAGTTCCTTCCACTTTTGTTTCTTCCATTTTTAAAGAAATATTTTTAACGGCGAAGCCCTGGAAGACATCTCAGATGTCCCGCAAATCACATGATATATTTTAAAAACCTGAAAAATGGATAAAATTCATAAATTTGAAATTCTTAACTTTTATGATTTTTTCGGTGTCCGGGTTTTCGGTGTCCTAGAACGGTCATGATTTTCAAGGTAAAAATTGTAATTCACAAATTTGAGATTCTTAACTTTTCTGATTTTTCGGTGTCCTAGAACGGTCATGATTTTCAAGGTAAAAATTGTAATTCTCAAATTTGAGATTTTGAAAAATTTGAAAATTGGGTACTTTTAAAAACGACATAAATTCATGAATTTAGACCCTTTTTCAGGTTTTTAAGACCTAAATTCATGAATTTATGTCGTTTTTAAAAGTACCATTTTTGAAAAAAATGGTACTTTTTGAATGAACCAAATTCATGAATTTAGGTCTTAAAAACCTGAAAAAGGGTCTAAATTTATGAATTTATGTCGTTTTTAAAGATACTAATTTTTTTGATTTTATGGTGTCCTGGAACGGTCTTTTACCCATTACTGAGATGTAGGCAGGTAGGCAGACTGAAATTGTTTTCTGGGGGAAGTGCTGCGAATGCGAGTGATATTTGTAAATATTAACAGGAAATATTTTAATCACTGTCTAAGTTTGGAAGAAACTTTGAAAGTGATACATATGTAGAATTTTCTGTACGTGTTAGATTATCTTGTCAACTTTGCGATTGATAATTCAATAAGCAATTCAACACACAAGGAATTATTCTGTGGTGCAATGAAATGAGTGATTTCACTGATTTTCACTAAATTTCACTGAACGTAAGCGTGCTCTCACAATTTGCCAATCATCAGAGGTAACAATCCATAGTTCCACAATTAGCCTGAACATGTCATTATGTTTAATTTTTCATTCCCCAGTGCATCATACTGTAAGTAACACATACTTCTCGCCCTTGTTACTGCGGTCAAGATCTGGCTACCTTACATAGAAGAGATTCTGCACATATCCAAGTGCTGGGACTGACAATCAATTGGTTTTGAATTCACGGCCCGAAAGTGTCATAGGAACTCATCAAGTACTACATCCGGACTGAAAGTATCACAACGCTCCACCTAAATTCTATCTGTAATCAGTGTTGGACATCGTTAAAAAGAAAGTTAGTTCCGTTAACTTTGTTCCGTTAATTAAAAAAGATGTAGTTCCGTTAAAAATAATCCGTTAATTTGGCAGTAAAGTGACGGAAGTTAAAGTTAAACCGTTAATTCGTTAAATTTTATATTATCTTTAAAATTGTATCTTAGTTAACATTGTGTCTTCACAGATAAATTTCCTGCTATTCTTCGTTTCTTCATATTTCTTCGGCTAGGGACCCAAACACCTCTTGTGACAACTTGTAAGCCTACATCACGAAATGTCAACAATTATAACGAAATGTATTTTTCCATTCACTTGGAATTCGGTTCATTTCGTTGAAGCGATGTTATTCGTCGCTAAGAAATTTTCAGTTATCGGATTTTGCTTCTCGTTGAGACGTATTCCTCTCTTAACGCAATGTTTTGTCGATGAAAGAAATTCGGTGTTGTGTTGAAAATGGATGGACGATCGAAGAAAATTCTTAACTTAAATCATCTCACAGCAGTTCTCAGACCAATGTTTCTTAGAAAATGCAAATTCGTTAGTTCTTATGAATTATTCTACAAAGCTTTTATCCATCAATCTTTTTCATTCGAGTCGCTAGGTAAAGAATAAAAGATACTTGCACATAAAGCTGACATTTTCTTCCTGCACTAAGGATATTTGTTCGGCATTTCGGAGCATGCGCGTAGACGAAATGAGACCGCATTGGGGAACAGAATCGATTCTTGTGACCTTGTATGACTGCGCTCCTGACACTCTGTCTCATTGTGTGAAGAGAATAGCTTCACGCAAATCAGGGATGCGGAGTCGGATTCCCGAAGTCCTACCATTTTTGCTGGAGTCGGAGTCCTATCAAATGATAGGACTCCAGCCTATAACCAGACCAGAAACATAATACAAACAAATTATTTGTCCTCATGCATAGCTGTCACCAGAGTTGGAAAAGTCGGAATTGGAATTAATTCCGATCCGGAATTAATTCCATTTTTCGTCGGAATTGGAAGTGGAATCGACGATATTTAAATCTACTGGAATTGGAATTGGAGTTGACCTTGATAAACCTCAATTCCACTTTTTCGATTGACCTGTGATACATCTATTTGTACAAACATTGAAATCACAGTACTCGACCGGTGTGTTAACTGCACGCAGAGATAAGAGAGATAGATCGACAGAGGTAGCTTGATTCTATTGTTGAATAAAGGGTGTTTTTTGTGACTTCGATGGGCCTACAGCCCCGGACAATGTTATTTCAGCGATTAAGCAAACAATGAAAAGACAATCATCTTTGTTCAATCTGTTATTTAGTTATTTATCAAGTAAGATAATTAATCAAAATAAAGCAATTGTTGAATTTAGTTCTTGATTAGATAAGCACAAAAATCGGAGATTTACTTAATTGTTGTACATACGAAAAACAATTGGTTTTGAAAGAGGAAAATTAACGCTGCATTAAAGGGCAACAACCCTGTCAGTTCAAATCATACTATAGACAGTGTCAGCAAATTATTCTAACAATTAATTATTCAATTACATGAACTATTATTCAACTTCCAATCACAACAATTAACAATATTAATTTTAAAGAATAGTTATATAGATGCGATACGCAACGATAAAAGAAAAACTTTACACTTACAGTTCACTTTTTAATGTTGAATTCACTTCAGTTCGATCGGACTCACTTATGCCAAAATAATATCATAAATATCAGTGTCACTTATACCGTCAATCTTCAATCGCGCTCGCTGATGTGTTGCCGTATACGCTGTCGTGTTGCTGTTGGTAGTTGTTGCGTCAATTTCTCATCGTTTCTAATTTATGGAAAATTTTTGAAACTTGACGATAAAACCCATTTCTTTTGAAAACTGAAAGAGTTTCCTTTAATCTCTGCTCGTTAGCTTTCGACCCGACCACATTTCGTTCTTATCACGGAAATTTTATCTCTCTTTTTAACATGGACCATTAATCAGATTTCATGATATCATTTTTATCGTCTTTTTTTTCTTTCATCAACAATCACGTTATTCGCACACTGAATTTCGTTCTTCTGTCAGTTTATTAATCGATTTATTCGCATCTCTCTCTCTCTCTCTCAGCGCTTGATTCTTTGCTGACCGTTAACTTTCTTTTCTTTTCTTCACGAGATATTGAATATCTCGTTTACGAAACGAAAATGGCGTAGGCTGACCGGTTACATAAATGCATGTACACAAGAAATATGAACTATGAGCATGAAAACGCACATAGGAACGCAGGGAACGGCGCACAGGAACAACGATGATAGAATAAGGGGTTAGATTGAAACGCACAAACGTTAGATACATTAACATATGACACTATACGCGACATGTAATTATCGGAATTGAATCTTACTATGGAATTGGAATTGAATTGAACTGTTTCGACTGGAATTGGAATTGGATTTGGAATTGAAATTTCTGCTCGGGAATTGGAATTGGAATTAAAACATTTCAGTGGAATTTTTCCAGCTCTGGCTGTCACAGTCTTGATGTCAACTTTTTCCGTCAAACAAAAGTACAGAGACACTGCTGCATGTAAAGCTTGTAATAGTTGATGGAATGAACCGTGATAGTGAAAATATGATTGTCTTTTCACTCGATGATTTTGTTGATAAGACAAGCCTTCCTAGTCTCGATCACACCTACGCACCAAAGGTCACATCAGAGACAAAAATGAAATGCTAGTTTGGCTGAGAATATTCCTCACATTAATCGTGTGTGATGGCTCCTCTAAAGCGCATATTAAAATCGAAAGCGTACTCATATTTTTTGAAGAAGGATGAGGGATTTTCCTGCCTGGTAGAGACTGGAGAAAAACCGTGTGAAGCACAGATCAACAAGATGGGAGGAGCCGAGTCGCATGCATCCAACTTAAAGCGACAGTTGATAAACTTTCATCGAAAATGATTGATACAGCAATGATCACTAAAGATAGGTTCAGGTAAGCCGATATTGATCTATGATGCAGGTTACCAGCTTTTTCAAAAAACTAGACTATATGTACTTGCCACTCGGAGTCGGAGTCCTATCAACCCCCGGAGTAGGAGTCGGAGTCCTATCAAAATGATAGGACTCCGTATCCCTGACGCAAATACCGATGCGAATTCTGTATGACGCCGCGCGTTGTTGTCATTGTGCACGATGAACGAAGATGAAGCAAGTTAACTCAGCCTTCAAAAGTCTGTATGCATAGTTGACTTGACATCATGAGCCGCATATTTATCAAAATTATTTAGAAAGTTAAAAAGTTAAAAAAAAGTTAACTTCCGTTAATTAACGGATTAACGAATCAGCGGAAGTTGACGCATTGTGCCCAAGTATGTCTATAATAGCACTGTCTAAGCCCTCGGTATGGGGTAGCACTGACGTTAAAGCTTCATTTCTGCTTCATCGGCCGGCTTCGATCCTGATGCGGTTGATCTGATCAGATCTCGAATCAGGCTAAAGGAAATTGGGAAGTTGTTTGAAGTTTAAATGCGGTACTTGTAAGCACACTGCACGACGTATGCGACCTATTCTTGATGTTAGCAGGTTCATTCATCATGAACGCAACCTTAGCACAGGTGAAAATGCTTCAGGAAATCGGTAATGTAAACAGAACGTTTGATATATTTTTATCGAATCATAAGCTTAGCATTGTTGGCGTGTTTCTCTATTAGTGGCAGACATTCTCATAGTCAGCATCTCGCAGTTGGACAGCTAGCTAGACATCCGCACATCCCCTCGGCTTTTTATTAATCGAGTTTTGGCAATAAAATCAAATTCGATAAATTTAAGCGTCTGTGTAGGTCAGCAACTGAAATTTTTCTAACAAAGACCATTCTTTGATTGACGTAGACGTACTAAAGAACAAAGCATATATGAAACAGGAGTCAAACCATTATAAACTATTGTCCTTCAAAAATTAATTTATAGTCATGCAAATTGATCCAATTCTCGTCTTCAATATTACGTGGTCTCAAGCCATTAGCTCAATTTGTCGCTCTAAAACACATTTGACAAATTTGAAAAATTATCTTATTAGGTGGATAGAGCATGGAAATAGAACGATATGTTAGAAATATATGTCTTTTCTACTTTGATAATATGACACGACATTGTAATTATAGTGACTGTGACTTTAAATAGCTTATCGAACAACTAATAACCATTAATATGAAAGACAGACCGATAAAACTCAAATGTTTGATTTTCTTCATATTGGGGAATAACTTCAGTTCAGTCATGCACATAATCGTCAGCAATATTCGTATCCCGATGTGAAACCAATCCATCTAATCGTTTCACAAGGCGATCGATCAGCAATGCCTCTTGCTTTTCCCGATCAATGTCCCTGGCTTTCACAACTACGTCATGTTGTATGAGAATCAGCAGATAGAAAGTGGAATGATGATCACGTGATGCTTCCTACTTATCATGTAATGTTGCAAAAGTCGGTCAGATTATAAACATTGTATTTATCATGAAAATCAGGACAATTACACGCGAAAGCTATCGTGTTCCGGCAACACGGCCATTTTTCAAGTTGCAGTTCTATACTTCATGATTATTGACTGTATGAGTGACAACAATATGAAAACCGTTGCAGACGGGAGAAGTTGATGATTACATTTACTGAGATTGAATGCAGGTTGTTCATTGATGTACGAGTAGACAGAGAAGAACCTTAATTCAGATACGGAGAAAGTTACATGAGTTGAAGAATGGATTATGAGTCATGATTTAAAATTGTTGGCCATACCCAAAGTAGATTATAATTTCAATGAAACTTAATTCAGTATGCCTCACGGCCTAATGGGTATAGAGAAAACACACGGAGTGTCGGAACGTTTCGAGTATTCTTCTTCAGCCCAGAATGAATGGGCTGAAGAAGAATACTCGAAACGTTCCGACACTCCGTGTGTTTTCTCTATACCCATTAGGCCGTGAGGCATACTGAATTAAGTTTCATTGAAATTATAGGATTATGAGTTGTTAGAAAAATGAGACTGAAAGCATAAAATGATAGTTTGACCCGCGTTTTTCAGTAAAGTCTAAGATCCCTTGTTAGTGCATCAGATCATATCTGGATGCATTGCCTTATATAAAAGTTAAGGTTAAAAAGACATGGCTAATATAAAAATGCTTTCAGCGGTTAAAAACCATGCTTCTATTTTTGTTACCGATTTTTTAGATATCCTAGAATTACGACATGCGAATATATGATTAATTTAAGTAGATTTAATAAGTATGGGCATTAATAACATATCACCAGCTTTCATAAGTGCAATTCGATGATGCTTAACATGAGATGGATCATGGATGAATTAAATCCCAAATTTTCATTCTTGCAATAGCGCTCATTATATTAATCGAGCAAGGCACGATTACCTTACATAATAACAATGCTCTCGACGTAACAAAAAGAACAGTTCCAAGTATTTTGAACATAGAGCAAGCTTTTTAATTCACGTAGAGCAGTGGTGGGCAACGCGTGGACCGCCGTACATTATTTGACGGTATATTTTGTTAGGTAACATTTTGCTACATTATTTAATATAGCAGACATTATTTGAATCGATTATGTGAAAATGACTCACTCCGACTTCGAGCTTTGGGAGGTGCATCTAAGGGTGAAAGATCCTCTTTGGAATTTGCAAAACCATTAATAAACAGGTAAATGAGAAATATGATCATATGACCACATGATGGCACAAAAAATAAAAATTCACATTCGAATTATCCAACTATGCTATGCTCCTTTCGTGTTGAATATCTTCTCGTATAAGCGCGAAATGGTCATCACCTGCGCGAGTTTATGCCAAGTCACATAGTATTCAATGCCCTGCTGAGCATGTTTCTCTACGCAACAAACCACGCCTCAATGAATCCAGAGAGAGGCTATATTGATTAGACCTTGACTACAAGTGGAGGAATCCAGTCGCAAGATTTTGACAGGCCAACATTTTTTTTAAAATTCGTGCTGAATTTCTTTTGTAAACTAGTACACTAATATATATTTCGCATACTCGATTGGCATTAGCACACGACTACCATTTGTGGAGCCCATGCACAGTTTTTGAGAGCCGTATGTTTGTGTGACATATGTGCACGTATGTACATGTGGCATAATCAATAATTGTAGCAAAATCAATTTTATCTTGTGTGGCTTTCTGGCGGATAGTTGCACTGCAATTACAGACCGTTGTTTTTCAATGAAATAAGGTGATGTCAGTCAAATAACCAAAATAGTCAAATTACCGTTTAATTACACAAAAGAAAAGTTTCCATGATTTATTATAGGCCTATTCGCTCTTCAATACTGACATGAATTGTAGAAAGTTAAATATGATTCCTCAATATTAAACAAATTAGTTGCGTACAATACTGCTGTATACATTTACATGAAAATTTTTTATGTAGTACGACCACTATAAATGCACGCACGGTACGGCAGCCCACTTAAAAGCGCGGAATAAAAGAATATCAAGCCTACTGCCTTTCAAAATTGGTGGCCCGCTATCCCAACTTGGTCGCCCACCACTGCTGTAGGGTGTTCACATTGTGAGCAACGTCGGAATACTGGAAATGCTGCTTTGCATTCCACAATCCCATCAGTGTTTGCAAATTTAAGTTAGTCCTTTCAGCAGTTAGAGTACTTTACTATTGGACAGACTCTTTTCAACGCTTACATTGGCATTGTGTAAGCACATGTAACTTTTTATCAGGGTTTGTAACTGTTACTCCGTGCTGTCTCAAACAAACTCCGTCACCAAAAAGCCTGTTCTTCCTCTTTCAAATTTTTAAACCATTCGTTTGATTTCAGTTCCGCTCTGAGCATCCTGGATTCATCTCTCACGAGAAAAATTTCTCTTTCGTTTATTATCTGGAGCAAGGCAACTGCCGATCTTCCTATTGAAAGAATGGCACTCTCATCATCAACCAAGGTAATTCCAAGATATGTCAAATCTTTCAAAATCTGGGATTTAATGCAAGGCACGACTACCTCATGTTGCATTTTATAAATGAACTACAGCTTGTAATAACAATACTATCGTGGTAACAAAAAGAACAGTTGCACGTATTTTGAACATAGAACAAGCTTTTACGTAGAGAACAACTCACTATTAATTACATCGACAATGTGATAGCTATTTCAATTTCATTGAATGAATTATTTTTAATGTATGGCACCACATGTGAGATAGGGATTTTTTCTACTTAGAGGAAATTATCAAGGAATTGATTATCATGATAACAATACTGAAGCAAGCATCATATCTTTCAAATCACCTGAATCACTGGTAATGGTAGTTTCGGGAGATTGTTTTTTTTTAAAATAATCTGGATGGAAGTGGTTCTAATTAAAGAGCCTTTTCTGCTTTTCGTATGTCAATGTAGTCACAAGCCACCTGGTTCGAGATAAAGAGTTAAATATCAAAATCAACTTTCTGACTCAATTGATGACAATATTGTTCAGATGAAGCATCAAACTTGATTTATTGCAGGCAATATTACTACACAACTATAATCCTTAATCTATTCTATCTCCACATCTCATCAAGTTGAATTCTAACCTTTTATATCTCAATTGTGTATAATGATGATTTATGATTCTATGTTGAGTTATGATTCCAACCACCATTTATAATTCGATTCACAGCAATGATTACTGACCCAAATATGCATTCTGCGAGTCAATATATTAGACAGGTGCAAGCTCAACATATCCATACGGCCGTTTGGAAAAATAAGCTATGATATTGACAACCGCAACGGAATTAGATATTAGATATTATTTAACAGAGTTGAATGTTTCTGAGTACGTTTCTATTTTGCAATTTGAGGCAATGATCAAGGATGGAATTTTCAACGGCTGCTAGTCTCTCTGAGTTTTGGTTAGCCTCTTATGATACCTTCCCGATCTCGCGACGAAAGCGCTTCGAATGACGCTGCCTTTTTGTGACAAACTAGATCTGCGAAGCTGGTCAGGTTCTCCACGTTGGTAACCATGAAAATAAAGGAGTCTCAGAAGGACTTGACATGGCTCCCGATAAGAGGGTGGCTCTCTCCAAGAGAGGTGGTCCGAGGATCCATCTCACTGTTTCTAATGATTCTATGTTTGATAGAACAACATTTCGTGTTAGTGAATATTTTTCATCTCTCGCGATTTGGCACACTATTGCATTATTATAATTTAAATTTATCTACGGATCATTCATGAGGGCTTTACATGCGTAGGACAAAGGCATAACGGTGATTTTGCAATTATTTGATCATAACTAGGCCTGTTCATTTGTGCAATTCGGACCCAGGTTGCCTTTCCAAAAATTTGGCGAAGGATCGTGGCTACCTTTGTCATTCTAGGGGTTCGTGGGAAGTTGGAAGTTTGAGAACAACTGATCTATAGCATCAATTCGATAGTGCGTGATCACAGGAATAATTTGTAAAACTTAAACATTTCAAACATTGAACAAGTATTTAATAGACCTCAGAAGCATAATACTAGCAAAAAACTAAAAGTTTTATCGTAAAAATTTCCACTGTGTGTCAAAAATAAGGAGAAAGTGTAAGGGATAAATAGTCCTTGAGCCAGACCCCGAAATTTCGAATTTGAGTATCAAAACCGTGAACAGAATCGGTGTTGATTTTCAGTTAGACTGATGTCTTGGGAGTCCCAAAAGGCAATCTGGACGTTTCAGATCGGTAGCTTTGTGTTCAAACGACAGCCATTTTGAATTTCAAAATTAGAATTTATAAAAAGCCACGTAACTTCTGAAATGTTGTTCTGAGAGCTTAGGTATCTATTACACACCAATAGGAAGTCGCATATGGGGAATCGTTTGGTACCAACAGATTTGACCTACGACCTCGGGGTCAAGGTCAACCAGTCATTGATTTTTGAATTTTTAATACAATATTTCAAAAAACGTCTCATAACTTTTTAAATAATGCTCAGACAGCTTAGGTATGTATTAAACACTAATAGGAAGTCTCACATGGGGAATCGTTTGGTACCAAAAGATTTGACGTACGACCTGGGGGTCAAGGTCAACGAGACATTGATCTTCGGAAAGTCTGAAAGGTGTGTTATCAAAAAATCAGTGTAACTTCTGAAATGTTGTTCTGAGAGCTTAGGTATCTATTACACACCAATAGGAAGTCGCATATGGGGAATCGTTTGGTACTAACATACTTGATCTAAGACTTCGGGATTACGGGTCAACTAATCATGAATTGTTGAATTGTTAACCTGCCAATGATATAAATGTTTTGTGCTATAAAAACGTGCCTTGCTATAAATGTGTTATGCTATAAAAATGTGCCATGCTATAAATATGTGCCATGCTATGAATGTGCTATGATAATTATGTGCCATGTCGTAAATGTGCTTTGCTTTTAACATGCCATGTTGTGAATGTGCTATGCAATTGATCTGCTATGGTATGTATTTTTCTTGCATGTACTTTTTCCTCCTTTGCAGGAAGTTACAGTAAGACAAGAGTCAAACCTTTTGAGATGGCTGAGGGATGCGATAGACAGAATTCCAAACTGGGCACTGGTTACTGCATTATATGTAGAGAACAATTTCAAAGGTGTAATCTGGTACAACCGCGGGACCTTCCCTCCTGGCAGCGACTTTATGAAGCAGCAAGAATCAAGCATTTTGATGCAATAATTAATCTATGTGATGATAGCGACGCCATCCCAGACGTGTTGTATCACAGGCGATGCAGGGAAGATTTTGTACATAAGAAGCAATTGGAAAAGATTCAAGAGACTAGGGATATCCATTCAGTTCAGGAAGAATCACCGGGAAGATTGTCTCTACGTCAACAAGGCTCTTCGAACTCACGTGTATATGACAAAGTTTGCATTTTTTGTGAAAAAAATACAAAGTACTTAAAGAAAACACGCAGTTGAGAGCTGCTGGTTCAAGCAGTGGACCTCAGAGCTGATAGAACCGTACGTGATACAGCAATTGCAAAGTCTGACACAAGACTTCCAGCCATTACTTCACGCGATATTGTGGCAGCAGAAGCACATTACCATGCATCATGTTATAAACTTTACACACGTGATCGCACGACGTCCAATGCAAATGAACTTACCAAAATTGAATCCACGGATAGTAATCATCTAGCACAGAAAAAAGTAATCCAAAGACTTTTTGAGTACATTCGCGCCGACATATTTTCAAATCCGCGGATAGTGTCTATGTTTGATCTTACCTCAAAGATTGTGACTTGGTTGAATGAATTGGGCGAAGCTGTCAAAGAATCAACAAAGAAGAACCTGCGTAGAAACTTAGAACTGGAGTTTGGTGACACTTTACACTTTTTTTCAGTTAATCGAAAAGTGTATATTCGACCTCACAATCTTTCAATTGAATCTATTGCACGTGATTATGTAAATCTCAAGGACAAATTGGAAGCTTTCACGCAGCAGCAACAACAATGTGAAATGTTAATCGAGAATGTAGCTCTTATAATACGAGACGAAATTAAGGATGGTGTCGTGGAACAGGCCTGGCCACCAAAACCCGAACAACTGACTGGATCATACATCAAGCTTCCAGATTGCCTTCTCTTGTTCTTGAAAGTTTTGCTTGGTGGTAAGGAACCCGTGAGTTCTGACAGGTTAGGAAGACTATCATGGTCAATTGCTCAGGATATTATTACTGCTGTGACAAATGCTCAGATGCATACTTCCAAACACGTTCTTTTGCCATGGGTGATCAAGACCTTGACGGGAAATGTTGAACTCATCCGTATATTGAATCGCTTAGGACATGCATGTTCGTATACTCAACTGGAGGAGATTGACACTGCCCTATGCATTGAGAAGATGAAGTCCGGTAGTGAAGGTATGCCAGTGTTACCAGCTGACATACATCCAGGTGTCCCAACTGTGCTTGCGTTTGACAATATTGACAGAACTGAGGAGACATTGAGTGGCGGGGGAACATCGCATCGCATTAATGGTATCATAGTCCAACCTACGTCTATGACTTGTTTACCATCCAGACGAGCGCAAAAAGTTGGCAAGAGCGACAGGCTCAGAACAGTAACGCCTACTGACCTGATTTTACCAGCGTATATCTCCTCTAGAAAGGAACTTCCACCTCCGCTGAAACTTGCCGAACTTTCTCAATCTCATGTTGATACTGTCACACTTGCTAGACAATATAACACTCTGTGGATTATCACTCGCTTGTATGCCAATATGAAGCAAAACGTATCTTCCTGGACAGGGTTCAACATCAAGATCAATGATAGGGTGACAGTTTCTGCCGATGTGGTGGGATACTTACCAACCTTGAACGCTCCTGCAACTTCACTTTCAACAGTCCATGAGATCCTGCGCCAGTCTGAAGCGATTCGACGGAGTCTCCAGCTGTAGAAAATTGCTGTTGTTATGGATCAGGCCTTCTACGCAAAAGCAACAGAAGTGTCATGGAAACATAGTTTAGAATTTGATAAGATTATTCTGATGATGGGAAACTTCCACATCGTTTGCAATCTTTTGTCAATTATTGGTCAAATGTTCCGTGACGGGGGACTTAGGGACCTTTCTGTTGAATCAGGAGTGATTGCTGAGGGTTCTATTGATAAGGTGTTGAGTGGTAGCCAATACAACAGGGGTGTGCGTCTACACAAACTCACTTATGAAGCCCTGATGCGCCTTGCCTGGACGTCGTTTACTGAATGGCTGGAAACAAATCATGAGAAGGAACTCCAACATCTAAATAAAGTGGTCTGTTTAGTTACTGATTTGCAAGATGACACTCGCGGAAAAACATTCGAATCGACTTTAAATGATTGTTCAACACACAGGATTCTCGAATTATTTGCTGTTTTCTTGGATGGTCTACGTAGTAAAAATGGTCAGTTGTCTGCCTACTGGATGCTGTATATTGATCTGGTGGAAATATTGCTTGGATTAATTCGTGCAGACCGTACTGGAAACTGGCAGTTGCATTTGGCAAGTATCAGGCGATGATACCTTGGTGTTTCGCAATGGACAGGACAAATTATGCCGCGATATCTCCCGGTTTATTATGCGCAAATGAGTGAGCTAGATATAAAATGCCCAGAGCTACAAAAGCACTTTCTTGATGGAGGATTTTCGGTTCAGCTTCGACAGAGCAATCCGTTTGGCAGAATAGCTGTCGACCAAACCCTTGAACAGACTATCAATAAGGACACACAGACGCCTGGTGGCACGAAGGGTTTTAGTCTAAATCAAGGTGCTCTATCTCGATATTATCTAACGGCTGAGCATAGGGCAAATGCTCTAAGACAGCTTAGAGGCCTCGTCTCGTTCTCGTCATCGAATACTGGAATTAGTCACGCTGACTTACAGAGTTCTCGGATAACAAAAAGACGAAGCTGACGTAGCATCTATAATTGAACTGCTTGAAAACAGTTGGGTTAACCCTTTTCGCAATGAGCCCAATGATCTGATCTGCATTTCCACAGGTGCAGCAGCATCAGTTGATGTGTATAATGATCTTCTTAACTCTCACGAAAAGGGAGAGGAAGCATTCAAGTTGCAAGCAGAACGTTAGGAAAATGGGTCTGGATTCCATGATCCTATAAAGAAGTTGCGGTTAAAGACATTCGCCGATATGAGGAAGTACGCAGAGGTAAAAGGAAAAAATAAAGAAATAGTTTTGACAGCAGACAATCGAGCATTTGGCCATATGCTTCTCATTGCACAGAGTAGAATGCTAGACATGCGAGAAGTTTTGAGTTACCCCTTAGGGCGAATGCCATGGTCATTAGCGAACGTAGATGGAACGATGAAGAAAACAGGAAAATCATTGCTGGGTAAACAAATTGAGAAGGAAATGGCTACATGTAACACTGACGTGGTATCTGGGCGAAGAGCAACTATCGTTGATGCAATGGGCATTGTGCAAAAGGTACACGGTGAGCACTTGACATTTGATGAACTGTCTCATCGAATACTAAAGCAAATTCTTACGGATGGAAGAGGAAGTGAGAGAATCGACGTGGTGTTCGATATTTACCGAAGTCAGTCAATAAAGACAGCAGAACGGGTCAATCGTGGTTCAAATCAAGGAATTGTTTTCAAGCAAATCAAACCTGGTCACCGCATCACGAACTACAAACGACTGCTATCCAGTATCGAGAGTAAAGCTAAATTAACGGCATTTTTGGTAGATAGCTGGAAAGAAGAAAAGAAAAGAGAGCTTCTGGGAAACACGATGTTGATGGTAACATACGAAGAATACTGCTTTCAAATTACACAAAATGAAGTGAAGGAGGTGAGAGAACTAACTGTGACTGGACATGAGGAAGCAGATACACGACTAGCCATACATGCCAAGCATGCCGCAAAAGTGTTCCCTACAGTGATTGTGATTTCAGAGGATACTGATGTTTTTGTTATTCTACTCGCGATGAATTCTGAAATTGGTAAACGTATACTGTTGTGAAGAGGAAGGAAAAATCAGATAAGGCTGATTGACATCAACAAAATGGGTATTTTACTAGGTGATCGGGTTTGTCAGGCACTGATTGGTGTCCATGCCTGGACTGGTTGCGATTCAGTCAGCTCCTTTGTTGGGAAAGGTAAGGTAAAAGCCTTCAAGATGATCCGAAAGAATGCAAAATTCAGGGATACTTTCATTCTTCTAGGCCAGGAATTGATCGTATCGGACGAGCTATTTGATTCCATACAAGAGTTCACCTGTAACATGTATTGCCGCAGCACTAAAGCAAAAAACGTGAATGAATTACGGTACGACATGTTCTGTTAAAAAAGAGTGATGTATCATCTGGGCAGCTTCCACCTTGTCAGGATGCATTGTTTCAGCATACAAGACGGGCCAACTATCAGGCAGCAATATGGCGACGCAGCCTTCAGACAAAACTGGAACTTCCTGAACCACCCGACAGTCATGGATGGCATCTGAGTGATGGTAATATGGAAATCACATGGTTGACTGTACCTCCAGCACCTGAGATTGTTCTCTCCCTTAATGCTTGCAATTGTCTACGTGTTTGTGCTAGAGATAGGTGCACCTGCATCGAGGTTGGATTACCCTGTACCCCAGCATGCAAACTTCAGAACTGTACTAACATATCAAATGATGACAGCAACCCAGTGCAGGAGAATGATGATTGTGACCTTGATAGTGATGAAGATTAATGAACTTTGACAGGGAATGGTTTCTTTAGATAAGTAAGTCAAAATTTCTGTAACTCAATAAAATAGATCCTTTGTTTCAGAAGTTACACTTTTTTTTGATAACACACCTTTCAGACTTTCCGAAGATCAATGTCTCGTTGACCTTGACCCCCAGGTCGTACGTCAAATCTTTTGGTACCAAACGATTCCCCATGTGAGACTTCCTATTAGTGTTTAATACATACCTAAGCTGTCTGAGCACTATTTAAAAAGTTATAAGACGTTTTTTGAAATATTGTATTAAAAATTCAAAAATCAATGACTGGTTGACCTTGACCCCGAGGTCGTAGGTCAAATCTGTTGGTACCAAACGATTCCCCATATGCGACTTCCTATTGGTGTGTAATAGATACCTAAGCTCTCAGAACAACATTTCAGAAGTTACGTGGCTTTTTATAAATTCTAATTTTGAAATTCAAAATGGCTGTCGTTTGAACACAAAGCTACCGATCTGAAACGTCCAGATTGCCTTTTGGGACTCCCAAGACATCAGTCTAACTGAAAATCAACACCGATTCTGTTCACGGTTTTGATACTCATTTTCGGTCTGGCTCATGGACTAAAAGGAGAAAAGCGGCTTGAAAACACTGAATGGAAGTTTTGGGATTAATTTCGATTATAAAGGAATTTCATAGCATTATACACCTATTGACCCGCACCGAATACAGTTTTGATCGACATCCAGTATGTTGCCTTAGTCAAGCGTCTTAAGTCAGGCGATGCAACATCTACTCGTTCGAAAGACATGAAAGGGTAGTGGAAATAGAAATAAATGAAATTTGAATTTTGACCGATGTAAACCGCTAAGTTAACCGAATGTTTTCACGGAAAGACAGAAATTCCGGCTTTTCCCACCTATGTGAAATATTTTGTGATTAAATAAAAAATTATTGAAATCACAAGGTTCGAGCAGATTTCTTAGGAGCAATTCTTGCATCGTGACTTACTTTATCGAAGTTCCATATTGCCTCATCTTTCGGTTTTCCATCAACTGTTGATTCATTTTAATCCTTTGCTTCTTCGAACTGAGTAGCTCTAATGCAATGTCCATGTATCCAGTGATTGAGTACTACAATAAAAGAATGAACAGTATACTACATTTTCATCGCTCGGAGACTGACGGAGTTGTTTCAATTTAGTGTCAAAAAATGCAGAATTCCTGATGAGTTTTCGCAAATGACTAGTCTAGTCAAAATTTCATCGTGCGATCAGTCACCAGAAAAATAGATGAGTTGGAAATCGAACTGCGCAACCATCAACCGCAGATCGCAGTTCTTACAGAATTCACACCTGACGGAAAAATCTCCTTCGATTCTTTCTAGACTTTTTATAAAACAGTGGTCGTCATGGTGGTGTCATAATTTGGTAATTTTCCGCACGAAACACACTCACCGACTTCCAAACCTGTGAGAGTAACGCAATCGAAGATGCTATTATGACCGTATTTTCTCGAATAGAAGCCGCGGCTAAAGGTGTCAATTAGGAGGAATTTGCGAGTTTTATCACAAGAACACTTAGAGAAATATAGATTTATTAAAGTGAAGCTCAGAAATTACATAAAATCAGGTCAAGTTGCACAATTTATTTTCACAAGTAAAAATGACAAAACTGCGAAGGTGTTCTATCTACGCTTCGTGGATGAAAATTCAACATGAATTCGATTGCATGTGAACGGATGTGCGGTACTGTCAACAAAGAGGTTGATCAGCATCATGGCATTTCTCATAAAACGTATTGAAAAGGCTTCCTCGACGATTATGAAAGAAGTGCTAGAACAATTGCAATCTAACGTACAAATTATTCTCTTAGCCCTTCTAAAAATCTTTTCTTTCACACTGCGACAATCAAAATTCAATGTGCCAAATAAGGGCAAACAATAGAGCAATAGACGCTCAATATTAGAAGCTGCATAAAACTCGATAATCCATCATGAATGAGTACATGCTTCAATACACTCAAGAAATACGCATCTGGACTAAATGCGTATTTCCTTCATATTGCTTCCCAAGTGCTTACCATCCTGACTTTGAATGTCTGACTATATGTTTTACCACTCTTCGAATTATTCTATTCGCAATGTATCTCCCACCCGTCATCAGCACTCGTATTGTCATAAATGAATACATCGTTTCGCATCTGGACGATGTTCTACAAGCTCATCCTAACTATTCATTAATAATTTGTGGTGATTTAAATAGATTTAAAATTCATGACGTCTGTAATTCGTTTGATTTGGTGAATATCAGCAACCGTCCCACTTACGGTAATTCGGAGTTGGACTACATACTAATACCCGATTCGTTGAGTGATAAGTACCGCATTACTTTATGTGATCCCGTCGATAAATCAAAGACTCCACATGCTTCCCTCCTTGCCACAGCATCTGTAGAACCAGCAAATAATGCTTGCATCGTCAAAAAGGTCTACGATTTACGGGCGTCGTATGTTCATGATTTTGTTTCGTGGGTGGCTTCGATCGACTGGAACTTTATTGAAAGTGACAATATTTCCTTGGATAAAAAATGTTATATGTTCCACTCTTTGTTGAACTCCGCCATTGATGCATGCATTCCTGTATCTTATGTTCATTGTACGCCCAATGATAAGCCTTGGATAACTAATATTGTGAAGGATCTCATTAATAAACGATGGGAGGCTTACCGACAGAAAAACTTCAATTTATATAATCACTTGAAAGTCAAAGTCAAGAAAGAGATATTCAAAGCTAAAATGATATGGATGAAAAAGCAAAAAGCAAATGACTTATGGAAAATGGTTAAAACTGTTCGAGGTATTGACACATCAGCACATCCTTTGATGTCTATTCTATCTCGTTACTCATCGATTGAGACCGGTGCTAATGCTATTAATGACCATTTGACATCAATATTTTCAATCTCATCAATAAATAGCGACACACTTCCTGTTGAAACTGAATGGGATATCGATGTGACAGTGGATGACATTCTCAGATTAATTGAGCGACTTCCTGCTAAGAAAGCAGCTTCTGATTTGCCGGTTATCCTTTACAAGAGTGCTCGATTTATTCTAGCTAATCCCATACATGGTCTCATCATGGAATCTATCACTTCTCGCAGTGTTCCGAAAATCTGGAAAACGGTTTCTGTTTCTCCATTCCCAAAACATCAAATCCCTCCATGCATGATATCCGTCCGATTTCCCTATTGAAAATTCCCGCTAAACTTCTTGAGAAAGTTGTGCTATCATCAGTAAAAGACTTATTGCTGAAATGTTACGGACGCCACCAGTTTGGCTTTCGCCAAAATTCATCTGCCTTGTGTGCATTGGTCTCCCTACATGACTATTTGACGTCTTGTCTTGATGATTTGGAAACCGATGGGGCCATTGTTCTGGCATATGATTATTCGAAAGCGTTCGACACATTGAAATCAGAACACATCATTAATAAGTTAGTCAGCAGTAAATTTCCTCCTGGATTCGTACATTGGGTTACTGATTACCTAACTGACAGGAAACAATATGTGCAAATCGGTTCAACATCCAGCTCGGTGACAAGTGTTACATCTGGCATCCCGCAAGGATCAATTATTGGTCCCTTCCTTTATTGTGTTGCTACAAGCTCCTTCGACTTTGACTCCCTTGATTGTCGACTAACGAAGTACGCAGATGACACCACTTTGTGCATGCCAATTTATAAGTCTGGCGATAATGATCACATCATACGTTATCATCGAGCTCTTGTCAATTGGTCCAACGAAATGGATCTCCAAATAAACCTCGACAAATGCAAAAGTCTCACCGTCATGAAGAAGTCTTCTCAGCCATCCAATGTAATGACTATTCCCGGTGTTCAGCCAGTTGATTCTCTGTGCATATTGGGAGTCCACTTCAATAGTGCAGCCACATGGACCAATCATGTTGATTACGTTGTTAGAAATGCTTCCCGGAAATTGTATGCCTATCGAATAATCCGTCCAACTTTGTCCCACGAGGATCTCAAGATCGTCTATTTCAATATGATAAGATCTTCAATTGAGTACTGTGCTCCACTTTTTCTTGGTGTTTCTACAACAGATTCTAGCCGCATTCATCGTGTGCAGAATCGCTTCCACAGAATTTTGTGCGATCCTGAGTGCAACAATCAATGCTTGCCATCCCTTGAGGACCGCCGCATAGCTCAGTCATTGAAGTTTTTGCGCAACATTATGGGCCATGAGCATATTCTCCATAATTTGCTCCCTACTTCGTCTCACACTGGCAGGTTTATTTTGCCCAAACGACGAACTGAGAAACGCAGTCAATCTTTTATTTTACTTGCTTGTTCGATTTTCAACTCTATGTATATAAGATAACTTCAAATTGTACTGATCGATTCACATTCCAATTTCAATAAACGCTTATTATTATTATTATTATTATTAAGATATACAAATTACGCGAATATCTCAATTCTTTCAAATGAAAATGAGCTATCCACTTTAAATTGCTAGTCCACGTCTTACCTAGGATTTCTAGTTCATCGACAATATCAATACGAACATTCAAATCAGTGGTACAACTCTTTTTAGAAAAAACAAATAATTTTGGTCTTGTCCATATTTAACTTTAAACTGCCATTGCAGAAGTGAGCTCGTGTTTCTATGTGCAGTCGAGCAGATAGCTTTTACCATATTTGAAAGTCGTTTTCCGAGGATATTTAGTGCTCACAGTGGTCCTTTTATTTAAAATACCATATCATCGGATTCCATGAGTATTTCAGCGTCGATTGGTGTCATCCATTTCTTCATAGGACATCAGAGCGCTGTGATACATTTGCTTCATGGACCAATAAGATAGTCTTAAACAATTCAAATACACTAAGATAGTTGACACCCGCTTGATTGAATATTTCAGAGGATAATGGCTCCACAGTGCTAAAGACAGTAATAAAGAGCTGGATAATCTTATCACTATGTCAATTCAATTGTGAACAAAAGAGCTTAGATGGAATACATTGAAAAAAGAATAATTAATTATTAAGTTACATCCTCAGTTGAAAAATGGAGACAGACCTGAATAGCTGCCACTTCATCCAATATCAGGAATCATTAGCAGGTCTAGTTAACATCTCTCAACATCGACACAACTCCCTGTTTAAAGGTGCAGTCATGCCGTATGCATGGATTACATTGATGAGATGTATTGTATCGAACCGGCAATTATGAATGGGCACCTGAAGCTGGTCGATGTAGAAATAGGAAACTACGTGAGGAATGTCTTAGTACGCGTTCTTATAGTGACCAAGAGAAGATAGAATATCTTTCACTTAGATATTGCCGAGTTTCCATTATGTGGTGTTTTTACGCAAATGACTATACCTTTCATGATACCTTTCATATATGTAGATAAGATTTCCATGCAATAATGAGTAACTTGAAGATAAAAACGATAACAACATTTGTCACACTTGCCGGTATTGTTAGGCCAGAAATCAATAACAACCACTTGATGTATCCAGAATGACCTTGTGACCAAAGTTCGTGAAGATTATTCAGCTACAATTCAGAATCGAAGTCTAAAACATCGGAGCGAGGATCAGCCATAATAATAATGGATGCACTTTTTCATAATTTTCAATTCTTTACAGGTGAGCAATTGTTAACATCATTTCCTAACATTATACAAGCATTTCATTGTGTGCATATGTGGCATCCATATTCCGGCTGATCTCGCATCTTATTAAGTTACTTTACATTCTCCTTTTAGCATCTTCTTTTCGTATTCTGCTGTGGGTTGGACGATATGAGACTTCTCTAACGAGCACGGTTCTGTATATCACTCACGGATAATCCTAGCTACACCATGACTTCGTTGACGACTTGGAGCCATGTTTTCGCAGTCCTCCACGAGGACGGCAGCCTTCGACTACCACGTCTAGCACTCGTCTTATCAGTTTCCCCCTCATCTCTACGCTTCTCATGACCGAACCAACGTAGCCCTCGCTCTCTGATCACTTCCTCTATTGGTGCAAGGCCACGCCTGCTCGCCACGTCAGCGCTGTCGATCCGATCAGTCAGTGAGACGCCATTCATGTAGCGAAGCATCCTTCCGTCACATGAACGCAGCTGTTGAACCAGGTGTTGAACAAAGTATCCAAGATTCAGCACCGTGGATAAGTACAGGCCTGATGCAAGAATTGTAGACGCCACTTCGGCATCTAGGTGGAACCAGTGCACTAGGCTGACGCAATTCTTGAACGAACAGTGCGTTCGGCGCCGCCCTCACAACAAAGCAGCAAGATAGTGAACTTCTTTCACAATTTCAATTTCTTCATCAAACCGACATCTCTCAAGACCATCTGTTTTTCTACCTCCAGGGATACAAGAATAACATTGAAATTTTCCTGTGCCACTGCACCGCTTACTATTGATAGAAGATGGAATTTACACCAACCCCTCTATCACATTGTCTCGCTTGAACGGGGGAGTTCTTTTTGCCACCACTGATCATCATCTTGGTCTTCCGGATGTTCAGTTTCAAGCCTTCGCATCTAATAGCAGGAATTAATAATAAGTAAACTGACTTATTGAAGATACATTATTTAATCATTTTTGAAAATCGTTTGTCACTCCATAAGTCCATGAATCATCCTCCCCTTCATATATTAACTGTCATGCACTTCTTTCGTACAGTTGCCTTGCATCATATGTCTGACATACATGTGATTGTGACATGTATCCAATTGCATATGCAGTTGTGAAACTTGTATTACTGCTCATGCAATACGAATCCAAATATACCCTTCTGACTTCTGATATCTAACATTTTTAAAAAAAATTTCAACTCGGCTGAAAGTTCTGATTGCAACATTAGCAATGAGTTGTAGTCTACACTATCACGTAGAATGTGTTGCTGCTAAATGCACACGTAGATCATTTGTTTCTATGGTCTAAGTTACTAGTTATCACTCTCTTCATCCAGGCTCTGGCCTGCCATCGGTAAAAAAATTTGAAAAGTGTCAGATAAAAACTGTCTTTGTGTTTACCGTGTTGTCGTGTGATTCTAGTCTGGTGGTACTCGAGTTCGGCTGACGGCTGATTTAGGAATGGTTCAAATCTGCAGTAGATATTTTATTTCAACGAAGAATACCTCCTACTAGACCAAGCAATGCCAATCAATGAGTTTTGCGGTTTTATCGCAGGTTGGCATCAAACTCGTAAATACTTTAAATAAGATTAAAAATCAAAATTCCGATTTTCTTAAACAACATCAGCAAAAGACAAGGCTTTTTCTGAAAACACTTATCAGAAAGTTATTCTCGAGCAACAGCTTTTGCTGGCTTAAATTCAATCAAGATCGCAAAATTTGAGCTATCGCTGAGCTTACCATTGATATACATGCAAGATGGTGACAGCAATTCGACATCTTTGGCTGAGGGTGCTGCTGACATTGAATATATGTGAATCGGCAACTCATGATTTTGCAATCAACGTTTGAACATATTGGATCAAAGCGACCAATGAAAACTGTTTTGCCATAAGGATATGAGGAATCAGATTTTATTAAATCGGAAAAGATTCACCAGGATTATCGGATCTTTAACCAATTCGGAAGAATTTACGTGGACAAGGATTCTCCAACATTGAATTTAGAAGTAAAAAACGGCTGCGTGATGTCGCTAAGGTAGTTAGTTAGAAATGAGAATGGTTCTGCTCCAGCTTCAATCAAAAATTATACCATAATGCACCAAGTTATCGATCAAATAGATATATCGAAGTATATACTTTAAAATATTGAATTACAATTCAGAGTTGCGTATCCTTCAAACTGCGAAAATTCGTCTGAAACCGATATACTTGTCTTATTTGATGCCTGTTCTGTTGGATCTCAAGAGGGCTGAACCGAAATAAAGCTATTTGTGATGTCTCGTTAATTTCTATGCAAGAAACGCATCTACGCGTAAGATGCGACATGCAAAGACTGTATTCAACGATCAAAACTATGCTGCTTTGATAAAAAGACTCACATTTAAATCTACTTACTGTCCTCGGTTGAGTATCAGGTTTGAAGGTGCGACATTTGGGCTACGTCGATTCTCTTTGCGCAAGTCGAACGTTGAGATACATTAGCTCAATGTCCTTCCTTTGTGTGTTCACTTTTTCTCTGACCGCCTTTGATGTTATGACTCGATATCTCGTGATCAAACACTCAGTCACTTATAGTTGAATACTCTTTGAAGGTGAATGAAACATCTTAAACGATTTTGCTGTAACTCGGCGTCCAAGTTTTTCAGTTTTCAGGCCAAGCAGCCTTCGTAGATCGCACATCGAGTGTCGCTTACAAAGTTTGATCGGACATATCCATCGCATCACTAGATCTTCGTTGAATTTCGTGAGATCTTCTACTTTGATGCCATGTCTTCGAAGCATGCAACACGGCGCTTCTTATACATACCTTGTACACATTCCCTACGTCTGGGAAAAATCACTTTACAGGACTGGCAAAAGATCGTGGAAATTCATCCAAGCACTCTTATGTGTACAGTTACCACACCATCACAACCTCAGTATCTCCCAAGCACATCACCCAAATAACAAAAGTCTTCTACAACCTCACACGAGTCACTGCCATTGCTATCAATTGTCTCCTGCAGATTCCGTTGTAATTGAAACTCCGAGTGGGTTACATGTGTACAACTAAAAAACATCAGAAAATACATGAATACCTATTTTTAACTTCGCCGCTGGTGCGGAAATACTTGAACCGGGTCATATATCAACGTTTCACAATTTTTGATGAGAATACAAAATCTGCTATGTTATACTCTGGAGAGAATGCAGCACCTGCCATCGGATAGACTGATGGGAATGGAAAACAAGTCATGCGCATTTTAGCAAATGTCTATGGATAGAGCGAAAACTGCTTCACGGAAACAAAACTTTCATTTCCTTGTTGATTTTTATACTGAACATATATTCAGTTTTTTGACTCGCTATATTTGAGTATTTATTCAGGAGAGAGCTATTGCTGTACTAATTCGTATGTACCTATCTAATAGCATAAAAGCAGTTTATTGAGGATCAATAAACTACATGTACATTATGCATCATATGAAATTTTTCGTCGCGAAATGACACTTAGCAGGTAAATTGATGTGCATGTCGTAAATTTGCACATATCATAGCAGGTTTTATAAGCCACCGAAACAAGCCTAAAATGCAGGATCGATATGTCCAGTAGGCCTACACTGAATGAAACGTACAAAAGATGACCTACAGGGAACTGCAACAGCATCAGCGCCTATTTGTGGACGGCTTGATGAAGAGCAGAACCATTAAGTCGGCCCTTCCCGTCATATTGATTGGGCTCCATTAACCTGCACATTACTTCTTAGTCCTCTAGCGCGACGTGATGGCCTTGACCTGATCAACAGAACCTCTCTATCCTATTTAAGGAACTTCACGACGTTACGGTATATAGTGCACCATATATGTATCTGCACCCACATAACTTAAATGCATAAGCGCAACCAGGTTAGAATTTCATGGTAGCTACAAATATTAACATTGGGATAAACATATACAATAATAGTAGACTAGATTTTGTAAATATGATAATTGAAGATTAAGTTGCATGCTCAGTTGATAAATGGGAACATGCCTGAATAGCCGCCATTTCATCTAATATCAGGAATTATCAACATGCCTAGTTCACATTTCTCAACATCAAGACAATCCCTGTTAATGCGCAGGCTGCAGCCATACTGATTACTAGGAGTAAATTTGAGACACTAAATTAGCGCAGGGCTGCCACTCTTATCAAAAATAAAGACCGGAAAGTCAAATCGGAATGGGCCCCTAAAATGCTTGACTGCTTAACTTAATAAAATCAGCTTAACTGCTTCAAAAATAAACTTCATTTCGCTCAAAAATTTTACATTGAAAAATTAAAAAGGTATTATTCTCGTGCAGCTGTCAATTTCTATTAATCATACAATGACGTCACACGATACAAGATCTCGTCTATATTGTGAAGATTTTTCATGAAAAAAACTGGGAATTGCTGTTCAGCTGTTCGATGTTAAGAAGACTGCTTCTGCAGTGCGGTCTGATCACAACAAATACCTCAACACAAAATCCATGGATCAGCGCAATCTAAAAGCTTGGGCTGGCATTTCCTTATGAAGCTCAATTGAGCCATTTTTCTTTCGAGAAACTGACAATGAATGGTAAAAACTTCCCTTCCGTGCTGCATAAAGTGATACCGAATGTCACTGAGAATAGGAGTATCTTCATGCAGGATGGAGTGCTAGCGCACTACTACCGACCGATCGTAAATTATTTAAACAATCATTTTCCTAAATGATGGATTGACCGTCGTGACAGCCTATGGAATGGCTTCCGATGTTACCACATTTGATGCGTCGTGACATTTTTTTCGCTTGAGGACGTTAAGGAAATGGTGCATTGGAGTCATCCTATGCATTTGGATGAACTGGAAAACAAAATTCCCACCGTTTTTCACCAGATTGACGAGCGATTGCGTAGAGACATGCTCTTGCGCTGCCGATCGAAGAATTAGATTGTGTTCGGTAAAGTGGTGAACAAGTATTAAATAAGCTGTCATAGCGGTGCTAGTGTTGCTGGTGTTGCTAATGTTAACAACTGGTTTCTTTTGAATCATAAATAACTTACAGAAAGTCATTATTGAGACCCTAATTGCCATTTCAAATAACTTTGAAATGATCAGTGAGAGAAAAGGGAATTGATAAGAAAGTGACGTTGGGGTTCACTATGGGATATCCTCTATATTGGCAGGAAAGAAAATTATATTACAAAGTTGAAGGTAAAGCATCATCCGCCATGTTACACAAAGAAATTAATCCATGTCACACAGCATAAGTTGACGACTAAAAACTATCGCACATTACAGACACCATGCTAGTTAATATGATATTTAATCTAAAATGATGTCCAGACCACGAAAGGAAAAAGGGCAAGACATGAGAGAGATATTTGATTTGAGCCATTACGAGAAATGGTGTACTAACTTTTCTGGAATTTTAGAAAAGGTGCAGTCAGAGTTTCCTGTAAATAGTCAGTAACTCACATGCAGATAAACTTTCATCCGAAGTACAGACATCTACAATTGATGAAATGCATGTAATTGAAATCTCATTGTCCAGAGCTCGTTTTCAAAAATTGATATTTGCAAACAGGAATGCAAATAGCACAAAGATCAGCTGCCGAGTTTCCAAGCACATCCACCTACTGATGGTTTGCGCAGTGAGTTACTGATTCCTTACAACAGGGTACATTGCAATGATGACGGCTAAGAAGCCAAAAACGTTTACAGTTCCGACTGAAAAACTTTACAAGTGCTTGTAGCTCCGGCAATTGATCTTTGTGCTATTTGCATTCCTGTTAGTAAATATCAATTTTCTCTTTCATACTTTTCTTTTTCTTGCACGCCACTTGAAAGGCGTATTTTGTATAGAATCAAAGCAATCAAAACTCCGTACGAACGTCGTACAACTTTTTCGTCAAGCATTCCCACCTAAAATTATTTCTTATTTCGCAACCCTTCACGATCTTAAAGGGCCCTTTCACAATCTAAAAGGGCCTCTCATGATCTCAGGACGGCCCTATCACAATCTAAAAGAACCCTTCACGATGTAAAAAAAGGGCCCTTTCACAATCTGAAAGGACCCCTCACGATCTCAAGAGGGTTCCCTCACCATGTAAAAAGGGCCCCTAAAATGCTTCAGAAAGCAAATTATTTGTACCTTGGTAGAACATTTTCCCACTACTTAATTAAGTCTAAAAAAGCCAGAATTCCGGTTAAAACCGGAAGAGTGACAGCCTTGTTAGCGATTTAAGTCAGTTTCTTCGAGTATTCACTCAACAATAATTTTGACGCACTACTGAAACTTCGTCCAAGTTTGTGACAAGAATAATAATTAAATGTTGCACTAATTTAGAAAGACAATCGGTAGTTTTAAAGGCAGTGTGGTGTTTCATCAATTATCCTTATCCTCTCTCCTATCTTCATTGCACTTTCCTGCATCTGTACATTGATGTAATGACTGATGACGAATGACTAATCCTATGGCAGCGACTGTGGGCAAAGCTGAACATTATCTCTCGCTCGAGTCGTAATGTATTTTGAACGCTCACATCCAAATCTCATTGACTAAAAACACACACCACCACAGTACTGCCGACCTAGGCAGATTGTATGTTGTGCAGTAACCGAACAAATACATTTCTCGTCTTTTTATCATTGATCCATAGTGGGGAAGACATAGAACAATCCCTATTCCTTAAAGCCACTGCAGTGATATTTTATGGATGTCCGAGGCAACTAATTCAACATGCTGTGTACTTTTGACTAGATTTTGTTCTGTAATGATCCCTGGTATGATATTTTTCAATGATGCGGCATCATGAAATTTCCGTGACATTTTGGGAAGCGGAATTCTAATATCAGCTAGTTGTCAACATTTGTTAGACATTTTGATTGAAAATTTATGCATATTGCATAGCCGTTTGACATCGCAGCCTATTTGCATAAAACCGGTTTTGTCAAACCTGTGAGCAAGTCCTAGCAGGAAGAAACGTCAGGTTTCCTGTAATTTGTACTTTTTAAAAAGAAACTGAAAAAAAGTTGAATAAATATGGCGCGATTTAGAAGGAACTTAGATATTAATAGATACTAGCAATCACAATGCCAGCAATATGGAGGTCAGCGTCTGACCGGTTGTGCAAGCCCTTAATCACAATACAGCGAACAAGATTGATAGTTATGAAAAGAGTAAAAACAAATAAAACAATAGCCAGTTGTCAGCAGGCACCCTGGTCGCGTTTCGGCCCCTCTACCTGGACGCTCACACCAAGGCGGGCGGGGCCCCGCATAAATGCGACTGGTATTCTGAAAATTCATGCAGTACTGACATGTGGAATACTGAATCGGATAATACTGAAGTGCATTCTATTAAAATCTAACAAGCAGAAAAAATATCATAGAACAAGTAACACTGAAATGGCTTGAAAATAAAATCCTAAAACAATGATATGTAAAATTGGACTAAAATGCTCATTGATGAGTCAGTTGCCTAGCCGGGAAGGATCAGAATTTGAGAAGTGTATCATTATGATTTGAAAGGATTTTCTCAGAACTGATCTTCATCCTACACTTACAATAACCTCTGCTACCTATTCACCAGAGAAAGGGTTTTATTCTAACCTATGAATAAGATCTGATAGATGAGAGTAGATGTGACAATATCACAATAATTGTCCGGCAAAGACACTAAAACCCATATTATAGGATATGGCACTTTCTGGAAACGTCAACATAACGGTCGGAAAATCAAAATCTCCAACTTAATGATCGAGTGTGGTTTGAAGACAATAATTGCTAGCTTGGAGCCTGACATCGAGGTAAACTTCACCACTGTTACAGTTGTTGATAATTTTGTTGACGTGTTTCTGTTTTCAATTTATTAGAAAATGCAACCCCGAAAATTTTGATTTCATCGACTCATTTAATGTTGGAAAGGTGATGTTGGAAAAGTACAAAGATCCAGAGTTAAGCATTTTTCTTTTTTCTCATACAGCATCGGGCAACACCATTTACAGCAGCGGGGAAACACCGACAAAATTGTTTCTTGGACGCCCTTGTAGAGCGAGAATGCATCTGGGCGCTTTGGGTAGGTGATCGAGTGCGTGGAGAGCATAGAATACAGAAGGCGAACAGTGACAAGAGAGCTCAAGACAGAAACTGAAAAGATGGGAATAATGTTTTGACTAAGACGCCACTTGAAGCTGGAAGGAGCGGAAATATTTATAGGACAGAAAAATTATCATTCTCTAGATTTGGTGCTGGAAAATAGTACAGTGAAACGCCTGAATCTTGATCAGACAAAGCCTGGAGAAAGCTCGGCAACTGAGCCGAAACCTGAAGAGGATCAAAAGGAAAATCAGTCCGAATCTCAAGACAGGACTGAAGGAGACGAAGAAACTACCAAACATGGTCATATACGTAGGATAAGTCAATCTCCTGGGAGACTCACTTATGAAGACCTTGGGGAGAAAAGAGATGTGATACCTGATTTGCGATTGCTATGACTCATTAATAATGTTCACCTTAAGCGCAATATTGTAAATTACAGTTCAGTTGCATGTTCATCGAAGAGACATTGGAGACACAGGACCAACATCTCTCTGTCACTAATACAGTGAATTGGAACACAAGCTATCAGTCAACAGATCATTTATCACATATATGTTGCGTAGGCTTATTGACAGGAATTTCCATTCTCTAGTCACATTTCTGTTGCCCGTTGTTATAGAACAAAGGAATTGGAATTGTCTTTACTGTAATTAAACCTTCTAATGAGGGAGCATACCAACCTAAATTGACGTCCGGAATTGAATGTGATTCTTGAATATTGCAAAAGCTTTTGTAACTCCGCTTGGACAGCATTTGTGATTTTATCAGCAAACGTATTTTCATTTTTTTAATTCTTGCATCTTGAAACTGCTCATAGTTTGTCAAGATCGTTTGACACAGAAGAATGAGTTACGGAAGCGTTGTCTCTCACATACAATCTCAGTTTGAGGGAATGGGTCATTAAAATTTTAGGATGGTTAGGTAGTACCATGCTTAACATAGCTTAAAATAACCATGCAATTAGACGTATGGCCCTAATGAAAGATAACTCAACTTCCAATTATAATCCAACTATTCTTAGTGTGTGCAGTGATAATCAGCCACCTGAAATACATGCATACAAAGGATAGGGATGACAAAAGTAATTAAATATTTCATGCCGTAAGCAAATTTAATGTGTCCTTCTTAAAGAGAGGTTTCATTAAAAATAGGGACGAAAAAGGACTTCCTTCCAAAAAAACGATTGGCAAATCTGATTGCCATTGTTTAATAAGAACATCAACTGTGGTCTGTGGCTAAATATTGTCTTTAATTCAAATGGAAAATAACTCAAGCAAGATCCTACCAACCAATACCTTCTCAAAACAGTATTACTTAACTTATATAAGTTAGAAGTTGAACGCAATGCAATTCGACATCAATAATTTTGAAATATCTGACGTGGCGTTAGGATAATACTTGCAATATGACATACTCATGACTTACATGTGCGTGATGTTAGCAGTCGGGAAGGTGTCGTGGATAAATAATATCCTAAGTTATTCGATTTGATAAGTCATCTTCACATTAGTTCTGCTTAGCAAGTCTTGATGAGTAACGACGCATATGCCGCATTTCTGACATTCCATTTTATTCGGATTGCCTTGATTTGTAGGCAACCAACAATCCTGACCTGAGGTTCGAGACACCCATTAAACCAATTATTTTCTGACCCACGAAATTCTTTTAATACCTCACACAAAAATTCATTTTGGGCCTTGTGCGCAATACTATGCATGAAACACATTTCTTGAAGGCCTATTATATCGCATTCGCTTTCAGTGCTCAATAACATCCTTTCTGTCCGACCTTTTGCGATGAAATCTCAGCATGATAATAGCAAATTACCATTTCCGTTTTAATGTCTTTCAGTTGTTAATTCGGATGCTCGCGTTAACTGAAGTGCTTGCCCATGCGGCTGAAATATGGAACATAAGTGCCGCTTGACCAACAGAGTTCACTATTAAATTGATAAGTGCAATATCAGTACGAGTTAAGCAACTGCAATTATAACACAATGGTAATATGTAAAAAAATGCAGAAAATTAAAACGAATACTTCTACCCATAGAGCATATTCTTATAGAATATATTCTACCATAGAACTATGCTTCTACCTATGAAAACGCGTGATCTCAGGCATATTGCATTTATTTAAAACAAGAACTCACGATCTCCAAAATGTCATACAAATCAAAAAATGCTTTTGTACAGTTTTGGCACTGATAACTACATACTTACAATTTCTATAAATGATGAATTTACAATTTTTACAAAAATACTGTCATACAAAATTTGATCACTACTCGAGGTATAATACAACAAGCAACTAAATTGCACATGGACATGCAGTGTCTATGGACAACATAAACCACGCTAACAAAACTTGAAACATGTACTGAAAAAATTCGATAGCCACATCCTCTAAAATATGTGTCTGATTATGTCTGCGCAGTCATCTCTTCAATTCTTAAATTATATTTCAACTACAGCAGGTGCAAACTTCCTCCTCATGTCCTTATACAAAACAGGAAAAATGCAGACTGTCGTGGCAAAATCTAGAAGCATGAAGAAGTAAAACATGGTATGCCAATCAAAGTTTTCCTGTATGAGAGGCACACAAATTTGTCCTATTGCAGCTCCAATGCTACCTGTTCCATCAACAATTCCAGTAACAATAGCAAAAGCGTCTTTATTACCAGCAATATCTTCATTATTTCCTAAATCAGCCATTATAGTTGCACTGATGACATTGGCTGGACCTCCAATAAAGAATCCGGTGACCCACATCAACAGTGCATTGATTGCTTGATCTGCTGGTGAATGAGCATAGAGATATATTATCGGAATACTTATCCATAAAAATCCGACTGTCACAGGGGACCTGGCCCATAAAAAATCAGAGATCAATCCAGCAATAGTTCCTCCAACGATGCCACCAAAATCGTAATAGGAGGATAACTTATCAGATAATGAAATTGACCAGTTGAAATTGTACTTCAGATATGTTGGAAGCCAGAAGAAAAATGAATAATTTACTAGCTTAAGAAAAGCATACGCTAACGCATAGGGAATTACACCAGGAATTAAAAGAGCTTGTAAAAAACCAATAGGTTTATCATTCTGCTTTGGGATCAATGGTTGAGACTCCTCAAATACCTCATTCGAGCTAGAAAAGATATCAATGTCTGCAGGCTCATCTCTTATTTCTTGATAATCATTGACAGGCGCTACGTCAACGTCAACTACCTTCATGCCAATATCCTCAGGTTTGTTGATAATTCCACACCCACAAATTACACCACCGGCAAAAAGCATTGCAGCTGGGACTAAGAAACCGTACTCATACCCGTAGTCTACAACAGAACTGACCAGCAATGCGCCAATTATGTTACCAACCGAGGCACATGCACTCCAAATACCAAAGATAAGTCCTTTATTTTCACCGAACCAACTTCCCATAATGGCAACTGCTGTAGGCCAGCAACATGATTGCAGCAATCCATTAAGAATCCAAAATGCAACATAGAAGTAAATATTGTAGAAGTGCAACCATTCCGTAATAACTCCAAAAATGACTACAGTTACTGCGCTGGAAATCATACCAAATGACAACACAACTCGATGATTTAATCTCTCAGCAACATATCCACTGATAAAAAGTCCAATTGCATAAGAAAACATAAATACCATGTCTAATGTTCCAAGAAAGTTTTCAGCACTGTTGTGACTATCAAAGACATGTCTGCTGTTCCAGAGATCAGTAGGAAATAGTTCGGGAACGCTACTGTTGTGAAAAGTTGGAGTCCATTCATCAAGTATCGTGGGCTTAACGTTGCTGAAAGCTTTCCGAGTTGCATGTAGGCAGGAATAGGAGAAAAATGTCAATATAAATGTCAGAACATGGTATGGACTGTAGTGTGATAATGTTATGTAGGCCATTCAGAACAAAATGTTTGAGACGTGGGAGGTTCTTGTCAAGTTCTTACGACCACGCGCTCATCAGATGACTGAGGAAATCGGTCAATATTTTAAAATTTGCTAAGATAAGTGCATATGTTTTGAGTATTACAATAAACTAATCGTTCAAAGCATTTTACTAAATCGAAATATTTTTATTTTTCCTGCTTTTTGATGTAGCTTCCTCTGGGACAGTTCATTTTTCTGGACTGTGATTATTCATTCTTCCAGATTTTATATCCAAGTAATTTATTACATCAAGCATGACGACGGTGCAGTTTACGGATGCATGCTTTTTATGACAACTGATCTCAATGCTGTGCTTCCTTTGTGCCATGTGAATTGACATGTCATCAATAAAAGATGAGCGGGAAAACTAAAAATGGCAATAGAGTACACACATACATGCACAGTTGTATCACAGACTGCATCACAAGTAGCAGAGACAGATGCAATATCTTTTAACTGGCGCCTCGATGTCTATGGTTAACGTCATGGCTGGCGTCATTGAGATCAGATGATCCGATGTGTTTGATTGTCGATATTCTGAAGCCCAAGAAAATTAAGCAAGAAAAAAGTGAATGTTAGTAGTTAAAAAAGTAACTAAAAAAAGTAAGAATTTGTAAATGTGTGTGTAGCATGAGCGTAGTTTTGGGCTTGGATTTTCTAGCAGGACAGATAGCTGATCACCTAAGATTCAATCGAAGATCAGTTTGTTTTTATTGTAATATAAGGAGGCGATCCGGAAAAACCGCTTAGAATATCGTCGATGTTGTATATTCCTTTTTTTTCTTCTTCTTTACACAAGCGCTTTCGAGGGCGCACAGCGCCTCATCTTCAGGTAAAGTGACAACGATATGTTAAGGCATGCATCAGACACAGTTGAAAAGTAATCACCAGTACAACACCTGAATGGCACAACGACAAAGGTCAGAGACAACAGACGAGTTACTCATCTGCAAGAAAGAAGTCATGTAATACTACTAGCAAGACAAATACAGGGGTATGTACAAGAAGGGACAAAATAATCTGGAGAGAAGCAAAAAACAAGGCAATGAAAGTCAAAAGTTAATATCACCAAGCATTGCCAATGTCATGCTTCACACGGTTTCCACTCTCCAGCTTCTTGGACCAAATGGCTTCCTTTATGATTCTCCGTCTCCACTGAGGCTCTTTCTCGAGAACAGACATGCCTTCCAAATCCACTCTGTGGTCACTCTCCCATACATGTTTGGCGATCTCTGATCGGTCAATGTCCATATTACGCACTAATCGTTTGTGCTCTTTCTGGCGATCTTGAATACATCTCCCTGTTTCACCAACATAGTTCCAGGAGCAATTAGAGCACTTGATGTTGTGGACTGCGCCCAAGGTCTTTGGAGGGGTCGGTCTTTTGTGTACCAGGAGGGATCTGAGAGAGCAAGAAGGCTTCATTGACACCTGGACTCCAACTTCGCTCAAGATGTTGGCCAGCTTGTCAGACAAACCTGACACGTAAGGCAGAGGAAATCGATGTGATTGGGAGGTCTGGGAGGCCTCACACTCGGTTGATCTCCACGCCGTTTCGATCTCCCTGTTGCTGTAACCGTTCGCTGTGAGAACGCTTTTGACTAAGGTCTTCTCCTACTCAAATTTCTCTCCATGGGACAAACGATTAGTGCGTAATATGGACATTGACCGATCAGAGATCGCCAAACATGTATGGGAGAGTGGCCACAGAGTGGATTTGGAAGGCATGTCTGTTCTCGAGAAAGAGCCTCAGTGGAGACGGAGAATCATAAAGGAAGCCATTTGGTCCAAGAAGCTGGAGAGTGGAAACCGTGTGAAGCATGACATTGGCAATGCTTGGTGATATTAACTTTTGACTTTCATTGCCTTGTTTTTTGCTTCTCTCCAGATTATTTTGTCCCTTCTTGTACATACCCCTGTATTTGTCTTGCTAGTAGTATTACATGACTTCTTTCTTGCAGATGAGTAACTCGTCTGTTGTCTCTGACCTTTGTCGTTGTGCCATTCAGGTGTTGTACTGGTGATTACTTTTCAACTGTGTCTGATGCATGCCTTAACATATCGTTGTCACTTTACCTGAAGATGAGGCGCTGTGCGCCCTCGAAAGCGCTTGTGTAAAGAAGAAGAAAAAAAAGGAATATACAACATCGACGATATTCTAAGCGGTTTTTCCGGATCGCCTCCTTATATTACAATGAATTACTACGATCCGTTATTCTCAACAATCAGTTTGTTTGTTTGTAGCAATAATTTCACTGGTGTATCTTCTAATTGCCCATAATTGCTTTTGAACTTTAGTAGCGGTATGTGAAGTCAAATAACGGTACCTGAGTTAGCATAAAAGTGCACATTCTCAGATTTGAATAGTTTAGTAATTTAAACAAATAAATATATTTGGTTTAAATCGTATCTATTATATACAATAAAGTATCTTGGATATTGAGAAGGAAATCTAAATCATGATAATAAAATTTTAATCCATAATGTTGTGGTTAAAGGAGCGGAAATCAAAATTTACTTTCATTCAACAAATATCAGCTGATTCGAGGTAGCTGTATGTTACGATGATAAAGAAATAAGAATTTGTCGACCATTAGCTAATAAATGAAATGTTTAAACATGTCATCATCGAGTCATTATTGAGTTGTTGACTATGTAGCATTTACTTATCATCATGGATTTTATTACTGCTGATGAATGTAACCAACGCCGATATAAGAAAATATTTCATTTAAAATGGAAAGTGCAACGACCGCTTATAGGGAAAATTCTTCAAGGACGTTGATGTTATGTACGATATATCACATTGTTCAGAATACGAAATTAGTCTGGAGAACTAATTAGTACATACAGATGATTGTTGAGTCATCAGAATCAAATGTATGAAAATTTGGAGACACATCCCTGGGGGCATGGGGGACATTGTCACCCACAGTTTTTTGTAGCAGTGTCGCCTACATTGGTCGGGTGTTGAATTTTGTCCCAAACACCATTAAACTGTCTGTAACATATTTCTTGCATTTTCATATATTTTTACAGAAAATAATAGATGATCATCTCAAGCAAAATATTATATGATTTTTTTGTTTGGTCGGTTTTTTTCCTGACTACCTTGAGATCTCTACAAATCTCTCATCCGATTGAACATTGTAGACATTAATTGATTACAAATTTCTTAATGCGTATGTTGGCTGAAAGTTGATGCTTGCAATAAGGCTGACACTTGACGAGTGACGTCCACATCTGTGCGCGCAGCGTGATTTCGAACAACTACATAGCGGAATGTCTGAAATTTGGATTTTATTCAGTCAGAAGATGATTGGCTCATATATAATGAATATTTAGTGAATCTCATATATAATGAAGTTATGAAAGAATAATCCATCATGTAAACATGTGTTTCACTGCTCTCTTTAACGACTATTGTTTCAGAAAACGAAATGTATAATGTTGGCTGACTTTTTCGACTTTTGGACTGAATGGATCACAATCATCTACAAATTCGCCATGGGTGCTGCATCACCTGGTTTATGGATTTGCTAGAGCGAATCAATTGTCAATTAGATCCACTTAGTCTTTTTTTAAGTCACTTTGAACAAGTCGATCAATTTTTAATTATCCAGAGGTTCATGCATATTTTTAGCTCCTCCGAGGCTCAAATCAAGGAAAGCATACAAGCTACGGATCTCCGAAATGAGTTAAAATCCTAAATTAAAAACCAATTTTCTGTTATTGGATTAGCTGGAGATATTCGATGTAATGATACAGATTTTCAAATATGGTCTAATCTTTGAAATTTGAGGCTTCTAAAAAAATCGACGAAATGAGTGACCTCATTTCAAAGGGACTTCATTATTTCACTGGAACTAATCATAATGCATAATCATCACGCAGATTTTCAAAAGGTATAATTCTTTTCATGCGTAATGATCAAACTTAGTGGCACATGCTTTGCAGTGTGTGATATTTCATAATAGCATTTATTCTGAGTTTCAAGTAAAAACAACTTAATGATCGATATGGTGAGTTTGATCAGCTGTGATGAAATGAGTTTATACTGTAATTAACAAGAACAAATGCTTCATAATTACAGGACAAACCGTTATGCCTTCCGAATCTCTGGCGGAATTGTGCTCTGAATAGCGCATTGAACGTCCTTCGATTACTGATTACATTGATTACTGGATTTTGGTCTAGAGAAACAGTATCATGTCGTACGTGTAAGTATAACATCAATAAATAGAAAATGTTGTCTAATTTTCATAAGACGATCATTTTATGCATGAAAAATGAAAGATAATGAAACAACGATAAGATATTACCTGACATACGAATTGTTTAGAGAATGGTTTTTTAACGATTATAGGGGTCGCAATATTCAAAAATTAAAAAATAAATATTATTATAATAATTAATATAATAAATCTTAAATATTATGAATACCAAATAACGGAAGGTATGTACGTATGTTACTAAAAATATTGGAGTAGGGGTGGTCTTTTTTAGTGTTTGATATTTATATGTAATGTATGTACTGAATCATTTGAAATTGATCATTAATTCCACATACCCCCCCTTCCCCCCCCCCCTTCCCCGCCCCTGTTCATTGACATGTACATATTCAAAATGGCCCAATCCCAATGGGGAATCCAATACCCAACGGGAAGCCTGTGAATCAGTCATGCCCCCCCCCCCCCCCCCTCCCCCCCCGCACCCGCCCACATTCATGAAATAAATGTAATGAGTGTGATAGTTAAGTTAGAGCTGAATTGCTAAAGAAAGTTTTTAATTTTTAGTTTACAAAAAGACCGAATAAATAATGTAACTATGGCCCTTATCTAAAATTCGAATGTGTTTTACTCAACTTAGAGGGATGTTTTGTAATTGCAAGTTAATCAGCAGATTTACAATTCCAAAAAGGTTTCAAATTCATCATTCATCGGCAATCAGTGTATTTGTATCGGAGTGTATGTGGAAGCTCCACTCCAGTGTCTTCGGGAGTAAGCATACAAACATTGACTACGTGATCCCTGCTACACTGCATCTGTACGTATAGGAACAGCAAAGAGGGGTTTAATATTCACGGAGGCATTGTCTGTAATAAATGGTGGTATTTTTGCTGTAAATACAACGGGAGATGCTACCACAAGAGGTGGTGCCGGAACAGGTGCTACCGACGGTTTGCATCAGGCATCTGCTTATAACTTCGCAGTGAACACTCCTCCTCGAAAGCGGAGAAAATGTTTCAACGCGGCTATCTGCCGATTGGGACGATATTTAAAGATTAACTTTGTTATTTGGTAAACTCAACATGAAATGTAGATTCCCAATTCATACTTTTATAAGTCAGCCGACCTATTTTCTTAGTGAAGACAAACTTTCAGAAGATAGTATTTAAACGTACATTTTTAACAATTCCCATATCATATCTCATTCGAAATGATGTCGGTTTAGAGGTATTTATGTGCAACAACATTGAAATCGAAGGCAAAGCATCACATAATTAAAATTATAATATTGTGCTATTGTGATTAGAATGTTAGAAAAAGTGTTCAAGTATTAAAATGCAAAAGTTCCATGCAGATCTTCTTTGATTCGGCCTTACAGCAAACTTGTTTTCTTTAGTTTGTAGATAGTTATCATTCCATCGCTCATTTTATAGTTGCCTAGAAAAAAGATTTGATTTAATTTGATAATATTGCCATAGTAAATGTTTTGCTGTAGGTAACGATATCGGAATGCTAAGTAGTTGCGTGAGTCTGAACAGAATTCGTTTACATGTGGTGCAGAAACAGGACAAAAAGGTGCAGAGACATGGAATACTGGAGCAGAGACAGGCGTTGTTTCAAAAAGAATCCGTTTTGGTGGTGCAGAGACATGGGGTTTTGGAGCACAGACAGTATGTTGTGGAGCAGAGACAGGGGTGAATGGTGCAGAGACAGGAATTAGATATATGAATTTCTTGAAAATTGGAGCAGAGACAGGGGATGTGGTGCAGAGACAGGAACATGTGAGTGGAGCTGAGACAGGAGATAAGTACATATATATATATATTATATTATAATATATTATTTATATTTATATATATATTGATATATATATATATATTTATCTTATTTACAAGATTATTTTCATTACGTGATGACGCCCTGTTGATTTAGGTTAGTTTGTATCATTATGAAATAATATGTTTTCTGCATTATAAAATCATACTTTTATATTTCTGAATCATGGAAATTCTGAACAACTACATTATGTCGAAATTCAATGAATACTTTTTTCATATCTTGCAATCATGTAGTGTTTCATTTCATAGCTTCCATTATCTGCTTCCAATTTAGTCATGCATAATCTATCTACGCTGGACAGTGGTCGAAACATGAACATCGCTCAATCTACAAATCGATTTAGAATTTTTTCAATGATTTATGTAAAGTATGACAGGAAATCACAGTTGAAAAAAATCGATTAGTAGATTGAGCGATGTTCATGTTTCGACACTGTCCAGCAGAAAAAAAAATATTAATGTAGATAGTTTCATCATAGCCAAATTGAAAGCTGATGATGCAAGCTATTGACTGATATGTAACACGTTGATGAACTCCATGTTCGTAAGGCATGAGAACTAACTTAATTCTCACTTAATAGAACGCGATCACATGTATGCTATTCAGTAATATACATTCTTGTTGTAGATTTTTATTATATATCCTTTCATTAAGTATGACGATGTATATTTTATCACTTAGAATTCGATGCTGTTTATGTATATATTATGTTGGAAAAAATTGTATATAATATATTTTTCAGCTATAAAAAATTGTTCTTCATGTCAATTAGTGACTGTAAGTTAGTAGTAAATTGTGATACTATATTTTATTTCAATTAGTCAAGAGAATGGATAGATACCCTGTGGGAACGCATCTTGCTAATATCAACAGATTATCTGGCGAGGTAGCGATTTTGAGGATAATTTTTTTAAAGGTTCATTTTCGTGTAAAAACTATCTCCGCATGGTAGATATTTGTTTACTAATGCGAGCTGATTTTTCGCCAACCGGCGAAATCGTGGATATTGTAGCAACTAATTAGTGGTAAGTAGTAATGTTCGTATATTACCTTCACATGAAAATGTATTGTATACTCAGTCTGATCTGATAAAAAGGGATCTTTATTAAATTCACGAAGGCTTAAACCAAAAAAGTATTTATCTTCCATAAATGTCGCAGTAAATACTATGATATTATTCAAATATTTATCATTGTTGTAAATTATTGAATGTCAAGAGATGTTATGAAAATTGATATATGCGGATTCTCTATATTCCTATCATTATCAAAGAATGATAGTCTGTACTTAGTTCTTAGATAAATTAGCCATATGTGGGGGATAGTGAGGAGGTGAGGATGAGAATAGAGCCTCGGCTGTAGAGGCGGATTACTAAAGAAAATAATAGAGAAACTCAAATGTAAAAGGTAAATATAGAGCGCGAATTGTCGCCGGCGAACTTCGCCAGCGAATATACCACAAATATGACTGAACTTTAGCATGATATTCTGCAGCTGACATTCGCCAGTTTTTCGCAAGATTCGTTCCCACAGAGTATCGTCCCTATCGCAGTCTCATGGGAAAATTTAATAATACACTGGCTACAATCATCATAGAAGTCCATGTAGGCATTGATAAGAAAACATTAGTAGTGATCGTCTCAACTTATAATAAAACAGAATCAAAAGATTTTAAATGCATATTGGAGAGATGGCAAATTAGCATGGCATTTGATAAATGTATTGCAGTCTTTTCTGCCACTATGTGTTGGTATTGGCAAAATGACTGACATAATAGATATCACATCATATTATTCATAGGTCCCGTTTGTATAGGCCTACATTTTTTGGCTATGTACATTAGGTATGAAGACATTAAACTCCTTAGTCTTACCATAGGTTTCTGAGAACAAGTTCTTTGCTTTTTTTTTTTTATTTATTTTATTTTTTTCCATAACACGTGCTATTCTTATATGCATCTCATTTTAAACTTTGCTATAGCAGCGTTGCATTCTATCTATCGATCCCTTGTACTATGGAAGCATCTCCTATACATTCATGTCCCAAATCAATTAAGAATGGATATGTCAAATCATGAATTGCCTAGTCCTGTCTTATGTCGACCAACTCGTCTCTTTGGATTCTGCTTCATTTATTTGCCAACGTGTGATTGCATTATCACCAACTCGCTACCTTTACACGCACTCAATCCATTGGCCTAAAATGCATTAAATTAAAGTTGACATGTTGGCTTATTTCAATGGTTATCAAGAGAAGTAAAGTATAGCAGTTATCGACACATGTATTTCTGGTAAAAAATGATCCTGGTTGAATAGGGGGGTCGTGGGGGCAAAATGAACGATAGATTATTAGGGGGGGATTATTAACAATAGGGTCGGGATGATAAGATATATCAAAAAGGATAATGATTTTAAGATATATATCTAAATATGGAATATATATCCCTTTTAGATACAGTATATTAAAAATTATTAACACTAATATGAATAAATTAAAGGATAATACAGTCCGGAGGATTGATATTAAGTTAGAAGATTGAACAACTGATAACATTTACAGGGTAGGTGTAGGCCTATAAAATATTTGAAATACCCTACCCTCAACAGGCCTATCCTACAGTCATGAAATGGAGATGTCAAAATGATAACTAACAAAATAAAGTAAAATGTCACAAGTTTCGCGCCCCGCCGGCCATTCAGATATAAGCATTATAGGCATATGCCAATCATATTACATGCGTATCTTTTTTACATTATCAACACTAGCCTACATGTAATTGATACAGGCCTACCAGCGCGCACTACATCTGTAAAATGTTGGAAAATTTCTACGGATAACATGAGCACAGAAATCTAAATGTATCTCCTTTGTCATATGCAGATGGACAGAAGAAATTATGCGTGATTCTGCTATCCTTCCCGCAATCAAAATAGTCGTGATAATCAACATTCAATATCTTTCAATCGAATTACTTTTTACAGACCTTGATATTCATAGGCCACTAATCGTTCCACAATTTTCCCGATGCTTAGGTATACAGCTGGTCTTGGATTAGATCTTGTATTGGATAATGGCATGATCGGCGTTGCTGCTGTTAATTTAGTTTCTCAATTTATTATTCTATATTACCATCATCAAACATTTTTTATTCGCAAATGAATCCACAATATAATATCATTATAATATAACAATAATATTTAATTACTGTGATTTTATCATCATTATGTTAATATGTACAAATAATATTTAAATTTACTTGTCAGAAATAATATTCAAACGAACTTTCGTTTACGCGGGGTGTTCACTTTTATGCTAACTCAAGGATGACCTTACAAAGGAAAAAGTTCAGAGTTAAGAGGAGGGTAGGAATTTAAAATTATTAACGTTTAAACAAATAACTTTTGTTAATTCAATTCAATCAACGAAAGTTATTAATTAGTAATGAAAATTAAGTAAGTAAATTAATTATTTGGTAAATGAATTAAATGTTATTTTCCAGTAGAATCAGCGCCAAATTTGAGAAATCAGCTGTTGACTCTGAATGAATAAATTGCAAAATTTTGTTGAACGTATCGTGAACTGTGACTGAATAGAATTTAGATCGGCATTCTCTGAAGCTGTTATCTGAAAAATATATAATCAGTCACAACTTCTGCAATTGTGCAACTTCTTTTGCGAACAGATCATGCCACGAGATAACCTTTGATGCTTTTTCTATTGGCAATGCAAGATTTAGGTCATTCTGTCAAGTAATTACTGCTGTAGGATGGAACGAAGCCATTAATTTCAAAAAGGCTAAATTAAAATGAGTCGCTGGTATTTTATGAGCCCGAGATAGAACCTGAATCAGTCATGCTTTATTACTCTACATCTAGTGAGTATGTTTGCAAAGTTGGGGCTCAATCGGTTTGGGTCTCTGGTGATCGGGGACCGTAAAGGGTTCCCGAAGGAAAGTCCTTCAAAAATGCCTTTGTGATCAGTCACTAGTGTCTTATGAGACAGAGATGGAGCCTGAATCAATCAGTCATACTTTGTCAAGCGGCATTGTCTGAATATAGAGGGACTCACACATCCACGAAGCACTCGAGTTCATCTCTACTTCGGAACTCCCTTCATCGCTATCAGTGTCTGGTAATAAAATGGGCAAGAACTCAACTCAAAACGAAACTGAGTGACTGAATTGAATGATGCAGTCGATCTGATCAATTCTACTCAACTCCTCAGTTGCAACCAAGACACTGTTAAACTACTTGTAGTTCCTAATGCAATTTATAACGAGTGAGAATTATTTCCATTATATAGCTCCACGACAGGGCTACTCAAACGTCTGATATCCACATGGATGCTTCCACTACAATTGGAACCCCGTTGCGAAAGACAACTGTCCATCAACAGACTACTTTGACCAGTGATTCTCAAGTACAACCTTCTCCTACTAGTCCGGCAGCCAGAACGATTTCTGCAGGGAACGAGGCGGAAAATGAGACTTTCACAGAATGATGTACATCTTCTGCATACTACGAATCGGCACGTCTGCCGAGTTCTAGAGAATTCCTCTTCTTGTCAGACAGGATCAAAGAAAAACACATGTAAATCCAATGGGACGCAGATTGCAGCTTTTGGCTAAAATGAAATTTTCTTTGTTTTCGCTTATCAACTGGAAAGTATTCAGTCTAGAGTCATAATTTTTGACATGGAATGTCTTCAAGTCATTTCCTATGATGTCCATGTGCTTTTATCATGTTTCTGATCGGCAATGCATGTGAGAATGTGGTTGAATGTGGATAAAGTTGCTCAGAATGTTTGTTTGCCGACATTAAAGGCTCCAAATCGAAATTAGTTTTGCTTTATACACAGGGGTGCATGAGCATAAAAGGAAATGACCAGAAGACATTCAATGCCAAAAATGTGACTCTCGGCTTAGTGTTCATCGTTTAAACAGTGAAAAGATAGAAAAATTCATTTTAGCCAAAAGCTGCTATCTGTGTCCCATTGGATTTACATGTGTTTTTCTTTGATCCTGTCTGACAAGAAAAGGAACTCTCTAGAACTAGGCAGACGCACCGATTCGTAGTAGGCAGAAGTTGTACATCATTCTGTGAAAGTCTCATTTTCCTCCTCGTACCTGCAAAAGCTCGTTTTGGCTACCGGACTATACTACTTCAGATTCGATTCCACAAAGTGTTCCAGCCGAGCACAACCCAATCTGTGATCCTACTGATCTCGCACTAACTGTAATCCCACATAAGCTCAATAACTCTTACAACGTCGATTTGGATGATCCAGACCAATCGATGAGCATTACACTCTTTTCCTTTTACCAAACCACTTGTATGCTCGATGGTTTGGACTTTTCTCGTGAGTATATTATTTTCATTGACACTAATCTCACTTCCTTTGACTTTCCTAATTGCTGTATTTTTGCTCCACCTAATGGTAGATTGATTTTTTTTAATAATCTGGCTATTCATAAAAGGTGCATGAAAATGCTTCCTCCTTGTTTCATCACAGCTAGACTGTAGAAATAGGCCTTCAACTAATTTTATTGTTTTTCAATCGGTCATTTGTCAACCTAAAAAAGCTTTTCCTAATGCTACTATTGCTGTCTTACTGAATGGTGTACCAACTAATGTATCTAAAGATATTTGTGAATGTTAATAGAGAGAGAAGAAGGAAGGAAAACGGAAGGTCGGGGGTTCGACTGCGGCGGCGATTTCTTCTTTGTCCTCGTGGACGAGGTGGGTTCAGTCGTCGACAGGGCTTCCAACGCCACCACCTCTGACCTCGCAAAGGTCAGAAGTGTATGAAGGTCAAACTTCTCCTTCGGTGACCTAGCTCGTCTCGCCTACTCCAACTGACTAGCTTGAGGCAGCTTTCCAGTCAGAGGAGGAGCGAGGAGAAGTCCGTGGATAAAAGTTTCATTCGAAGAGGAGGTCATCACTTCGTTGATCAGCTGAGTGATCTCGCGGAGATGCGATACGAAGTTTGTGATGAGGCTGCGGAAGGAGGCAGTATCATTGTTCTTGATCGTGCAGGTTCACCAGCCGATCTGCGTAGAGGCTAATTAGTAACGACGGATCTCCGAATCGTTCTTTCAGAATCTTCAGAGCAGTAGAATAATTCTCTGAAGTGCAGGGAATCCCGCGGATTGCGTCACGGGCGTCACCGCGGAGCGCAGAAAGGAGGTACGTGAACTTCTGCACGTCGGAGATGCTACGGCAGTGAAATGGTCGAAGAACGGCCTCCAAGATAAGATAATTCACGAGGAAGACTTTGTGTTGAGTTTATGAGAATATGAGAGCTTACATGTAATTATAGCATTATGAAAAGTGAAGCATGCAATAGTGATTACTTTAAATTTGCATTATTTGCAGCTCAAGATATAAGATTGTATTGCCAAAGTATTCCAATATCAATAACACAGTTTATCTTTTTAATTTATGGTTTTTAATCATTTTTCACTCTTCCTACCTATAGATATTTTGACCATATTCTTTGATCATAGGTTACTCTTGAACATTAGCAAATGCGAGTATTAAATTTGACATTTGAACTAACGATAAATTCAACCAAATGTTAACAGTTTTTGCAGTGAAAGTTCGTAATGATGGAAGCTAATAATGGGTCGGATACGTCCTGTTATATTTATCATTAGCATGATAAGATTGAATCTACAATATTTGCTGTGCGCTCCATTCTGATTGGTTGTTGAAATCTACCAGTACAATGTCAACTCATGTAATAATAAATGCTGATAAAATGCTGATAATGCTGATTTTCTATATCTATGTTAGCAACTGGTGGCCCCATCTTCTCAATCATGAGATGACGATTATAATGCAGTCTATTTTGTTTAATTTGATGCAGTATTAGCTGAGATATCGCCAATTTCATGTTTCGACAACTTTTGTGTTGACGATAAGTCCACGGTATTCACTCATTAGTTGAGTAATTAAGACGTGCACACTTTGAGGTAAATGTATTATTCCACATAACTTTGGAACTACTGCATCGATTTTGATAAACGAAACGTTGTCTTCATCGTAACAGCAAGATGAATACAACTGCAGTTCCAGTTTGTCGGTAACTGGTATTTTTTCAAATTGTTTTTTTCACCGTCAATCAATCGCCGACTGCAGTTTGTGAGACAATTCGTTGTCAGGGTGTGAAAATAAAGCTGCAGCAGTCCGGTGATCTGCCAATCAAGTGAAATTAGGGAGATTCCCCTAACTTAGGGAATTGCTAGGGAACGTTCAAGCATACCGACTAGGATTTCATCTAGCGAATCCCTAAGTTAGGATTCTAAGATAAAAATCTTAGGAATTGTTCTAGCATACGTCCCCAGGCTTCCAAAAGTGTCCTGTCTTTTGTAAAATTTGTGAATATAGTTTTATTTATACTGTTATTGTTAATAGTGTCAATGCATCTTTTCCTGCTACACATAGTATTTCCTGCCGTGACAAAAATGTAATCTATTTAATCACGTGTGCAAATTGTATTAAAAGTTATGTCGACCAAGCAGCGCGACCATTGTATAAACGTAATTACGAGCACATCTGCAATGTTGTAAACAATTCTAATTCCTCTGTTGCTCAACATTTGACACTAATTGTAATTTGCTGAATTTTTCTTATACTTCATTGGAGCGTTGTCACAGCCTTCAAAGGCGGCTTCAAAAGAGAAATTCATGGACAAAGAAGATCAACACATTACATGCGCAAGGATTGAACATGCAGCTCAATAAGCACAATAGGCTTCATCTTGTGTTACCTCATAGGACCTAGGTGGTGTTGATGACCAGAGCAGTTGGATGCTTCATTCACATCCAAAATATGGTGAATCCATGTCAAATTACCAAATTGACAAGGAATTGGTCTCTTCAGAGATATATTTACCTCATAGGGCGTAGGTGGTCCAAGTGGTATGTGTTGATGAACAGAGCAGTTGGATGCTTCATTCACATCCAAAATATGGTGATTCCATGTCAAATTATCAAATTGACAAGGAATTGGTGTCTTCAGAGATATATTTACCTCATAGGGCCTAGGTGGTCCAAGTGGTATGTGTTGATGACCAGAGCAGTTGGATGCTTCATTCACATCCAAAATATGGTGATTCCATGTCAAATTATCAGATTGATAAGGAATTGGTCACTTCCTAGCTATATCTACCTCATAGGGCCTAGGTGGTCCAAGTGGTATGTGTTGATGAACAGAGCAGTTGGATGCTTCATTCACATCCAAAATATGGTGATTCCATGTCAAATTATCAAATTGACAAGGAATTGGTCTCTTCAGAGCTAGATTTATCTCATGTGTGGTCCAATTGGCATGTGTTGATGACCAGAATAGTTGCAGGCTTCTGTGATTCCCCCCACCCCGTTTATTAAATCGCACATGAATTCTTGTCCCCACGTGGAAGAACGGCTCTGAGTATCAGCAATTCATATCGAATTCGTAGTAGGTTCAGTTCTGCCTTAAAACTGAGATGTTTGTGATGCCGAACTTTTCGCATTCTTCCTGATGATGTGCAGCGGTATGCATTGCTTAGTATCTGCGTTCAGATATAAATTCATTGTAATTTTATTTGAATTGAAGTGGTAGTTCGAAATGAAGTAGTAGGCCTATTCTTAAATTAATGATTGCATTGCTCATAATTGACTTCGTTCTTTATTTAGGTAATTGACATTTATCTTCTTGTTTTGCAGAATCAGACGACATTTTCCATCATCCAGAGGATCGCAGATACTTTCATTCACTCTGCATCTACGTCAATTGTCAGAAACGGCAATCCTTTGAAATGGTCATCGAATGCTGGACTAGCGGAGCTCATCCGCCCTCATCTGAACCTGATAACGTGCTGATAATTTATTGAATGATTAACGTTCCTCTAATTTTTGAGAGCATTGTTACTGTGATTTTGAGAGTACACAATATCGGATATACACAAAATTAAAAAATTGATCGTTCTTCCACCGGTATAATTTCAAAGCATGTTTACTTGTTTACTAATGCTAGTCCGGAAATTGAAAAGTACACGGTAGTCCTTGCAGGTAGGCCCGTGGATTTTCCGCATTGGGTACACAAGGAAGTTACTTATGGAGAGCTGAGAATGGCTTGGTTTATAAGGTAACGCTTAGATAAAAGAGAAGGATAACTAAGGTCGTATGGGTAAAATAATACCTGATAATTACTTCCGTTCAAGCTTAATTTACAATCCTTTCAGAATCAGTCCATTTTGAGGTACTACTAGTTATAATGGAGATATTTCGATTAAAATAAACGACCAAAAAACAATTCACAATTGATTTTCGCTATATTTAATAAAAGCAGATGAAGCGGAAGGAATCTTCATTCACTACTTGTACTTGAAGATTATAGCATACTTGAGTCCATTGATGGACTGCTAGAGTGCCTGCTCATGTTTTTCTTGTCTATTAGTTAATTGAGCATTTTAAATTACCTCTGTGTAGTAATTGAAAGATATGAAGCGGAGCATTAGAATCGCAATCGTTCAATTAAATTACCACTCTTTATGCCTTTTGATTAATGGATTCAACTATGTGAGTTTTATTACGGCAGACAATAAAAAAATCAATGCTGACCGCTTTATGAACTTGCTTTCTGATAGAGTCTTACGGTCTGCCTTTGATATGCTCATCAATACAAATCTGCCTATGGGCTATCCTGTACATTTGCGTGCATCACGTTTTTCAAAGTTTCCTGTTCGAAACGTTTTCAGTGAGAAATTCATAGAATTTCAAAGTGCGAAACGGCGGAGATTATATTTTAAAGTGCGACATTTCTCGGCCTTATAGAAATTCTAAGTTTATTTTCTCGAGATGATGGCAAAATTATCCTTTCAAAACTTTTCTTTTGATTCAAAGGGAAATTATCAGAGGTGGCCATGTGCTCTCCGCGATCCGGAGATTCTGTATAAAGAATATGTGATGAAATATTCCTATCACCAAAGAACTTGCATGTGAACATCATGTAGTCTTACCTTGATGAGTAGGCATAATTGAATATTAGCATGAGTTCAGCAGGTGTGAAGCTGAGGGAAGAGATGCATTGATGGCATAGTAGGGTGCCGGATCGAGTGTGAGTACTGTAGGCCTAAACCACAGGTCTCTGTTAGCAAGAAGGCAGACTTATGAAAAAGGAGAAACTCGGGCATGACAATTCGGTGCGGCATACGGCAGAGCCTTTAGCCGAGTAGAGACAACGGGATGGGAGGAGATGAAATGAGAGAAAGCAGTAAAGGTTATGCTTCCTGTTGGTATCTGTCGAGATTCTTCATCACCGGTCCTTTTCTGCTATTTATGGCTAATCATAAACAAATGATCAACAGCACACCTGCCGATGCTGGTGCCTATGGTCGGACCAACGTACGTACGGAGGCTCGTACTCTATCACACTCGATGAGTGATCCAATGAGATCATGGACACTCAAATAATTGATATCACAGATCGATGATTTCATTTTTAATAATAGCAATTTCTCAGTTAGCATGCGAGAGTCGCTCACTAAGAGTCATTTAGCCCATAAATTCATTTGTGAGCATAAGTCCGGAGCTCGATGCGCAATCCTAAATTCTCCGAAATCGGACCGTGGAGCGCACAAGTCAGCCAAACCAGAGCGCGGAAGGCAAAAGTTTTGCCGGAGCACGCTTACCTCTGGAAATTGATAAATGAACAGCGGCGAATTTCTTTTGGAAAATACGATGTGTAGGTTACTTCTTTCAGTCGTAAAATGTCTGAAAGTTCCCTATAAATTAGAAGTTTTAACTAAAACTTCTCAGCCGATCGGCTAAAGAAGCCTGAAATCGAAGCGGCGCAGCACATATTAACATTAATTTATGCTCGCCAAATTATTGAATATTTTTGTAAATTTTTAGAGATCCTTGGCATGATAACCGCTAGGCCTTCACATGCGCATTTTGAGGCCAACATCATGAAGCTTACATGCATCATGACACGAACTTAAAGATCGTAGTATGAAATTGATAACATTGCGCAATTGCACTACACTGATCGACTGTGCAGTATAGGTGGGGCTCCCCAAAACAAAGCAATATGTAGGTTATAGGTTCTATGAATTTCTCACTGAAAACGTTTCGAACAGGAAACTTTGAAAAACGTGATGCACGCAAAATTGCCTTGCATGCAATATACATTGTAGAATGGCGGTAACTTAGTTCCGCTGGTTTTCGTATTTTCATCAGCTCTTCATAGATGAAGAGAAGTGCATATAGTTCGGACACGTACAATATGAAAACACCGACAATATAAGACACGAAAAACATGAGCAGGCACTTGATAAGCAGTCCTCCAACCCATTCGCCGCTTGACATGAAGTTTTATCTCTATTATAATATTTCAAATTGAAAATCTCGCTCTATGAGCTAATAAATATCTCGATAAGATTGCCTGTAGAGCGATTAATTTTTTTTGTAGACTTCGGAATATGTCGTGCATTAAAACTTGTCTGCAATAGCACATACTTTGTTATTTTTGTCGTCTTATTTAACTTATCTTAACTATTTTGACTTGATGGTGAATCATGACCGGAAATGACAGTATTTTAAGTTTAATCGGCATGCGATGTCTAAAATTAACACTTTCCAATTAGGAAGACCTTTATAATGTGTACATGAATATTTTAAATAATTTTGCTTGCAAAAACCTAATTCTCCACTCCAGTAAAATTTCAAGCACATCTACCAGCGCTGGAGTTAAAAATGCCATATGCATTGCATACCTAGTTGAACGGTTTGGGGTGACTTGGGGATCGGAGCATCGCAGTAAAATGAAGTTTTGAGAGGGAAAAAGCTTTCATAGAGCCATGAAAAATGAGTTCCAAGACTATCATGCTTATACTAGCACAATTCTATGAATGACTTTGCTAACTTACTATAGATCCAGACAAAAGTTAAAAAATTTTTTCAATAGAGATTTTTTTTGCATGTTATGAAACTGCAATTTTTAGAAGTATGAAATTAAGCAAGGAGTTTCTAAACTATTATTTTGTGGCAAGGAATACAGCAAGCTTTCTGATGCATTTTCGTAAATTATTGTAAGCGGAAGAATGTCTTCAAAAAATCAGTTTGAAGTGACTTATTTAGTTTTGTCCCAAGTCACCCCATATTACGGTAATTAGTTCGTTTTAAATTGGTTCTTACACTCAAAGCACTAGTGAAGACGCACACTATGGTCCATGTCGATCTCGTCATATCCGGGATCCACCAATCTCCTCATCACTTGAACTCGAAGAAGTAACAGTATAGCCTGTGCATCCTAACATCGTTTTCCTGATCCTTGTCATCCGAACGGTATTTTGTCTAATATCCATGTAAACTTTGAAGAGCATTTAGCAACGCTCTCCTTGGTGCGGCATGTATCAGAACACGTTTTGTAGCTCGATCTATAACACTATGCAGTGGATTTAGAGTTTTAGATTTCCAAATAACGGAATTGTATTATTGCGTAGGGCAATGACAGTTGAAATTTTCTCAAAATCGATGAATTTTCAAATTGTGCAGAACCAGAGATCAAAATCTATGAGCTTTACCATGGATATGGCTCTACCTACTGCACAATCTTGTTGTGCATTAGAAATCGCAGTTTTTGAAAATCCTAGTTCTCTCGCTTTACAGGCTACGATATGTTCACTACCTGCATGATTTTACATAATGTGCATTTAGAAGTACAAAGAAGATTTTTAAATATATACATCAATGTTTTAATGTCTTGCTTCGATCATCTTATATGCAGCTACAGTGAAATAACTACAGAGGAATGATTTTTGAAAATGCTCCCGATGCTGATTAGAATTTGTCAATGCACAAGGCAATGGGTTTTAGTAAAAATGAGTAGTGTAGAACACGGACTATTTCAAACGGGAAAATGCCTGTTTAGTTGATTCGCTAAAAGAGCGATGAGAAGTATTAAATGATTTTCTGATGCGATTTTGTCTGACATTCGATGCACGCGTGCAGCAAAGGATCAAAATTGCAGGCCTGTTGAATAACATTATGAACAGATTAAAAAGCATGCCGGTATATTTACCGTTCAATATCTGTGGAGAAATTTTACGTTCCTGCAACTAAATCAAGATGTCAGAAAGAAAGTGCAGTTCTTTAAAATACGATGTCGAACGGCGCTCGACATTCGCTTCAAAAGTTGGAAATAAAAGATTTATTCGAGTTGAACTCAAATATGCTAATCTTTGGGTCTTTGGATAATAGGTCTCGTAAGCATAAAAATTGTGACTTATGCAATGGCCTTAATGATAACTATGCGTGTGATGATCGTCATGTAGTGTATCAATTTACTTGCCAATTCTGTCAACAAGCGTACATAGGTCAAACTAGTCGTCCTTTTCTTGCCCGTCTAAAAGAACACACGAGTAGTTTAAAAGCTGGTAATAATAACAGTGCCCTTTCTGAACATGCGAAATATTTTCATCGGCGTAACATGACTATTAAAGATTTCAACCTCATGATTCTTAGCAAGCACAATTCACCTATTGAAAGCCGCATTACTGAAGCTAGGTACATAAGGACTAAGAATCCAGGTCTGAACAGGAAACAAGAGCTGGTTGGTTGACGGATGCTCGCGACTAAGCGATCGAATCGATTAGCATTTAAGATCCACTTCACATTTGTACTTCCGTCACATTCTGATTTTACTGGCACTGAGGCTGTGACAGAGTCACGAAACGTCTGCCTTTGTAAATAGTTTTACCTTCAACTTTTGTTTTGAATTACTACAAGTGGATAAAAACAGTGGGAGAGACTTTTTCACTACAAAGCTACTAATCTTTGACTAAATGCTATCAATGGACTCAAGTATGCTATAATCTTCAAGTACAAGTAGTGAATGAAGATTCCTTCCGCTTCATCTGCTTTTATTAAATATAGCGAAAATCAATTGTGAATTGTTTTTTGGTCGTTTATTTTAATCGAAATATCTCCATTATAACTAGTAGTACCTCAAAATGGACTGATTCTGAAAGGATTGTAAATTAAGCTTGAACGGAAGTAATTATCAGGTATTATTTTACCCATACGACCTTAGTTATCCTTCTCTTTTATCTAAGAGTTACCTTATAAACCAAGCCATTCTCAGCTCTCCATAAGTAACTTCCTTGTGTACCCAATGCGGAAAATCCACGGGCCTACCTGCAAGGACTACCGTGTACTTTTCAATTTCCGGACTAGCATTAGTAAACAAGTAAACATGCTTTGAAATTATACCGGTGGAAGAACGATCAATTTTTTAATTTTGTGTATATCCGATATTGTGTACTCTCAAAATCACAGTAACAATGCTCTCAAAAATTAGAGGAACGTTAATCATTCAATAAATTATCAGCACGTTATCAGGTTCAGATGAGGGCGGATGAGCTCCGCTAGTCCAGCATTCGATGACCATTTCAAAGGATTGCCGTTTCTGACAATTGACGTAGATGCAGAGTGAATGAAAGTATCTGCGATCCTCTGGATGATGGAAAATGTCGTCTGATTCTGCAAAACAAGAAGATAAATGTCAATTACCTAAATAAAGAACGAAGTCAATTATGAGCAATGCAATCATTAATTTAAGAATAGGCCTACTACTTCATTTCGAACTACCACTTCAATTCAAATAAAATTACAATGAATTTATATCTGAACGCAGATACTAAGCAATGCATACCGCTGCACATCATCAGGAAGAATGCGAAAAGTTCGGCATCACAAACATCTCAGTTTTAAGGCAGAACTGAACCTACTACGAATTCGATATGAATTGCTGATACTCAGAGCCGTTCTTCCACGTGGGGACAAGAATTCATGTGCGATTCAATAAACGGGGTGGGGGGAATCACAGAAGCCTGCAACTATTCTGGTCATCAACACATGCCAATTGGACCACACATGAGATAAATCTAGCTCTGAAGAGACCAATTCCTTGTCAATTTGATAATTTGACATGGAATCACCATATTTTGGATGTGAATGAAGCATCCAACTGCTCTGTTCATCAACACATACCACTTGGACCACCTAGGCCCTATGAGGTAGATATAGCTATGAAGAGACCAATTCCTTATCAATTTGATAATTTGACATGGAATCACCATATTTTGGATGTGAATGAAGCATCCAACTGCTCTGGTCATCAACACATGCCAATTGGACCACCTAGGACCTATGAGGTAGATATAGCTCTGAAGAAACCAATTCTTTAGTCCCAAAAGGCTGATAATTGAAAAACATGCGATAGTGATGAAGCCGAAAAATGTTTTAATTACATCGGAGATTTTCAAGAAAACTAGAAATTCTGAAACTGTATGATGTCCTTAATCGAATAGTGGATTACTCAACATTATCTACCATACTTTGAATTCCGACCCCCTGTTTGACATTAGCGTGAAATGGCCAAACTTTGAAATATTGCTTGGAGCTATCAGTCGATATGAAATATATTGTTATTGTGGATAAGCTTCTATTACATTAGGCCCACAAGCTCCAAAGTACGGCTGCATAAATGAAATCAAACTGCTATTAAACTCATTAAAAATCAATTTTTAATAATGGTCGATATCGTTAGATTATAGCTCGCTGAAATATTCCTGAACTGACTTTTTCTTTTAATCTCAACACTCATTTCCCTAACAAGCTAGTATGAATAGAATTGGATTGCATTTTGATTTCAGTGACCAAGAAGGTGCGATACTCCGATTTTGTAGGGTTGTAATGAAATGCTTGGCGATGAGCTCGTACACTTTCTGGGGGCTTCTTTGAGGATCTTAATGGCTATCCTATCTTGGCCTGGTGTTTTTCCGCTGCCCATTTTCTTGATAGAAATTTTTGTTTCGTCGGCCATAGTGTCTGGAACGTTTTCAGGTGTGTAACCTCTTATGGAGTTGACGATCTAGTTTGAGGCAAACAATTTTGAGTAGAACCTTGATATGATCTAAGTTTTCTCCTTGGCGCTGTATTGGACTGTTCCTGTATCGTCTTTCAGTCCTGCAGTGGCATCTCTATATAATGAGGTTGCTTTTCTAACTTTCTTGATCAACTTCAAGTTCAGGACAGCCTCAATTGCTTTCTTTTCGTTGAACTCTTGGTAGTCAGTTCGAATTTTCTTTCTGAGGATCTTACGCTTCCTTTCTTTGATGATGTCAAGGGTTTCTGGTCTCAGCCTTGGTCTTCGTGTTGGATTCACTTTCATATCTTGAACATTTTCCGTCACCTGTTTTAAAATATTGCTTAGACTTTCACAGTCTCCTGTACTGACAATTTTCTGATCTTCGTCGGGAACCGCATGGATGGCTTTTCGTGCGTTTTCGATATTGATGACTCTCGCTACAGCGTGCTTTTGTGTCCTTTATGCGAATTTCATGTTTAGGATGAGTCTCACGAGTCTATGATCAGATCTTGTATCGCATTGAGTAATGCCAATAGCTTTGCAATTGAAGACATTTCTTCTCTTGTTTGTTAGAATATAATCAATACGATGGTGAATTCGTTTGGGACTTTCCCATGTCCAGAGTCGTCCATTTCTTTGCTTGAACATTGTGTTGGTGATTGCTCACGCGACACAAATACACAGCACCTACACGACGAAACACATGTCCTCCCCCATTGCTGAACACCTCACACTACACACAAAACAGCTTCTAAAAAAACAAAACATCAACAACACCCTCTTCATCTCACGCAACAACCACCACCTCTCACAACAACAACCCACAATTATCAACACAAGGAAGTACGCCACATCTCCTTCCACACAGTCATCCAACGCAACAACAAAACTACTACTGAATCAAATACATACCCAACACGTCCGCATATACCTAGCGCACAGGCCAAACAATAAAGTCATTAACGCAACCCCCCGCCCACAATTCACAAATCAGAACAGACACTCGCAGATGCACACGCAGAACATTGGTACAACTTCGCATCAACAAATCACCCTTTTTGAAGGAGTATCTACACAAAATAAACCCTTCTGTACACTCTTCAGCTCTGCCCCCCTATGCAGATCACAGCCACACACTCTCTTCGTCGCCGTTGATCTTCACCTTGGGTATTTAGGCCAAGGCTCTTCAGGGCTGTATCCGGCCCGACTTGGTGGGTTGCTCAGTTACTATCGGTGCTAAGATTGTATCCAGAGGGCACGATCCTGCAAGCATCACCAAGCAGGCGGTCCCTGACCGCGGTCAGCACCGTGTCCTCAAGGACTCGTGGACGTGGCAACCCAGCCCTCTGTGCAATAGCTTTCCTAAATGCAGTATCTTGCAAATGAGTTTGTAATGATGAAACCGGGAGGACATTCAATCAAGCACCAGACTCCGGGCATTTCGCTGCAAGCAAACATCCGAAAGACTCCTTGTTTGGAAACGACAGACCAGGTTCTTGCCAAATTTTCAGCACCTTGTCGATCAACTCAGAGGCAAATCCGCGGAGTGGAACAGAATATACTTGGGCAACTCCGAAGTTCATGGTAAGGAAGCCAAATATGCCGGCAGAGCGAAACCGGCGAATTCCAAGACCACCGAATCGGGTAGATAAAGAAGCTTGACGAGAACTTGATGCCGTGAAATCAACATTCGAGATGGAGCTTACACAGGTTAGGATGATTATTTCATCGAGAATCTCCAGGTATATGTCTTCAAAGACCAGTATTGTCCTCAGTATATATGTTAACTTAGGGATAGAAAAAGAGCTTTCAGCATGGACATCGAGTATACTGAAATGTTGTGTAAATTTTTGTAACTCTTGCTTCTTTTTATCCATTACAGTTATACATGCTTCGTATATCTATGATAGCACAATCGCTTTCATATTTGGGGTAATACAAATTACGGAATTTCAATGATAGATGATGTTGTGAGTCCCTCCATATTCAAACAATGTCGCTTGACTGATGGATTCAGGTCTCATAAAACACTAGTGACTGATTACAAAGGCATACGAGGGTCATGCTGAAATCTTTTAGTCATGAAAAAAAGAGAAGTTATTGCGAGTTCTTACAATTATATTTTTTCGAAGTACTGTCCTGCATGGTGTATACAAGAGTTCATTCGGTGAAACCACCTCTCGAAGCACTGCATGTAAGGCAGTAAGGCTCGTCAGTGTCGCATCCAAAGCTTCAAGAGCCTCCATGTCTGATGTGAATCGTCGTCCACGAAGATGCTCCTTGACCTTGGGGAAGAGCCAGAAGTCGCAAGGAGCGAGATCTGGTGAATATGGAGGGTGCGTGAGGAGTTGAACAGCCTCTCCTTCCAGGAAGTCGAGCGTCTCAGCTGCTGTGTGGGAGGAAGCGTTGTCATGATGCAGCAAGACTCCCAGGACGCCTGCCACTGATCGCAGATTTCAAGTCGCTGGTCCTTCAACGCTTGGAAGACTTTGGGCGGGCAGACGGTTGTGTGCCAGTTTGTCTCTCTTACAGTGGGACGACCACGACGAGACCGAACTTGCTGAAGAAGACGGCAACCATTCGTTTTCCGACAGATCTTGATCGCCTGACCTTGGCCCAAGACGACTCGCCAGGAAAGCACCACGTGGCTGATTGAATTTTAGTTTCGGGGTCGTAATAATAAATCTCATCGCCAGTGATTATCATGTCGGTTTGTCTCGAGGCTCCGATGTTGAATTTGCGCAGCATGAAACGACACCAATCGAATCGCGCTTGCTTCTGTTCTTCCGTCAGGTTGTGTGGCACCCATCTGGCGGATCGCTTTGTGAGACCAAGATGGTCGCGAACTAGTTTCTGCGCAGCTGTGGATCCAATATTCAGATGATGCTGAATCTGAATCATTGTCACTCATCGATCGGTCTCAACCAGAAGGCGGAGGCGTTCCGCATTTTCTGGTGTTGCTGCTTCCGCTGGGCGCCCGGAGTGGCTCGTCTTCAAAATCTGTTTGTCCTCGTTTGAACTCACGAAACCAGAAGCTGATCATGGATTCAGATGGACACTGATCACCAAAGCATGCCTGCAGCGACTCGAAATATTCTTTGTAAGTCCTTTCTTGAAGTCGTAAAACATCATTGGTCGGAAAGCAAATATAGACAATTCCATAATTAATTTCTCGTCTGAAAATGAAAACGACGCAACGACACCAGTTCTTAAACTGAGGGTGAGCTTTTATAAACTTCAAGGCAGTGTCATTCATTGTACATAAATGTGCTGAATGCGAAACTTGGTGTGAGAGCTATTCGATTCCTTGCTATTGTTCTACTGAAATTTCGTGACGTCGACCTGAACAATTTATTCGTGACTAAAAAAAATTCAGCATGACCCTCGTATTTAAAGGACTTTCCTTCGGGAACCCTTTACGGTCCCCGATCACCAGAGACCCAAACCGATTGAGCCCCAACTTTGCAAACATACTCACTAGATGTAGAGTAATAAAGCATGACTGATTCAGGTTCTATCTCGGGCTCATAAAATACCAGCGACTCATTTTAATTTAGCCTTTTTGAAATTAATGGCTTCGTTCCATCCTACAGCAGTAATTACTTGACAGAATGACCTAAATCTTGCATTGCCAATAGAAAAAGCATCAAAGGTTATCTCGTGGCATGATCTGTTCGCAAAAGAAGTTGCACAATTGCAGAAGTTGTGACTGATTATATATTTTTCAGATAACAGCTTCAGAGAATGCCGATCTAAATTCTATTCAGTCACAGTTCACGATACGTTCAACAAAATTTTGCAATTTATTCATTCAGAGTCAACAGCTGATTTCTCAAATTTGGCGCTGATTCTACTGGAAAATAACATTTAATTCATTTACCAAATAATTAATTTACTTACTTAATTTTCATTACTAATTAATAACTTTCGTTGATTGAATTGAATTAACAAACGTTATTTGTTTAAACGTTAATAATTTTAAATTCCTACCCTCCTCTTAACTCTGAACTTTTTCCTTTGTAATGATGGCAACTCAAGCTCTGTAGTCAAATATACACACGTGCACTGAAAAAGATAAAGTAATATTTCATCGGTGATGGTCTGGTTTGCGCTAGGGAATGCCTATATCGACATGTAGCTAGTTAAGTTGTTGTCTATTCTCACATGTTCTTGCAAGTGACAATTTAAAAGCCCTGAAGTTAGGCTGTTTATAACAGACCGAATCTTATTTTATTCAGAGTTTAGTTTATTGCACAATAATAGTATCATGGCCATAACATAACTGGCCACGTACACAACATTCTTCCATGTCCATTACCAGTCCCACGTCGGATATCTCTCAAGTGAGATTCCAAATCACTTTAAGCCAAGAAACTACGCATCATATTGGGTCTGAAATCGCTGCTTTTTCTTGCGCTAGTATTCTTGGTCAAGTTGTTTTTCAAGCGAAGGAAATACATTTCTTTTCATGAACGGCTCCAAAAGTGCTCCATTACAGAAAATTGATTCATTTTTTTGTGGATAATTTATATTTATTTCTTAAACAATCAGTGCTACCAACTTAGCCGGTTTTATGACGAAACCACTATTGCACCAGCTCAGCCGCTGTAGTGACTGCTTTGATTGTATTATGCAGGATGGCTTCACATATGTTCGGGTACATGCCTGACATTTACTTGTTAGTATTAATCCATGGCAACTGATTAATTTAGTTTAATTTATAAATCGATATTACTTCCAAACACATTTTTGTGTGCGTTTCCTACCATAGCCACATGAAGATATCGTTTATTTTTTTACACTGGATCAACGTTTGAATAAGCTGAAGCATCAAATTATGCTGTCATTTTTGCATGTCGTAGTTGCATGATGAAACTCAAGAATTCGTGGAATGTATGGCTATTGGAATGATTCGCTGAGGATAACATATGTAATGTTGGAAAAGACTTGAATCTATCACACGCAGCTGTTGAAATTGGCGGTGTGTTACATATTGGAACGTAGCATTTGAATGATTTCTGACTTATCTTTTTGACATATCTTTCAAGACATATTATTACCTATTCAGTATTTTGTCAGCCACTATGTGTGGGACCCCGCTCGTCTGGGTTTGAGTGTTCAGGTTAGGGGTCGAAACACAACTAGACGAGCACCTGCTGATGACTGACGGACTGCAGTATTATGTTTTATATCCCTTAATCGGTAGTTGAAGTAGTGGTCGATGTATTGTATTGCAAATGAAGAAATGTTGGATTCCATGAAGTATTTTAGGCGGATTAAGAAACTGGCGACAACAAATTCAACTGAAGAAACAGTTTTTTTTTTACTGAATTTTCACCCCTAGCACAGCTATGAGCCATGAACGAAGCTAGGGGTTACTCAATGAAAAGTAACAAATTGTATTATTTTAAATAAATAAAATAAAAAAAACAGATCTTCTAATCTGATTAAGCTGTCCCCATCAGAAACCTATTCGCACGCCTCTTGAAAGTATCAAGGTTGTATTGGTTAGGGAAAGTGGTCTGGGGAAGCTGATTCCAAAGCTGTGCCGTGCGAACAAAAAAGCTTTTCGAGCGACTCACAGTACGTGCGCGTTCTAAGCTCACATTATAGCATGTGAGTGCATTAGCTCTGCGTGTGCTTCTGGAGAAGATCTTAGGTTTGGGTACGCACTCATTAACTGCAGAGCTGCTTCTACCGAAATAGTACCTGTAGAAGAGACTGAGTGAAGCAACATCCCGTCTGACGGAGAGCGGCTGCAACTTGCTAGCAAGTTTTTTCACCCATGAGATTCTTGACACGTTTCTCAACCCGTTCAAGGAGGTTAAGATGCGTTTGTGGGGCGCCTGCCCACAGATGACAACAATACTCCATCAGAGGACGAATAGTGGACTTGTAAAGATAGCAGACAGTCTGTGGTGGAAGATAGCTGCTGGCACGATAGAGACTACCCATGCGTTGAGCTGCCTGCTTGCTAATGGATTGGATGCATGGTTTCCATGACAAGTCTTTCGTAACCGCCAATCCAAGGAAGGAGATGGAATCTTGTTCTCTGACCCTATTATCTGACATCTTAATGCTATGATCATCATCTCTTTTAAGTCATCTCTGAAGGATTGAAGGAAACAAGCCAATTGGCGCCCCATTCTGAGACCCTGCGTAAGTCTTCATTAAGAACGTCGCATAACTGCTGACGTTGCTGAGTGTTTTTAGCGAGTCGCTCATTGGAATTCAAGAGTGTTGTGTCATCTGCATACATCACCAATTTACTCACAAGGCAGTCTGGGAGGTCGTTGATGTACAACAGAAAAAGAGTGGGTCCCAAAATTGACCCTTGAGGAACTCCTGCATTGACAAATTTGGTGGAAGACTTTTGGCCATCTAAGATGACAGATATCTGCCGGTCACTAAGGAAAGAAGCAAGAAGTTTGTGGAGTTGATTAGCAACTCCATAGGACTTTAGCTTCATAAGGAGTCCCTGATGCCAGACTTTATCTAATCTCGTCTCACCTTGTCTGTCAAGGACACGACTCACATGTTCAGTGACATATGAAAAAGATCTGCAGTTGATCGAGAGTGCCTGAAGGCATACTGTTCTTCTGATAGAAGGTTCTGAGTTTCAAGGAAGTTAACAATGTGTTGGTTAATCACTGCTTCAAAAATCTTGCCAGCAATTGGAAGCAGGCTGATAGGACGGTAACTAGATGGAAGAGATGAGTCAGAACCTTTCTTTGGAACTGGAACCACGGAAGCTACTTTCCAAAAAGAGGGAAACTCACCGGTGGATACACATCTACTGAACAGTTTAGATAAAAGTGGAGAAAGCTCAAGTGAGAGATGCTTGAAGACCGAAACCGGGATGCCATCTGGTCCACTGGACTTAGAGCTATCGAGACCTGCGAAGATCTTTTTGACGTTTCGGACTGTGACTGAAGGAGGACTAACTGTCTCATCAGTGCGCGTGGGAATTGGAGGTGGAATTCTACCTCCATCGTCTAATGACGAATTCTTCGCAAACTCCTTGCAAAGAAACTCGGCTTTGTCTGCTGAGGTTGTCGCCATAGAAGTACTGACTTCGGCATGACGGAGTGCTGGGATGGAGGATTTGTTCCTATTGGTGACAATGTTGTAAATCCTCCAGAAGTCCTTAGAGCCAAACTTTTGGGTAGCAATGGATTTCCGTACATACAAAGCGTAACGGCTTTTGGCCTGATGTATGCTTTCCTTGCAATGTCTACGTGCGGTTTTGTACAATTCAAGATTGCCAGCGCTACTGTCACGCTTATACTTATGGAAAAAGTGGTCACGCTGGCAACTTGCAGCTGCACATTCTGGTGTAAACCAAGGTTGTGAGTGGGGCTTCATTTGGAAAGTACGGTGAGGAATGTAGGCCAACATCCCTATCTGAAGCCACTCTGTCAGTTCTTGTGCCGACTTGTGGACGTTCTCGCTCAGAATCAAATTCTCAGCTTGAACTTGACTAAGAAAAGTGCGGAAGCCACACCAGTCTGCTTTGGAGAATTGATAAACTGTTCTATGGAAGGGTGCAGACGGTGTGGAGCAAATTTGTTTGCCAGAAACTGTGATAACACAGTGATCAGACGTGCCGAGGGGAGAAGTAACCTTGTGTGAAAAACAAGTTGGATTTGAGGTGAGAAACAGATCAAGGAGATTTCCAGTATCTCCAGCTCGGTCAGGCACTCTGGTAGGACGAGTGACAATTTGACTAACGTTGTGAGAGACAGCGAAATCCTGGGCTACCTGACCGGAGAGATCGGTGGTGCGTGAGTGCACAAGCCAGTCAACATTGTGCACGTTGAAGTCACCAAAAACGGCAACTTCAGCGCTGGGATACTCTTGTAGAAGAGAATCGATCTTGTCAGAAAGAACATTGAAAATATCCGCATTAGTTGATGGAGAGCGGTATAGGAAAAATAGAAGAAGAGTGGTCTTCTGCAGCGGCGCAATGAAGGCAAGATACTCATGCCTTGGATCCTCTGAGCTACGAAGCCTTCTCAAGGGAAGGCTTGTCTTGGCATAGACTCCAAGACCATGACAAGGTGCTTTATCCATCCGGTGAAATATGTATCCATCAGGAGTAACGTCGCTTGATGACACACTGGGATCTAACCTGGTTTCCGACAGGGCTAGAAGATCTGGTGACTTACCTTGCAGGAAGATGTTGATGCCGTCGTAATTGGACCTCAGTCCTCTTACGTTGCTGAAGCTGATCCTGAGAGGGGTTTTGAGCTTGACGGCTTGACTACGTTTCTTGTGTGTCTTTCTCATTTTCATAATTTCTCATAGAATATCAATCAAATAAACGAAAATTATACTGTACAACAAAGTGATACAAGAAACTTCGGAAGGCATCAGAAAAACGTAAATAATAGCAACAAAGCTGCAATAAATAATACGAAAAAAGACACTTATAGGCACACTTCATTTCGCAAAAGCTTGAAGAAACCCAAATGAGAACCCCTTTGCCGTAACAATGGTTACAAGTCAGGTAGGCCACAGAGGAACCGGATACAGCTACACGGGCTAAACCCCTCAGTAAAGCTACCCACGCATGTCCGTGGCAGTGGAACTGTACCGCCTTTTTTCGAGCAGTTGACCGGGCCTGCCTCCCAAAGCATTACCAGTGGGTTCGGGACCCTCGAACTACCTGACGCCCGTATGCCGTGAATACGTTGGATCTGTCACACCTTAACCTGCAACAAATGGGGAAGTGCAAAAGAGAGCAGTGGAAGGAAGTTCGATCACAAATGAGCCAAATAAGTGCCATGCCCAAAAACCTGATTCAACAACATGAAACATCTGATGACTGTTCATATCTCGCAAACTAGGGGGTGGTGTTAATTGGGACGGCCGAAGCCTACCACACATTTAAAATAAACAAACGTGGAGAAAAAGAATGAAAAATTAATCAAACATAAATAAATTCAATGACCAGTAAAATAAAAATAATATTCCAGAGCCTGCTAGTTAGCCGGAGCACGGTCACAAACCGCCGACAATAAGCCTTTCCGACAAGGTAGAACCCAAAGAAGCATGAGCTTCAGACGACAAAGCCTTATTGCGATTCCGTTCTCACCCTTTCACCGCTTTGAGGCCGCAGGTTGAGTGAGAAAGTATTTTCCATGAGTAGTCTTAGGTATAGTGTGTAGTTTGATTGCTTTCGGAGTAGTTGAGTGGCATTGTAGTTCTATTGTTTACCTCCATTATCCACTTTCCACTTGTCCACTATTACCACTTTCCATTACCCACCATGTGTAGTCTCAGATATAGTGAAGCAATAGTTCACTTGTAATCGGTGTAGAAGCATCATTGTAGTTCTATGTTTTACCTCCACTTTTCCATTTTTTATCCATCGATTTCCTGTTGTTTTATGATATTCATTTTTAATTTCCTTTATCTATGGTGACCATTGTCCAATTTTTAATTTCCTTAACCTATGGTAACCATTGTCCTATTCTATTTCCACTACCAGCATCTATAGTCGGTACAGTATATTAGACGTCTGTTTTGAAAGTGTATGCGGCAGTGTTTGGAATCTGTGGTGTTAGTATATTAACAGTAAGTATGAGTAGTGTTACAAGTCTTAAGATTTCCATTTTCACGAGATATTGGGCCAAAGCTGATCAGTTTTAATTCGCTGCCACGAGAAAGCTCCATTGAGTTCTTTTAAGAACTGATGGATCATTTTACCAATTAACAAAATTATGATTCAACTGTCCAAGTTTCTTTTAAATTCAGTGAGTTTTGATGCTATAAATCACTCAGTTAGGCTAACATCTAGCCTTTCGTGCTTAACATGCTTTTTTATAGGAAATATATTAAAATTTACAATTTCATTTGTATTGAAAATATGCAAAAGTATAAAATTCTGCTGAAAGCATGAGATCCGAGGCCTAGTCATCACTTTTCATTCATTCAAACGTGACAGACCCCGTCGAGTGGCTTTTAACGTAGCTTGGATATGTTGTATTGGTTTCGATAGTCATCAAATTGGGTAGCTTCCTGTGTTCGATGGGAAATGATCCTATGAATCGATGACGGATATATTTGTTAACCAGCTTGTTCATCCAAAATATATTTCGTTGTTTAGCTGAGAAATTTATATACAATGCGAACTTTATAGACAAAAACGTCCTAATTTAGTATTTAAAGTTGTAAACAAAATTTTGTGAACATGAGGAGATATATCAGTGATGTTGCAGCCGCAAAGAGTAATTTTAGTTTACTTGACAGAATTTTCACTTTCAGGCATGGTGAAACGAAGGATCTTTTTGGACAAGCTACGCTTATATTGTAAAGGTGGAATTGGTGGTTCTGGATACCCGAAGAATGGTGGAAAAGGAGGCGATGGTGGTGACGTGATATTCTCCGCTCGTCATCGTTATCGACTGGCTGACGTCCTAAAGAGACATCCTACTAAACGTGTCCTAGCTCATCCTGGTAAACCATCGACCAAGTATTTGATCATCGGTCAAAAAGGTCATGACATGAACGTTATTGCTCCTGAAGGTGTAGAAATCAGACTCGACGATGGTACTATCATCGGAGAATTGAATACAGAGGGTGACAGAATTGTAGTCGCCAAGGGAGGAACTGGTGCAGGTCCAGCGAATGGGTTTTTTGCTCAACGTGGTGAAGCCCGTTCAGTGACAATGGATTTAAAGCTAATAGCAGATTTTGGCCTCGTTGGGTTTCCTAATGCTGGCAAATCTACGTTATTGGGTGCTTTATCTCGAACTTCGCCTAAAATCGCGTCTTATCCATTCACTACACTTGCTCCAATGATAGCAACAATGGACTACAAAGATGGACGTCAGATTACGATGGGAGATCTACCAGGGTTAATTGAGGGTGCTCATGTGAATGTCGGCCTCGGTCACCATTTTCTGAAACACGTAGAACGGACTAAGTGTCTTCTCTTCGTTCTAGATGTATTGGGCTTTCAGTTTAAACCGGAATTACCTTATAGATCTGTCGAAGAAACTGCGTTGCTATTGAACCGTGAATTAGAACTGTATAAAACTCCTTTGACTCAAAAGCCAGCCATTTGTGTTGTCAATAAGAGCGATCTTGTGGCGGATGAACCCGATGTAATGGAAGAGGTGCTGGAAAATCTGCGTCAGTTACCGAATTTCGCTGCCTCTTGTGATGACATAGATAGTGATGTTCTTCCTAAGGAAGTAATGCAATTCAATGAAGTGATTCCAGTATCAGCAAAGAACAGAGACAATACGGAGCATTTAAAGGGCCGACTAAGATATTGGCTTGATGCTTTCGAGACTGAGGCTCAAGCAGAAGAACTGAAGAAAGCAGAAGAAAGGTTGCGTGATGAAATGAAGAAATCATCAAGTGAATCATTTAAATCAATCGTGTAAATACATTCTTCATGCAAATTGTATCTTTTTATATCTACTAGCGCAATGTATTAGTTAAGAGCAGGGGTTTACAAATCAAAGCAGACCGCACATAAACATTCTGTGTCCCGTGGTTATGATAAATTTAGAAACGATTGACAGGATATTTATTTGGGATAGAAAGGATGATACAATCATTTTTAGTTCAGTTAACAATTCTCTTTTCAGCTCACTTTTCTACGTTTCACACATTTTGAAATAAGACCCGACGGACATAAAGAAACGGAATGATTCAATTGAAATGAATGTTCTATGGTAAAGCACGCTTATCGAAGGCATTGGAAAAATGTCTTGGTAGCTACTTAGGAAATTCCCCACGCACCTGGATAGCGTTATCCATACTGTAATAAAATCTTCAGGTGCTTTTCAATGAACTTTTTAATAAAATTCAAAGTGGAACCCCCATTGGCCCCCTTTCCCAGTGGGACTCTTCATTTTTTCCTTTCTTAGTTCTCCATAGAATAGTTTGATAATTTTAATCAAACTATTCTATGGAAAACTAAGAAAGGAAAAAATGAAGAGCAACACTTGGAAAGGGGGTTCCACTTTGAAATCTACTAAAAGGTTCATTGAAAAGCACCTGAAGAAGATTTTCTTTCAGATTGGTGGCTACTAAATGGTGCGTCTATGCATTAGTAAGCCTAGGAAGTATGAGAGCGCAGAATTATTTCTCATGAAATTCCTATGGAGCGGAAAGTCTCCAAAAGCATTTTCCACTGCAACACCTGGCGTGGATGCAACATTGAAGTCAGTTGATCACTGTAGTACTACCGATAATAAAATATAAGCACATGTAGTTGCTTCTGTTAATCGAGTAATTGACCATCATCCTGACCTGACTATAGCCTAGACTCCAATTTGAAGAACGTGACTATAGTGGGGCCGTTTATCTGAAAAACTGTGCACTGTGATAGAAGCGATTTTTTCAGGAACTGGGTCAGCACATTACATGTACAGTACATGTCAAATGCCAAATTACTAAATTTCCCAATGTCATGCGCAGGGCATTTGAACGGTCATATTTTCCCCCGTTTCTTCGATCTTCCGTTCATTGGCCTTTCAGACCCGTTCGTTCGTTCACCGTTTAAATGAGCCATCATCCCCGTTCCTTTTGTTCATGGCATAAAACACCCGTTCAATCGCTCATTTTAAGTCAAAATAATGTTCAATTTTGATGGACCCTATGTAGTGCTGTCGCGTCCAGCTAACATGGTTTTTTCAGAGTAACATGGAAGCTGGCAATGCGACATCGCGAAATAATGCAAGCTGCATCGGCATTGTCCCGCAATGACAATGCGAAACATAAGTTCACGTCACACACGCTTTTTGTATCAAACCCAATCAAAGTAGAGAATATCAAATTCCACAGAGGAGGTCAAAATCCCTCTGTCGTGATGATTAGCCTATAACACACTTAAGCAACATCACGCTGCACGAAGATGCTATAGGTGACGATGGGTCGATGCATGGAGTAAGTATATTAGGTAGAGTGGTAACTCCGCATTTATTAAATCCCAAATGTGTATACACTTTCGATTTTATTAAATGAACTCGAGGTGCATACAGTCGGAATTGTTTACAAATGTGAGATATGCAAATTTTGAGGTTTTGAAGGAATTACCACGGAAATGACTGATCATGATTGTAATGCGGAAGGAATGATAGCATTTTACAGATCCTCCGTGCCATGACAGCCTTGGAGAGGTGGTGTTTGTTAAATTAGCAATTCGACAGGTTGCAATTATAATTTCATGCTCAACCTCAAGTGTTTCTTCTTAAGCGTGATGATCACATGCAACCTGCCACTGGCAGAGCAAAATCACAATCAAAGACAATGATTTGAATTAGCTTTGAAAGATGTAAATGGGTCCACATCATTATTCAGATTCAAGAAATAAAACATGAATCTAGTGATTCATAAAATCATGCCGGTGAAAATTGAACTAAAAGCTTGAAATATAGCCAACAAAGCACGAATAATATCGCGACTTTTTCATGAAGACCTCCATTATAATACGGATCATGAAATTTCCTTGATAATCAGCTTAATTTCCGTTTAGTTAGGATGCTTATTAGCAAATACTCATTCCATTTGATATCCAACTTGTTTCATGCTACTTATATAGGGGAGTCATCTCGGTAGCATATAAATTTCAGGCCTGTAATTACTCCTCAAATTCCTCAAATATAGCTTAACTATGAGAAATTCCTCAAATTCGACACACTGCAGACTAAATGTCGGATAATGTACTGTTTTTTGGCGAATGGCGATGATATGTAAACTTCCAAACAAGAAGCTAAGGTAGAATCCTGTAACATGTACCCTACATCCATGCTGCTAATCATGAATCACTCATGATTTATTTCTTTTCTTTTTCTTCTCTCATGATTTATAACTTAATGATTTTTCTCTCACACACTTGGTGGATTTTAGATAGCGTAATCCCGCTGTGCTAGCTAGATCTGATATTTTGATTGGAAACAGACCTGTCCTTTTATCATCTGAATGGGCAGACTGTTAAACAGAATCTTTTCAATATGTAAGTGATAAACATAATTTTGAAAAGAGCGACTTACTCACCAATTCATTCCACATGAGGAGAGGAGAACCGTTGCTTGTCCTTATAGTAAATATTTTTAAATTTCTAGTCATCTTAGGATATAATGATTTTCTTTTAGCCATGTCATATTTAGCACATCAAAAATTAACCAGTCGTTAGCTTGTTTTTTTTTATTTTGTTACCTTGACGCATTTTGCTACGTTGAATGTCGTTTTCATTTCTGCAAGCTACAGGGTTGCAGATGTTCCGGTTCGTCTGGACTTATTTTGCTAAGCATAGAAGTTGTCCGAAGTTACTGTCTGTCGAACTCACTCATTAAATGCTCTCACGTATTTAATGAGTGAAACACTACGATCAACCTACAGAAATTGTATATTTGAACACTGCAATTTTTTACTTGTAACTTCATAATATTGCTTAGAATTCCAACAATAAAATGCACATTCAATTATTTTCATTAATTATCTTGACCTTTGTCACAACCTTCTTTATATGTTTCTGCGACTATATGGCTGCTAAATGCATGCCTGTACTTCTTAAAGAACTTAGGGATATCGATCTTCCATATCCATTATATGATAACATATAGGTAGCCCAGTCCACTTGGATTTCAGTGCTCTTATCAACTGAAGCGTTTGTTTCACTCACTCTCTTCCATTTTATTTCCGCTGAACATGAACACATCCGACGGGATAAAGCGGATGGTCCCTAAATTTAGTGTCTACATGCCTCCTGGTCACTAGCGTGCGGGGGTTGGAAGCGTATGAAGCTCTGCTATCTCATGAGTCTTTTTGCTGCTACATTTTCCAGGGTCTGCCGACCGACATTTATCCTGGATGAATTATTCACGTATAGATCGTTTTCATAATTTGCTGAACACAGGTTGGTGTGAATTTTGTGCACACATTGCTTATCGTTGTATGTGAACTTAGATTAATTAAGACATTGAACCACATAGTACTGGGTTGGTAGATTTTCAACCTGGGTCTACTGCAAGATGTGGACGTCAATATCTCGGCACAACTTCATGCTAATAGAGGTGATAATCTTTCACTCTTTGCCGGTATGAGACCAACAACTCAACTGGCAAGCCTTTTCCCGACACTTCTTTTGTGTTGTATGAGAGAATTCATGTTCATTTGAATGTAGATCGGAGCGATATGATCAAACGCTAGCAAGTAAACAAAACCCACCAAAACTTATGTAGCATAAAGTAAAATTAATAAATTAGTGTGTAATGTGGCGTATCCTTCATGATAAATTACTGATTTTTTTTAGTCACAAGCATTCCGTCAACGATTTTAAGTTTTCTATACTTACGGGTTACTCTCCTCCCAAATTTGTCTAAAGTCCGTAAAAATTAATCGTTGCAAAGTCCCAGATGCATGTGGTTGAGGATATATCCTACATTCAAAAAATTACAGTAGACAAATCTGACAAGCATAATTGAATTGGAGACGATAGCGTGAAGCAGAGCGATATCAGCAGCTTGATCTGATATCATCTGTTCGACACATTCTAAGCAGATAATACTTGAGGCAACAAATTAATTTCGCAGCAACGCTGGAAGTGATTATGACCAAGTCAGTATTCCTTTTCAATATACACAACTTCAAAAAGTGGGGTGTGGTCAACCCTTGGGTTACCTTCTTCTTTGTGACTTTCATGATTTGAAGTTTGGCCCAAAATCCGTGATGAAAATTTGTAGTTTTTCTTACAATTATCATATTAGGCTCCGTCTCCATTCCTCAAATTTTTCACAAAAAATCCTCAATTTTTTCACAAAAAATCCTCAATTTTTTCATAGGCTAATCACAGGCCTGAAATTTGCAAAATTTTGACTTTTTTAAAACTGCTCAAATAATTTTTGGACCTCGGGAACGTAATCTCCGCAAAAAGAATCTTATGGTGTATAAATTTTCACTGTATACAGATACTTTTTTGAGTCGACACTCTAACTATATATCCCTACTCTATTGGTCGATGTTCACCCATTTGACACTTCGCTTACACAAAGCTTGGAACTGGCCGGCTAGCATAGACCTAGGTATGGCCTTCAGAAATAGTGATTAAAGAATACGATATGATTAAATTCGATTGTGACTAGATTAAATTGCATAATGAGCTAGTTAAGTAATTATTGTCAGGGACGTCTATTAATAGTATATATGGCTATATCTTTATAGTATATATATACTATTAATAGACGTCCCTGTTATTGTACATGCCTGTGCACGCGGGCGAATGCCCACATTTCGCAAAAATCAAGATGCCTGCAGCGTGCCCTACCACAGCTTATGACTTTACTTGATGCAAAAGCAACATAATGCATGCTATTTTTAGAAAGTAAAGGTCGGATTGACACACAGTAGGCCTACTTCATCACAGCTTTTGAATTCGAACTGTTCAATGTTTTGTGACCAAGTGATTAATTAAATGATAATCCAGTGCGTGTCATAGCAAATTCAGTTGATTCATGGAGGGACGTGAAACTTCTTCAGTTTTCACCACTGCTAAACCGTATTGATGGCGATATTCGTAGATTTTTTAGTATTTTATGAGTAATACATGTATTTTTGGAATACTAAATCGATACCGGTAACAAGAAGTGGAAGCATTGTGTAATAGAAAGTCTCTTGTCATTTTGTTCACGAGATGTCATTGAACTGAAGTCTTAATGTTTAAACAAGCAATTTCGAAGAGCAATAAATTTGTCTTTTATCGAAATTTCCGCGGTTTTAATACCACGAAATCCCGATGGTTCATGCCCAAATTAGCACTTAGATATTTTCACTTTCAAATTTCAAAATGCTACTTTATTGAAGTCAGAGTTTATAGGCAATTCTGTTTTCCTTATTGTAATTTTTTGTGTTTCTACAGGATTGTTTTCTACATTTGTTAGTAGGATCAGTTTCTGCATTTTGCCTCATGCTTTGGCGGTCAGGTAAGTTTTGCCATTTTGTGTCGGTCTAATAAAGATGATATCAAACATTTGCGTTTCAAAATACGATTTTAATCAATCAAAAGATGTATTCCAACTACAGCAAGTATAGTAGGGTTCACCGAGATTCAAGGATTTGTCTATTCGGTGAATTCGTGCGAATCCCATACTAAAGAATATTATGAATATCACTTTGCGATTTAATGTGATAAAGATACTTGTTTACTTGAAATATTGTTAAGATGACCTCCTATATAGATGTTCTTGTGATCTATGCGTATGGCGTAATGAAAGCTTAACCGACGACTTCATTTTCTACAGATCTATTGTGAAATTCTATATAGTTCGTAAAGGCCAACTCAAAAACATAACTCAGCATTAAATGTCTAAGTTCATACGACGTTCATAAGAGGTAAATGACGTTCATAGTGGTTGCCGTTATATGGAAAAAACCAGTTGTCTTGGTAAAAACAAGTTAATGGCTAAGATCAGTCGCATTATAAACAATATGTGCAGGCCCGACGTTTCACGCCTTCGCGTTTCTTCAGGGACGGGTTCAGGTAAAAACAATAATAAAAACAGACAGCGCGAAGTTTTTTTTATGTCTATTCATATTGATAATGGATTTGGCGGAGGTGGTCAAGTCGAATGAAACTACTCCCCCACACTGGCAACTCCCAGCTACTCAGGGATCGCAATTTTCCGTTTTTTGCGAAATTTGCCTAATATGAATATTTCAAATTTATGCATTCAAACCTCGGTTTTTCCCGATTTTCCGTTTTTTTTCTTGGTGAATTGCGGTCCCTGCAGCTACTCCGAGCACCCGCATTTCAAGACATGATGTACTTTGTCTTCCAAGATTTAACGAACGAACACCTAAAAGGTGTACTCCGGTCAATTTTTTAAGTTGGTCCGCATCGATTCTAGAGCATCAGTTAAGTTTATTTAGCGCAGTCGATTTGCAACTTGAAGCACAGTTCTCTCGCTACGCGTCGAGCATTTCTCGGTGATGACGTCAGCTGTGATGCGGTGATAATAAGGGACGTCAGCCATACACGGCGTTGGTTGCAGCACTGAGGTCTCAGCCGTCTCAGTAAAGTCGCGCTTGCTCTGAACATTTTCCCGATAGCGACAAGACATTAAGCAAGAAGTACGATTTATTCATGAGGGATTATGTGAAGCAAAACGATCACAGTATTTCTTAAAAGATGGAGTTTTTCCGATGTTGAAGCAGGATTGAAAAGCGGCTGGCTGGCAAAGCTTCAACTGAGAAAAAGTTGCGCATTAGAAAAATTGCGCACCATGAACATGCACGTTTTTTGTGTGCGTAATCGTGGATAGTTGTGTTACGTCATTTGTTAAAAATAAATGCGATTCGAACAGCTTTATATACGTCAAAGAACGTTGTTCTAATGATGCCATTGCGGAAGCTCACTTGTGTAAATACTTTGCAAAAATGCTTTGCGATAATTACTTCAAATACTAAACTCGTTAAAACAATTCTCCTAAAAGCTGTAACAATTTTACTCGCTATGATAGTGACCCTTTCCTCAAAGTTACTGTAATGACATCAGTGATAGATGTAGTTGTACGTGCAAAATATAAAAACTCGCAAAAAAAGCTCATTATCCTTGTTTAACATAGTCAACAAGTCCAGTAAGCAACTATGTGATACTCTTTCTGGTAACCGTACTAGTAACTTAATACTTAACAGTATTAAAGTTAAATAATACAATACTTAACCTGCGAATGCGATTTTTTGTCGTAAATTGCCGAATCACTATTCTTGTAAATTGCGCTATCTTGTTTACAGCTTGAGCTGTAACTTTTGTCACGATGCCTAATTGATTCTACTGACCACCTTTTCTATTTACGTTTTCATGAGCATCTTCGCAACATCACTAATTTGTATAATAAGAGTGCCATTTCTGAACACAGTACCAGTGTGCTTCTCTTTTATCTATTGATGATTTTAGCACTGATTTCCTTGACTGTCAGACTGACTCTATCCGTATAGTCGGATTTCTGAAACTAAGCTAGTTGACATCCACAAAACTGCTATGAACTTCAAGCAGGAGCTGATGAACGGTGATTATCGCTGATCTGTAAACATACTATGCCTATATAAGCATTGGCTGTCAGTGTATTTCATTTACCAAAGTCCCATGAGGATGTGTCTGCGGCACGAAACTTCGGACAGCTTATGATTTTTGACCATTATTTTTTCTTGCATTTCGCCAATAAATTTCTGGGAAATTCAATAAATCTAATCATTCCTCTAGGTAGCGTGACACCGATAAATTTGTCCAATATTTATCTACATTTATAAATGTACATCATGTTTACATAGTTGATGAAAGATCACCTTCGAGCATCTGATCAAAATTCAGCTTTACGGTCAAACAGAAATGAACTCACCGCATGATGTGAATCATTGAATTATACTCTCTACATATCAACAACTAGGCTACGTATAGGAAGGCTTATAAACTATGACAAAATTTACCTTCATTCATGCTATGCATGTTTTGATTCATAAATGACTGCTTTTCCATTGACATTAACTTTACTTCCTCGTGAAATTGTCTTATTCATTCACCGCACACGACGCCTGCAGAAAGTAGTGCGTAGTATCACTGCTGACGTCATCACGAGCGTTAGACTTGTGAACATCTCGTGAAACCACAGAATTAGATTGTTTAATCGCATCACTTTGCTAGAAGTACACACTGATTCAAACAGATGGCACATGCAGGAACTTAATAAGTGCGCAAAAAGAAATTTTTAATACCTTGCAGAGATAGGAAAAATAGTCGTGCGTCGCTTGCGGATTGCTGTGAATTCCTTCAAAATGCTCCAATCGCCACGATTCCTTCAGATTCGAAGAATTCAGATCATTGCGCAAAAGTTTTCTCGATAATGTTGGGCCCTCCGATCATTTTTAAAAAAGTTAGCAGGCGCATGAGAAAACGTTCGCAAACTTCTCTGTAGAACTTGACATCGACTGTGTCTCTTTGCTGTGTGATCCGGTTGATAACAGTCACTGAAACTTTGCACAATTTGGCGTGTTTAATGTTGAACTGGCTGCTCATTGTTCGATTGCTATGGTATTTAGTCAGCAGATTGTGTCAGTTCAATAACGTTACATGTTCCAATACTTAGTCAAACGGAAGAAGAGACGACCTGTCTAATTCTGTGCGTGAAACAAATTATTGCAGAGTGCTGGGTACGGATAGACGTGACAGCTCTTGTGTACATCTGCTTTTAAGACAACAAAATCAGAAACGAATTTTGTCGGGAGTACACCTTTAAACACATAGCTATATTTGATAGTCAGAAGACTATCGTTCCTTATTACCTCATTCAGTTAATAAAAGGCGCTGCCTTGGGTTTCATTTATTGTCACATTCTCACAAAGTATGCACATGCGAATATTGTGTGAAAAAGTGAATTACATCAGCAACGAGCGTGTGTTGATCTCAATACTATGAGCTAACTTGATTTGTTATATGCGTGGCATACCGATGCGAATATTGTGTGAAAAGTGCCTGCAGACTTAACATAATCAATAAGGCAATTTATTTCACGAGTAGAGGACATATCCCATAGACATCGTTTTTTGGATAATCAACTGCCTCACATGAAATGAGATGAATTAAATTTAATTCATTAGATGAAATAAAAGTCTCTTACGAGTAGAGAAGTATGATTATTTTGATTCACTTGTGGAATCTAAGAATCGTGCGATTTAATCGGATTCGTTCAGGCGGATTTGAATATTTGCGCCCAACCCTGAAATAAAGTAATAAAGTACTCGATAGCATAATTGCCTCTATTTTATAGCAGAGCTTTGATTACATTTGAACTCTATTTCAAAATTTTGTGCTCTATGGTGCACTAACACTATTTCGAATTTCCATTAGACACTCCATGTTCCCTTCTATACCATATGGCTTTTCAGCCGTTTTCAGAATTCTTCACCCGGATACTTCAGATTCTGGACCGGATCGGGATCCGCTACAATCCCTGTCCTGATCTTGAGTTAATTTTTTTATTTAATGTATCGATAAAGAAGTTTTTCTCATCAATTCGTTGCTAGTTCCCTATGTGAAAGATATGAAATTTTGAAATTCTCATCGATTCATGAATTAATACAACTTAAGATCAGACTAGGGATTTCAAAGGATCCATCTGTCACAGAGCAAGCGACGGAGACATTGACAATAAATGACTACACTTTCTTCATTTCTTAAATTTATCTGGGATGCCATTTGTCTATGGATACGCAGACTTCAACGGGGCACCAAAAAGTCGACCTATCTGTATTTTATTTCTGTTTGCCACCTTCAATACGCAAATTTCAGCATAGGCCCCATTATCCTAGCCTCATCCCTGATTACATCAATGGTAGCAGTTGAAGGCAGTTCTGTTCAATGATGCTACGTGAAGTAAATGTAATTAATGAACTGAGTTGCGCAGGAGTCTAATTTCACTTTTTGTTTCAGATGTCAATTTTGCCATGTCTGAGGCGCGAGGTTTCTCGTTTCTTGACGAATAATCGCAGTCGCAGCTTTCATGGAAATTCGATATGGCACTGTACTTCTTCTGACTCAGAAGACAAAAAATTCCAGCTCAATGATCACGATAATAAAGGGAATATTTCAGATGTCGAGAGGCTGGTCGAGTTCTTCAAGAAAGCAGAAAATGAAGCTAAAGTGGCGAAAGCTAGGAAAGTTGGCGAACCCAGGAGTAAAGAAACAAAGAAGCCAAGAGAACAAGAAAAGGTAATGAGAAGACGTCCTCAAAATGAAACAGGAATTCGGAGAAGATCATCTGGTGGTTGGCCTCCTCCAAAAGCAAGAATAAGTGAAGACAGACTGGTCGAGCTGAGAAAGGCAAAATCGCTGTCAGAGCATCCTCATGTGTACAATATATTTGGACCTATTCCTCGATTCTCGGCTGAGCCAGCTCCTCCGGATACTGAAACTTTCGCGTCAATGCTCCGCCATGATTCCTTTATTGGTCTTGGTGATCCTGTTCACTCAGTTGTTGCTGGACATGTGTTTGAAGTTGTTAATGACGATATTTACGTTGATTTTGGCTGTAAATTTCATTGTGTGGTTGATTCTAGTCAGTACATAGAGAAGGATTACGTGCGAGGAATCAAAGTGGCGATAAGAATCCAAGATCTAGAAATGATCGATCGATTTTTTCAATCAGACACTTACCTGACTTTGCGTGAAGCTCAAGGTTCACTTCTTGGTCGCATAACTGAACCCCCAGAGAAAACTTCTACTTTACCACCTACTGAGTCTGAGGGTTGGGAAGTTTCCAATGAGGTGAATATTGAATCAATTTCTGATGTGTAATGATAGCTGAATTATTGTACTTATTTTTCTTTTTGAAAACTCGTATGATCAAAGAAGTCAAAAATGCACAAAGAAAATGTGTTTTCTTGTTCATGATATAGGGTGCACATAAACATTATTTTTGCAGTTAAACGTATCAAGTGCTTCTAAGTAGTAACAAAACGAGCCTGCGCTCTTTTATTATGAAGCAGCGAAATTGCTAAAGGGGATTGCCTATAATCGAGGGTTTCAGTTAGGAGTTAGTCCTAGGTTTCATGGAACGATTTCGTGGAAGCTTCCGTTAATAGATGAATTTGAATTTCAAATAAACGATGTAGAAGGGGCTGCAGTACTTCTTTCCCCCCACATTTTCCAAATTCATGAAATTTCATCGGTCACATTGGACTTAGAATAGACATCATCTGTCACTGAGTGACACGTACACCACTAAGAAGTCTTAATTGAACCCTGAGATGAAGGATATCATGAATACTCATTGGTTACTCAGATACTCATTTACATTGGTCCCTCAGAATACAAGGTATAAACAGGTACAGCATCTTTGATGTATTAAAGCTTCATAAATGCGTATTCTAACTCTGCATCTTGCTTTGCAAATTGCCCTATAACGCGCGGTGACTAATCGCTGTCGATCGCGTTTCAATATGGATTTTTACTTTAGTAAAATCTCAGCGTAGCGCATTCTAGACATTTTCAAGTTGAAATGAACATCAATATGTATGTCATAGACATCCTAATAATGTAAATCGATGTCTATGATATACAGGGTGACTCAAAAGTCTTAATCGGGTTTCAGATTGAGATTTCTCAGCAAGCATTTATACTATGAACTTAATTTTTCGTTTATGCTGTAGAGGAAGAACCAGAATTTCCAAGAATGCTTGCTATTTATGTAAGCTGGAAATGAGCTCTTCTAACTTTGGTACAAAGAATGACGCGTTTTTTGAAGTTTTCAAAAGTCTTTGTGATTGTGACTTTCGTCACGGACTGGACTGCTTCAGTAATCTTCACTCGCAGTTCTTTGGCCTATTCTTACACACCATTATCTTGATATGACCCCACAAAAAGTAATCAAGAAGCGTCAGATCTGGACTTCTAGTTGGTCACTTGATCCAGTGGCCGGTGACCGTTTCGGCCAATCCATCGATTAGGGAATTGGATGTTGAGAAATTCTCTAACTTTTAGACCCTAATGAGGGGTGCGCCATCTTCATGGAAAAACGTTGTCATGTTTAATCGTCGCAATTCACAGATATCTACGCCTACGCTTCAATTCAACGACATTGCATGAAAACGTCTTGCATAACTAGTGCGCCACGGTAGAAGTTTGATAACCATCATAGCAAGTACCAATCACATATTAATGGAAATGGTTAGCTTACCTTTCTTCTTTATTATCTTTCTTCATTGCTGCCTTTTATCTACCTTTCGCTATTGTTTCAATGGACGTTAGTGCATTAAGGTTTGTTCATGTTTTGTAGCCCTCTCAATGAACTAGATTTTATAAAAATTATTTGTGGCTGTAGTCAATCAGAAAAAAATTTTTAGGCGAATGATGTTTTTCATGACATCTGATAAATCAGCTGACCTACATAATATGAATGAGCTTGGCTGGACCTATAACCTGATTTTTTCATAATTGCGAACTGCTACTAAAATTCTGGTTCCTCCTCCACAGAATAAGCGAAAAATTACGATTATAGTGTTAATACTTACTTACAAATCTTGATTTGAAACCCGATTAAGACTTCTGAGTCACCCTGTATATATATATATATATATAAACATTCGATTGTGTAAATGACAATATTGGCTGGATAGCATTTGAAAGATAAAAATGTGCTAGTTCAGAAAACGGAATTGAATGAACAAATTTAATCATCAGTGACTGTCTCATTCTTTGTTTGTCTGTACGAATGAGTATATATTGTCATGTTATCAAAAATGCTGTGTTTAAAAAATCTCAGCTGATTGTCTTGTGTTTTATCCGATCTCATGAATAACATATTCGACTTTGAAAACGCATTTGCAAATGTTTAGAGGAATGTTCCATGATTAGTCCATTTTCAGCAAATCAAATCACTCAAAATTAATTTTTTATTTTTTTTTCGAAATATCTTGAACTTCTCAACTATCCCAACTTGAGCGAAATCATGTGTCATTATTCCTTTATGTCTGACATTATGGACTCACAATCCAATCATATTGCCAGATGCCTGTAGTAGAGAACGCGGTGGGCAATCCAGCACGCTCATTGCAATGTTAAGCACGAATTAAAATTGGTTGATCCTTCTACCATAAACCAGACATATTCGATAAAATTCGACCCCAAACCTGGTGAGCCGATCTAAGAGAAGTGGTTTGTCCAGTGTCAAACGTATACCCTATACTATCAGATGCCTCAACTTCATACATTCATTGCTCCCTCAAGCTGTTTGCCATGCGCAAAACGTCTCGTTTGTACCAAAAATGTGACATTTTTCTGAATATCTCCTCTAAACTCTATGACGTTTTTCAATCCATCCTATGCACCTTGAGATGACGCGTTTGTCTATGCTAAGCATCTTCACAATAGTCACAGGTACCTCCATGTCAAATTTCATTGTTGTATCATGACATTTGCAATGCGAAAACGTCTCGTTTGTACCAAAAATGTGACATTTCGTGAATTCTCCTCTAAACTCAATGCGTTTTTCATCCTATTCATCCTCAGATGACGCGTTTGTCCATGCTAAGCATCTACACAATAGTCACAGGTACCTCCATGTCAAATTTCATTGTTGTATCGTGACATTTGCCATGCGCAAACGTCTCGTTTGTACCAAAAATGTGACATTTAGTGACCTCCTCTAAACTCTATGCGTTCTTCATCCTATGCACCTTGAGATGACGCGTTTGTCAATACTAAGCATCTTCACAATAGTCACAGGTACCTCCATGTCAAATTTCATTGTTGTATCATGACATTTGCCATGCGCAAACGTCTCGTTTGTACCAAAAATGTGACATTTTGTGAATTCTCCTCTAAACTCTATGCGTTCTTCTTCCTATGCATCCTTAGATGACGCGTTTGTCCATGCGAAGCATCTACGCAATAGTCACAGGTACCTCCATGTCAAATTTCATTGTTGTATCATGACATTTGCAATGCGAAAACGTCTCGTTTGTACCAAAAATGTGACATTTCGTGAATTCTCCTCTAAACTCTATGCGTTCTTCTTCCTATGCACCCTTAGATGACGCGTTTTTTCATGACTTCATTCGTGTCAACGATATCTGTTAGCCGATGGTTATGTCATTGACACGTTGACTATAATGCAATCGCTAAATCTTTTCCAAGTAAGTAATCGGAGTACCTATTAAAGCAGTTCACATTAAAGTCGTGTACATAATTGTGTCGACAATGATTTACAAATACAAGCATGAGCTCGCAATCAATCGACGAGTCGCAAAAAAATCGTTGTGAATTTTGTGTTTTTCTTAAAAGGCTTGCATGCATTTTTTGTAACAGACCCGCAAACATAGCAATTGTCAAATTATCCAGCCTGTAAGTGCATACAAAAATAAGTCATTATCTAAATAATTGTTTACCTTCACGTCATCAACTCTTCATATAAGTTGAAAGATATTTTACAAGTGCACAACTTTGTAAGCAATAAAATATCTATGGAAGAATCGTTCAATTTTAATCACTGAAGGTTACTGATAACCGCCTACATCCGCACTAAGTGGAGGAAGATATCTGTCCAAAATCATGCCAACAAAAAAAATTCTTCCGAGCGCTGCCTAATGAAAAAAGGTGCATCAGAGTTTTTGTTGGTATTTCGAATAAAAGCAGTGGTGGCTAAGCTAAGTGGATGAGTTCGAAAACTTCACAGTATAAATCATAGCAGAAAGGTCACGCCAACAATGGGGCTAATGTATACACCAGTGCTTCCAAGATGTCGGGTCGATATCAAGCAAACCATCTGGGGCTCCCATCAATATGGAACCATCTGGGGCTTCTTCAAGCGGAAAAGATTTTGCTTTCTGTTACGGACCACGTAATACTGGAAACTCTTAGATTGTGTCAATAATATACCGCTCCAGGTTACTTACCAAGTAAATTTTTACAGGCCTATGTCATATACCTATAAAGATAAGACCCAGCTATCCCAAACCTGGATGCATGTGTTCTACCTGCTGACCGAGACACATAGGGCCTAGTTATTTCTTGACAAAGTGCATTGCTAATCGACGACTGAAGAAAATATTTCAAGAATGCGAGATTGACTGGTAGCCTATCAAAAGTGCGATGACATTTATATTACTAGGCCTATTGTTTCTGAACATAATCAGAACCATAGAAAAATAACCTTCATTAGGCCTGTACGTTTAATCATGCATTTAGTCAGTCAATTATTTTTTTAAGCAATCACAGATGTTCAGGTCTTTGTTGAATGGCTAACATGGAGGTACCTGTGACTATTGTGTAGATGCTCAGCATAGAAAAACTTATCATCTAAGGGTGCATAGGATGAAAAACGCATAGAGTTTATAGGAGAATTGACAAAATGTCACATTTTTGGTACAAACGAGACGTTTGCGCATGGCAAATGTCACGATACAACAATGAAATTTGACATGGAGGTACCTGTGATTATTGTGAAGATGCTTAGCATAGACAAACGCGTCATCTCAAGGTGCATAGGATGAAGAACGCATAGAGTTTAGAGGAGAAGTCACTAAATGTCACATTTTTGGTACAAACGAGACGTTTGCGCATGGCAAATGTCACGATACGTCAATGAAATTTGACATGGAGGTACCTGTGACTATTGTGTAGATGCTTAGCATGGACAAACGCGTCATCTGAGGATGAATAGGATGAAAAACGCATTGAGTTTAGAGGAGAATTCACAAAATGTCACATTTTTGGTACAAACGAGACGTTTTCGCATTGCAAATGTCATGATACAACAATGAAATTTGACATGGAGGTACCTGTGACTATTGCGTAGATGCTTCGCATGGACAAACGCGTCATCTAAGGATGCATAGGAAGACAGAAAACGCATAGAGTTTAGAGGAGAATTCACAAAATGTCACATTTTTGGTACAAACGAGACGTTTTCGCATTGCAAATGTCATGATACAACAATGAAATTTGACATGGAGGTACTTGTGATTATTGTGAAGATGCTTAGCATTGAAAAAACGCGTCATCTAAGGGTGCATAGGAAGACAAACGCATAGAGTTTAGAGGAGAATTCAGAAAATGTCACATTTTTGGTACAAACGAGACGTTTGCGCATGGCAAATGTCACGATACAACAATGAAATTTGACATGGAGGTACCTGTGACTATTGTGAAGATGCTTAGCATAGACAAACGCGTCACCTAAGGGTGCACAGGAAGACAAACGCATAGAGTTTCTAGGAGAATTCACAAAATGTTCAGCACCAAAATTTTTGGTAGAAACGAGACGTTTGCGCATGGCAATTGTAGATCAGATTGTCAAAAAGGGAATGAAGAAAAATGTCAACTCGCACGTAGTTTCTGTAGTAGAAAATGGTGCTCTATACTATGTAAGCTGTGTATGTTTACTGTAATTGATATTGGAGCAATCGATGTAATTCTATTCCCACGTGGCTGCGAACAATTACCAAAAACTATGAGACTATAGATACAACAAGAGCGGTTGCTGGGAAATTCGATTATTGACACACGCCAACCAAAGTCCAATAATATCGTAGGAAAGATTTAAATAGTGTTCTTGTTCCTCAATGCCATGGCTCAGGCATCCGATGGTTGTACTACAGTTGATCATCCCATTCATAGTAATTAATTGCTGTTGCAATTTGTCTGAGAGGAAATGTAGAGTTTGCACGATATACTTGAGCTTGCCTAATGTAACTGAATATCATCTTAATATTAAATTGCTGTTTATCTCCGATGAGCGTGACTGTGCTTGCAACTGATGCAATTTCTGGTAAAGCCGGTACATCAAGAAATTCACATCTAAAAAAATTGAAATTCTGCAATGAATTTTTTCCTTACTATTTAGCTGCTCGCTGATTCTGCTCAGATGTCTGCAATTGACTATAATGAAACTGTTGCAAAATGAATTGGTTATGTTGGTGCATGTTCAGCAATTTCAATTCCCTGCCTGTTGTCGAGCCCTTGTCGGATTTAGCTGTGCTACTGTTAAAAGCTTACAAAAGGCGGGAGCATGGCATAGCTGCTGCAGGCGATTCATTGAAGCCAATCAAGAGGATGGATGGTTGATTTTTTCATTTTGGTGCCATCATTTGAGTTTATTGCCTCTCTGAACTCAAATGTTGCAAAAATTAGTGCCAATTATGCTAGTACATTTGTTTGAATAAAGTAGCAAAATTACTTGTATTACGAGGTAGTTGTTTAATTCATCAGATGATTTGAAGTTTTGTAAGCTATAACTGCAATTCAGTAAATAAAGTATACTACTGATTAAAAAACGGACCAATCATGGAACATTTTTCTAAACATTTGCAAATGCGTTTTCAAAGTCGAATACGTCATGAATACAACTTTCCATTTGATTAATCATATATGAAAGATGAATTTTTGCAAATAGTTTATGTGTAGAGCTAGAAGACTCATAATCCAAGATCAATTGAAATTCTGAAAATTCCTTGACTCACTATTTTGCTTTTTTCCCAGGTCTATCCATTAATATATTCAAATTAGCATGTTGTCATTCGGTATTTAATATGAATATTAGCAAAACTATGGAATGTACAAGTGCTTGTTACCCTATGGGTAAATGCAATACAGTCTTTATACAGATTGTTTCATAAAAAATGGATCACCTTTAAACATCGCCTTAACTTCAACTTTGTCTAACTCCGCCAAACTTGAACGAATTTCTCTGAAATTTGGAAGATATGTCAGTCGTGCTTACTAATATCATTCTTGGAAATTTCAAGCATGAATGTTGAGTTGTTTTCCTGTTATAGATAAAAAAAGTAGTAGATAATTTGATCTTCATTTAGCAATGTTACACAAAATCATACCTCACTCTTATAAAATTACATTTGTTTCCTTTGTTATGTAATATGTTGTTCTACCAAGTAACAAGCCAAAAGCTATCAAGCAAAACAAAAATAAAGAAAATCGGTCAATCAGAGCCAGTATAGCACCATTATTCATCAACAATAATGTAACTGCTACATGTGATTAACTGGACTTCATGTTCCATAGCTTCCTGACTTCGTTGCGGTGGTGTTGGCAGCACTCCTGATTGCTTTCAGCTTGAAATCTATCTCTTACCGGTTGAAAACAATACAAAGCACAAATGAACAATAACGAGATCGCATTCACAAAAGGCAAAGTGTCAGCTTTGCCAGAACAAGGGTTTTCTTTGCGAGCTACAAGCAAGCGACTAAATGTCCTTTACACAAATGTGCATCGATGGCATAATGATGATTTTCGACTCTGTCGTAAAGAGGGCTCTGGCCGTCCACGCAAAACATCCAAACGTATAGACCGCCTAATTTTGAGATTTGTTAAAGTTGATCCAAGTCTCTCGTTAACTGAGATGGCTGCACTAGACTCGTCTATTTCTAAGTCCACTATTCGTAGAAGACTTCACATACAGCAAGGAACCATGAATTCTGAACGCTATGTGAATGTTTTACGAATGAACATTGGCGAAATGACAGATCAACTTGGTGATTCATCAACTTGGTCATTTATGGATGATAATGCTACGTGTCACAGGAGTAGTAGAGTCAACTTATGCAAGTCTCAATTAGGGCTTAGGACATTATCTTGGCCAGCTCGTTCTCCTGATCTGAATCCCATAGAAAATGTATGGAGTATTTTAAAACGTAACGTTCGTCGTTCACTGCTACCTACAGATGGCGTATCACAACTTACGTCACTGTTAAAAAGAGAGTGGAGAAAGTTAGATCAGTCAAAAATCAACGATATCATCGAATCAATGCCTAGACGAATTGGTAATTTCATTGACAATAAGGGTAGGGTCACAAAATATTAGCTTCTTAAGAGCCGTTACTGTATCATAGCTTATCAGATTATATAAGGACATTTAAATATATTAGGGACATGAAATAACATGAAAAATGCTTTCTGTATCATACTTATGTTTTATTTTGTCAAATTTTAGGATGATCCACTTTTTATGAAACGGACTGTATGTGCAAGAATTATTGAAAACTAGCTTTAACATCACTGATTGATTTATAACCGCTTAAATCAGAGCTAATCGGAATTCAAGCAGAATTAAACTATTAAAAGTAGACTTCAACTTCTGAAAATTCAAAGATGGAGTTGAGAAGGCGGAAATTAATCTTAAATTATTTATTCGTCATGCTAGGTTAATTGCTGCCTCGGGGAGGACGCGCTGAACAAGTGACGTCCTACCTTCAGCAAAAATTATTTCACACTATCATATCGTTCTTGTGTTGTCTATGTTTGCACCTGCGTCTGTGGAGCAGCAGGCTTCTTGGGAACTACGGAGCGTTCTCTGAGGAAGAGGTCAGAAAAACACTTACCTAAGTGGTGCCTACGACAGCAGAGTCGACCAAGTTCAGGGGTCCTCCCAACCTCTACTGTAAGACGACATGCTTCAACATGTACAATTGGTGCCTGATAGACAGTTTTTCTCAATTGTGAAACATCGTCGCTCATCGTTTGAGTTACTCATTGTTGTATCTTTTAATTGTAGATTAACTTTGCCAAACCAGCACTGTGTGTTCAGAGAGTATTCATACGGTTGCACCTTTATGTAGGATCTCTTTATTTTCTTTTTTCATCATCTGTGATATTGCTATATTAACTTGCCAACTTGATCTTATTGTGTCATTACAATCTTTGTTCAGACATTGTTTGTCATTGGCTAATCAATTTGCTTATGTGGAGTGTTCATTCCTGATGCTTCAATGTCACCTGTTCTGTCGTGGCCGCTCTAGGAGGCGGTGATGAAATTAGCTGACGAGTAAATAACCACAAAGATGAACTTCCATTCTCAATGTTATCTTTCGATTTTCATATTCAAAATAAATTTGAAGATAATTCTAAATCCCTGAACATTATGCTCAAGGCGTGCTCTTTGACATTTGTGCGCTGCTTCAGGTGAGTGCTCTTGCTTCTTTTGAAGCAACGAGAATTTGATTCAAATGGTCATTGTTCGTGGTCATCTAAGTTCGTGGCTATTACTCACATTTCTAGAATAGGCCTTGATTAGTAATTTAATTGCGATTTTGGGAAATGTCAAATTGATTTAATATACACCAGCTCGATAGTTTTCAATATCTCAGCGCTACTATCTTCAGGATCAAAGGATCACAAGAACATTTATGATTATGATTCAAAATGCACAGAGAAATCAGAAATCACGCATGCCAAATAACACTAGATATCTAACTGTCTATGAACGTGCAGCATAGATGTAAGTTGTGAGGGGAGTGGTGTCTGTTATTGAGGGGCAGCAGGCATGCGGCAGATAGAAATGGATCGCGTGCTATCAGTTGCAGAAGAACTGATCTATCTGCCTAAAGGACTCGAAAGAATTTAGAAGACAATTAAAGAAGCAGGAAATCCTTCAACTCCTCGCATTCAGATTTGCTGTTTATCTTCGGCATCACTTCCTTCAGATGGAGATTTGTTTCTTCGTTACCCTTCCAGAGAATGCTGAAGTGAAAGTAAATATACTATGGCATATTTTTCATGTATGTAGATTAATGATTTGTTGTTGTTCATTTGTTCTTTGGCGCGTAGATGCAGATGGATTGTGGTGTAAAGCTGATGGCATCCTTGGCATAGGGCTTTTTAAAAAACTTAGGCACCAATTAGGTTAGCAAGGTTTCAATGTCCAAGGGTTGTTCACGATAATATCACCCAGGAATGCAGTGCAATGTGCTATTCTATTATTCACACTACATGTAAAAATGGTCCGTGTGAATATTATATATATTAGCACACCGCACCACATATCTACGTATTGCTGTCGTGAACAACATTGGGACACTGAAACCCTGCTCACACAACCTTGTGCACCTCGTGTCATAAGTTATCAGCTGACAATTTTTCTTGTCAGCATGCTGAAGTTCCACAAAAGAAAAGTTAATCATTTTCGCATTGGAGCGCAGTGGTTGGATACCGAAGACACCTCTGGCGTAACTCCATTTTCCATAGATATTAGTATTGATGTTGGTGATTTTACTTCAAATAGGCAAATGCGTCAGATAAATCCGCTGTGAAGTTCAGATGATTACTACGATGTACATGCTAAGGGTCGCGTTATTACTTTACTGGTTACCGCTTATTGTCCAACGCCACGTATAAACGAGTATTTTCGGAGAGAAGTTGATTTTGTATTTTCAAACTGCCGAATTAATTTGCGAAACCAATCCTCAACACGGCAACCGGATCATTTTTTAATTGATAAAGGATAATTCAAATCAAAATGATCTCTTATGGATAATTTTCAGTTTCGTAAACATGAATCTTTAAACAGATTTTATAAACCGTTGCATGGATTGGCCTAACATTACTTGACGTCGTAAAATCAACATCTACATTTCCCAGACAATCGCCAAGCGTTGCTGAGTTGGCATGGCATAGCAGGATCTCTTATAGAACTTTTCATTGGTAAATACCCAACTGATCTTATTTTAGAAAACATGGAAAAGTGGTTCTGCTATGATTTGCGCTATTCGGGCTTTCATTTTCAAGTTCCTTAAAGTTATAAAAATTATTCACTTGTGATCTAAATATATATATGCTAGCAAAACTTCTGTTATTTGATCATACTCTGGCAATTACATATTTCTATGTTATATGAATCTATGCTGTGTGGGCTAGATTTGTGCAGAACTGCCCAATTTAGTTGACCATAAACATCTAATTATACTTTATCTCAGATTTTCATAAATTCCAGCCCATCTAATTTTCAATCTGTCTCAGATAGTCTAAAAATATCTTCTTTTATCACAATGGCATTGCATGCCTGTTCGCTCTTTATTCATTGATGATAATTTTATCATATTTAATAAACGCTACAGCACATATTTGCAGGCGCGTAGCTCGTTATTTACATGTTTAAAACTAGTTAAGTACGTATTTAAAAACTGTGCATGCTTGATTGAATAACGTGTTAGATACGCTTGATGTAATGGTGTACAGATTTCCCCCTGTATATATTCCTAGGAATTTGCACAGTCCGTTTCATATATCTTTGCACGTACCAAAAAATGCTTTCATCCTTTGTATATTCTCATAAAATTTAGTTGTGTGCTCATATAATTAAACAGAGAACTAGAGATCATGATAATTTTTGGAACAAAGTAAGACCGTCGATGCAATTTGAAGTTTAATGTTCGACAGATATTCGACGTGCAGCGCCTTTAGTGATCAATCTTACAAAAGTGAAGGATTCTATGTTTATTCAGTTTATCAGCAGAGGCATTTGGTTTAGAAGACAATGTGGTTGCCTAATTAATTTAATACAATTAGCGGTTGTAGCGCAAGACTATTTGTTGCTTCACAGTTTTGTTACATTATCCTGTTGACCATCGTGAGTTCATGGCTGCTGCGGTTTGAAGAGGATGATATTGCTTTGTTTGTCAGTAGGTGAACGTAGACAATCCCGTCTCGCCTGTTTGCAGAGTTCTGCACATTCGAATCTGCTGACTTCGACCAGCCGAAGGAGATAACATGACTCAGCAAAATGTTTGTTATAGGAATATTACTACTTTATAGTTTGCCAGTGAACGGCTGAGCCAATGTTGATAAAACTTGCATATTCTTTGAGCTGATAACACAATCATTCTTTTAGACCCAAACTTCAAAACTCCGGCGTCAATGCAAAAATTTATTTTGATTTATGCGCAGTAGACCGTTAAAAACATTGTTAATCTTATAAATATCACAAAGTCGAGTAAAATAATGAATTGAGTGAATTTGTTCCTAAAGTTGCTCAAATTCGAAAAAAATCTATCATCTGGAAGTTTATGGAAAGTCGATTCAATGGAGATTATTTTTTGTATTATGCTCATTCTCCCCTGCAGGCATCAGTGAATGAATTGACCAAAATTTTGGCTTTCTTTGTCTACTTATCACAACTGGCCAGACAGAACATAGACGATCTGCCAATTTAACTTATTAATTCAGCCTCTAGCATGTTATCACGTTTATTGGCAGTGAGCGAACAGCTGAAGTATCCTACCACCTTGTATTCGGCTTCCAACGAGATTTGTGCTTTCTAGTACCAATAACTCAATAGTTTGAGTGTCATTTGTTAAGGTTTTGGCATTTCATCACAGTTTAATATCATTTCATAACATTGATGGCGGAATTCTGTGTTATGTACCTTCTGTGCTAGATACGCCTTGATTTGTCAAATAATTTTGCAATCAATAGATAACTACTACCGTCAATGTGAGTCTGAATGCCTTATCATATACATGGAAGATTATATTTTCCTCCCAGTCTACATATTGCATACGTTTGGTATGACAGTGCTGCAAACACAAACGCTATTGTGCGCATTTTTTCGATTACTGTACGCTACTGTACGCATCTGTAGAGTTGAACTAACTGTGCGCGAGCTCGGTGGCAAAGTAGGTCACATATAGATGTCAGAGATAAGTCGTCTCTGTCACCACTGATTCAGTTTCTCTGGGAAAGTTTCGGTGGGGAAGCAGAAAACCTGTCAAAACATGTTGATCTGACTTCAGCTTTTCTCTTGATATAGGCCTACTAATGTTGTTAATTGGGAAATCAGTGGGATCCATTTGCATAAAGACTTCATGTTGCTTGCAGAACACTAAGATGTGTGGTAATAATTCTATGAATATTCAACGAAATATGCTCAAAGCTTATGTTTTAATCAAAGACGGAAAACTTCCCTATCTTTTCATGTTAAACTTTTGGAAACGAATTATTTGTCCTTTATGAAGATGCCAAATCACCTTTATGTGTTGAGAGATAGGAGTTGCCTAGTATAAATTTGTTTCCAAATTTCAGTTGAGTTGGCCTTAATATCTTCTGCCATCTTTGAATATGCTCCCTGTTTTGACATAAGAAGATATACCGGATATAGATATGCACATGGGTATTTACAATACATATTCGTTTGTGTAACATTCAAGCAAGATACCCAGTATCAGCATTGATGCATTAGCTAGCGAGATAAGAAAATAAGAATAATTGCGATTAAGAGATAGAGGTTAACAAGGTATAATGAATTTACCTTTAAAGAGTCCGATCGGTAGAAATCAGTTAAGTATTTTTGATGAGGTCGTCAGCAAGAGTCTCGAATAAGAGAGACCCTGTCGACCCATACCTTTCCAATTTTTCGAGTTCAGTGCCTCACTCAGGCTCATTCGATGTAGGCCTCTTACTAAGTACGCGATCAAACACCAGTCTTTATTAAACTGGAATTTCAATTATGGAGATTTGAAATGATTTAATTCAGAGTTTATAGTGTAGCTTCCATGTAAGGCTAATTATGAATGATTCCATATATTCTTTAAGATAAAATGCCAAAGAAAGCCGGCAAGAAGGGCAAAAAGAAGGGTGGAAAGAAATCAAAGAAGTCTTCGGGTGGAGATGCAGAAACAAAGAAATCTACAGGATCTGCAACAGGCTCAGCCAAAAGTACAGGATATCTTATTCAAGCGCCAAAACCCGTCCGCATACCAATGCCGGGAGAGAACGTGAGTAGTTGTGTTTGATTACATGTTCAGTTTATTCAAAAATTTATTACCTTGAAGTATGAAATGCGTTCATATCAATATGTGAAAACAGAACGAAAATCTTAGACTCTAGAGCATATTTTGGTGCACTACGTAGTAGTACTCGTCGAACGAAGCCAGTGTTTCATCACCTTGACAGATAGAAGCTACAAGTTGTACATTACATCAATTAACGATTGCCTTGAAGGTAAAAATGCTGGATTAGTTTTTTGGTTTAAGAGTCAGTAGAGATAAAATAGAAATGTTCAAGTTTTTTCTGACGAGAGGCAGTGAAGGAAAATATCATCTAGCTACAGTGAGGAATTGCAAACCTTTTAATCAGATGCCAAGACTCGTGCACATGCAGTGTCAGTGGTTTTGTAGAAACGGACATCCACCGCCACCCTTTCTTCCATCGCTATCGCTTCTCCCCTTCTAGCTAGTAGAATCGGAAGTAATGACAAATGCAAGAAGTAATGTTAAGATCAAGATCTAATGGAATGACCTCTGCACCACGGAAGTCTACCATAAGTTTGTCGAGTTTACATGTAGCTTCCACTGATTTGCTGCCCAGCTTGTCAGGTTTGCTAGTATTTCATCAAGTGCCCTTTTCGTGTTTGGAGCTAGTGATGTTTTTACTGCTTTCAAGAAGAAGCGTTATAAAGTTAATCCACTCGTGAATTCCTGTATCAAATCCTTCTAAAGAAATAGATTTCTCGTCTAAAAGTTTGGTTAGTTTTCACCTCGCCGAATTTTTCACTTCCATCATAGGGATGTGTGATTGACTGCTATCATCTTTATATTGTAGAATTTCCGAATTTAGTTAACAATTTACTTTTTAGCTATGCTTCCTCAGATGTGGAGAGGCTTTCCTCATCTTTCAATCGATTTGGTCTGCCTGGACTCTCCATATGGCATACATGTAGGTTGGAGGTTAAGGCCCGAAAATCTGCTTTTTCGCACACATGGCTCCTCCCTGAGACTCCTTACACAGCTGTAAACCTAAAGTTTTTTTCTGGTCTTGTTTCATTTGATTTGATTTAATCTTCAGTTGTAATTTCGGTTGGCATTTCGTCATAATTACATGCTGCATTCTCGTCCTCAGTTTATTAAAATGAGAAACAAAATGTTAGTTTCAATTATTTCCCCTCCCCCTTTTCTCCTGAAGCTTTAGTTCGGTTAGCCTTTACAAATTTTTCATTTATCTTTCTCTTTATCTGGGTATGGATTTCAAAGTGGTAAGCATTATTTGTATTTATGCGAGTCCTCTATGATTTTCCACAATGGCATTTGTTTAACTTTGTATTCCTCCGCTCCCGGATTTTCACATTTTTAAATCATGTCTAGTTTTAATATACCTATCATAGTGCATTTTAATATAATAAAAATGACAATTTTATAATGTATAGTAACACACATATGTATAAAATAATATGCCTACACTTGAAGGAAGTGCTGTAATTTTTTATAAGAGACGATTTTCTTTTCTATTTTTTTTCTATTTTTAAGGCAATTTTTTTATTCATTTATTTAATCTTTGCTGTGTTGAATGTATTTTTGGATGGGCAGATCAATTCTGTTTTCCTTAATAAAGTGTTCGTTTTTACTCAACAAGGAGAGCCAGTTTTCTGAAAGCAATCCCGCTCTTGAACTCTGTGGATCTGCAGTGTACTTATAGGACTGGACGCGAATGTTCAAATCCGCTTTCATCCAGTAAGTCATAAAAATCATGACTCTCATTCCGTTTGATTTTCGGCTGTCATCTCTACCTACATCTCATGTAAAGTCATTGATTATCACACAGAACAATATCTACTGGACATCGTCTGCTCATAAATCTTATTGCTGAAATTGATTTGCGAGAAAATCTCGAAACACCTCACATAAAATGTGCATCTGCACACTGTGTACAAGCACAATTCAAAAATGCACCGGTTGAGAATTAGTTGTCCGAGTGAGCGAGCATTTTCAAACAGTGGTCATGTTTTCGGCGACGAGTGATTGTCACTGACACACACTAACACCTGTGAGATTTTGATTCTCAACACCAACAAGGAAGCACTTCCTAACAATTTTTAGGGACATTTGTTACTTATAGTCGCAATAGTCTACTCATTTGCAACTTGAGATCATAGATATGTATTTCGTAGTTAGTTATCTTTGTTAATGTAGGCTTACCATCCATGTTTTATCAATATTGATTTACATACCAAGTTTTTGGATCAGCTAGATCTATAAACAGTGTGTTGTATGTATGTAACATAGTTAAATATAATCACCGAAATTTATATTTAAGGCCGTAATCAATACATCGCTTATTCAAATCAATTCGATTTCTTTATCTACTTGAAAATCATATACATTGTGAAATATGTCCTTTAACGCTATACACGTAGGGCGAAGAAAGTGATGCTGACTAAAAAAAATGTCGAGAAAATCAGTGTCACTATCCTGTTGCATTGAAAAATAGTAAAAATGATAAAATTATAATTTTGGGATTTGCGCACACACATTGAATAAACGAATCCTAATCACGAAAAGACGAATGCTTGAATTTGAATTTCGCCCAACCCTGGATATAAAACATCACAATCCTACTACTTTGTACATGCTCTCATTATAGTTTTGCTCCACATGAGAGCATCTACAGATCAAGAGCGGTTTAACAGTAAAATCTTCACTCTGAAAATGATCCAACCGTCACAATATCATCCTGGCCACATTAACTTTGACGATATGTCAAAAATGCAATGCTTTTAAGTATTTGTCTCCTGTCATGGTGCGAGAGATTCGGACTAGTGTTGTGCGGTTAGACAAATTTCTTAACCATAACCGACCGTACAGAAAACTACCGTAACCGTAACCAACCGTAACCATGGGATTTTTAACCGTAACCAACCGTAACCATGGAATTTTTAACCGCAACCAACCGTAACCGTTGGATTTTTAACCGTAACCGACCGATAACCGCAAAAACATACATATCCAACTGTTGATCGTATGAACGTAAAGGCTCGTTGAGTCAATGCCCTAAATCAGTTATATTACTGGTCATCGTAATAGACCGCAACTTATATAATAGTCTTGCATGATAGCCTATGCTTCGCTTATCGACAAAAAATACTGACCGCAGCCTAATAGACTTGGGCCAGTTTGGCTTACCTTACCTTGCTATTATCATACAAAGCTTCATTCTTGTAAAATTCGTAGCTAAAGCAGTTTATTATACATTTCATGTACACATGTTGTCAAATACAGTGGCTTTGCATAGGCTACAAATGCGAATCATAGACGTACAGGCACCGGTTCCATTGACCTATGGTACCATAAATGATTAGGACATTCTTTCTTTCACCGACCGTAGCCGTGGTGCTTTTAACCGTAGCCGGCCATTAACCGCGGTTACAGCGGTTAGCCACGGTTAACCGTAACCACGGTTATAACCGCACATTACTAATTCGGACCCCTGTAAATTTTCTTGCTGTGCATACCGATAAAAAGTTGAGTGGCTTTTAAGACTCCTAGTCGTATTTTCATGTATTCTATATTTCGCACACGATAACTGAGTGGTGTGTTGTCATTTGTGGACTCATAAGCCACTGTCAAACGATTAGTGAAATTATGCATTGACAAGTGTGTCATGCAAGCATAGAGATATCTGAAGTTGACTAGAATGGAAATTGACTCAAGGTCGCAACACTGCAGGGGAACTAAGATGAAGCATGAATGACCGATGGAAAGCGTAGAATTACATATTTGATTTATTCTAACCCATTGATGCTGTCGTTGACTATTGTATCTAAGTGAAATAAATGACATTCATTGCAACATTTATAAATTACTTAACTCTCTGAAAATAGATTGACTAAATATTGAATTGCTCCCTCAGATGAATAGTGGGAACAGACCTGATTAGCTGCCATTCCATCCAATATCAGGAATCACCAGCAGGCCTAGTTCACATTCACATTCAGTTTTATTTTACAAAGTTTTATTTCAAGTTTTACTTGCAAAATTATACCTGACAAACATTTTGGAGCGGCTTTATTCCATTCACAATTTCATATTGCGAATATCTTTTTGTTCTCAGAAATGACTTATCTGTCTTCAATGACTAATACGTTTAGAATGGAATTTATAGCCAAAATTCGGTAAAATTTCAAAGCGATGTATAAATTTGTGAGATTTGGAGATAAAAGATTTTGAAGTGCTACTTAAGTACAAACGTGAACAAGTTAGAATAAAGAACCATCGGAAAGAGACACTCTAAATGTGTTCTGCACTACTCTTCGTGTAATTGTGAGCAATTGGCCTATTGTAGGATCTAATGATGGAGCGCTCGGGATAGCCAGGTGATTCAGAGTCCAGCGTAAGTACCGTTAATGAAAACCTGAGGAAATTCACCCTATTCATCACTTGGATTTCTTAAGTGTTCTCTTGATGTGACTGTATATTAAACATGATGAAGTTGAGTTGATGTTGAGGGATGTGAACTAGGCCTGTTGATGATTCCTGATATGGAATAAAATCGCGGCTATTCAGCCCTGTTCTCATTTTTCCATTGAGGATGCACTCAATATTTGATGGTTCTATTTATATTGTGTTTTTAAAAAACAGCACTTATTGTTTGCTGTTGCCACAAAAACCCGGGAAATTTCAGAAGTATCCTTTACTTTTACTAGAGTAAATTGTCCTTAAATTGCACACTTTAAATGTGTACTCTAATATGTCGATGCTGATACCCTGCTTAGAAAAGGAATCGATGCGCATGTGTATGTGTTTCGAATATAGATAATGCTCAAGAAGCATTGAAATTTGTGTCCCATGAATTTAGAATAATCAAGAATGTAAAAAAGGAAGTGCTATTCGCATTAATGCTCCGTACATAGCGATCTTATTATGGTTTCTTACGTTTCTTGATTTTCATCATTTGTAATTTTGGTTAGTTTCTAGTCATGTATCATGCTGAGCTCTCGTTTTAGTTTATGGGTGTAAGTAAAATTGATTATGTGTTTCAGTTTGTTTCCTGTCCCTTTAAAAGTTGGGTCGACTAGCCATTATATGTATTACGTTTCCTACTCTGTACTGGGGTAGAAAACTAAATGTTATAAGTACTAATTTATTCATACGCTCTTGAGTTTGAGCAACCTAATTATTTGCACGTTTTTCTACCAGGGTAGTTGATTAACTTTGGTTCTTCCGTTCCCTGGATTCTTCGAATTTTTTAATATACTGTGTTTGGAGGCACCAAAATTTACAATTCATTTCGCATGACAAGCATTATGAATTAATGATTATTTGGTATGTGAAACATTTTAAAAATGCAAGTACCACAGGATCCAACATTTTCACTTCCCCAGCGGGGCATCGGACAGTGGCTTTGACAGTCGTTTTATACTGGATGCCTTTCCTCCAGTCGACTTCCAATGATACTCGGGCTCGACCACAAGTCGAAATGATCGTTAGGTTAAGTACTTATCAACTGTGTCACGGAGACCACAAGGAAGGGAAGATATTTCGATGGAAAGCATGGTTTGGAAAGTTTGGACTAGAAGCATCTAGTGGAAAGATTAAGTGCTGTGTCATCAAACTGCAGAATTTTTCAGATTTTTATTAGTCATATAGGCAGGCCTACGCTGTATTTTCAGATTTATAGATGTGAATAATGCAGATAACAATGAAAAATTACTTTGACCTTAAAACACATGTTGCATCTGCGTCTGCATGAGCGCATTATTTTGTTTTCATTATTTTGCAGTTACTGAAAGTTTTGACAACTCACAAAGTAGAATCAAAAGAGCTTCACAATATGAAAATTAGTGTTCGTGCTTTAGAGGAATTAACAGCACAAGAAATCAGAGACTTACGGCAAGTGTTTGAAGTGTTCGATTCCAATGCTGATGGGTGAGTCTTATTTGATATTTTCAATTGTGATACTTTCTTGGCAAGTCTTGGTCAATTTCATGTATTTGAAGGATACACAACGAACAACAAACTTGCAATTGCACAGACCCACATACGTTGTAGAGTGGGAATCTTCTCACACGAAGTTAACATCATTCAAATTTCAATTTTTATTTCGCATGAAATGAATTGAGAGATCCATTTCATTCAGCACTTAGTATATCGATCGCCATTTAATTAGCAACCAAAATATGTGCCCATAGAGTAAGTATGCAGTAGGCTAGGTATAGTGTCGACTCAAAAACATGTCTGCAAACAGTGGAGATATTTATGATAAAAGATTCAGTTTTTTTGCAGAGATAGCATTTCTGCGGTCTGAAAATATTTGATCACTTTTTAGAAAGCTGAATTTTTGCAGATGTTTCCTCTGTTTATATACTAGTGACTTGGTACCCCCACATAAGTAGTATGAAACATTGGATATCAAAATGAATAGAAATTTGATAACAGTTGTCTTAATTCAACAAAAAATAAGCGGAATATCGAGGAAATTTCATGATCCACATTATAATGCAAGTTTTCGTGGAAAATTTGAGATCTTATTGTGCTTCTTGGCTGAAATTAAGATTTTTTAATTCTATCTTCATCTGCATAATTTCATGATTCACAAAATTTTTGTTTCATTTCTTGAATATGAATACGAATGTGGACCCATTTATATCTTTTAAGGTCAATTATGATCTTTGTCTTTGATCATGCTATTTTGCTCTTTCAGTGGTGTTTGTGATACGATCACGCTTAAAACTACTCTAATTGATAAGGCCGAGCATTAAAGCAATATTAGTAACCCATCGAATTGCTAATTTAACAAACTATATTACCTCTCCAAGGTTGACATGACACGGAGGACTTGTAAATACCAATATTCTTTGTGTATTGCTATCATGATCAGTCAAGACCTTTGCCAGTCAAAATAGTATTTCTAATAATGGGTTGATTAAATTGTAGTTTCTTGACCATTTCTGAGGTTCGACGTGCACTCCGAGCACTTGGATTTAAAGTCTCGCGTGAAGATGCTCGACAGATGGTAACGGACTACAACCAAAAAGGAATGTAAGTGTCAGGTCTGCTCAACAAAAGTGACGCTTACAATGAATGCACTCTGTCCGCTGATTTTTATTTCCACATTTTTTACAGGACAGCAGATTTTAATGCATTCCTTGATTTCGTTATCGATCGACAAGGAGATGCGCGAGATATCCACGATGAAATTTTACAGGGATTCAAATACTTCGACACAGGTATTCTCATCAATTTATGGCTTGCTACGATTTACGATTACTATGATTGCTGCAGGAATAGAATAATTGAAAGAGTTCGTCTAACTTGGTAATCTATGCTATGAACACTTTTGATCTTCTATTGAAGGTATGATGACTGCCAGATCGCTGTTCCAGATCCGGCCCCTTATCATCCCTTTTTGCGCATTATTGCACGTTGTGCGCCATGTCACGATCATGTGTCTGATTAACGATGTTCATTCCTGTGTTTTCCGTAATGAATTGAACAAGTTCATTAAATTCATTAATTTCCCGCATGTACGTGACCTCTGAGAGTTAAAGGTAGAATGAATTAAATAATGGGAGCCTTAAGCTTCATTCACACCGGACGCGGCGCAGCGCGGTGCGTCCAACAAAAATGCCTGTTCTCACCGAACCGTGTGGCGGGGGCGGGAGAGGGGAATGGAGAGGCATCTGCAGAAATCATATCATTATGGACACTTCTTATTGCTAAATAATCTACATATTCACATTCCTTGTGTTACATGGATTCGAATGAACCCAAACAAGACACCATAATATTAAATTTTCTCGAGATAATTAAATGACGTACTCAGTTTTCAGAATTTACATGAAATCGCATGCAACATTTCAAGCATAATGACTCGAAAATGATGTCTAAACGACAATTCTAGAGGAAATACAACTAAATTTTGCATTAGATCTGCAAGCGTGAACAAAGTGTGATGTAGTCAGGTTCTTAGATTTGCAAATTTCATCAGACGAGAACAGTTCGTTATGAATTGAAGTGTTTCTAGGGACAGTGTATTTTAGAGTAATATCCGAGTAATTCTATGATGAGTTTTGGTCGATCAATGGTCTATAAAATAGGGTCAATCTGAAAAGAGCACTGAGTTCAGTATGAAATGGCAACAAAAAGGCATTCCTTCCTGATAATTTTCGATAGGTAAATCCGAATCTACAGAAATCATTCTCTTGAATTCTAAAATCTGCAAGTTGTGATTGTCGTGTGATTGAGGGCATGCATGTATCAGATCAGATTTTTCACTGTCAATGCTATTTATAAAAACCAAGTGTAATGAATCATTTTGTGAAGCTGTCAACACAATTATAAACTATATTGACTGTTGTCACGCACTGCGATGAGCGACACAAGCGAGAATTTTCAAGGAGAAAAATTATTGCTGGTTGCAAAACAGACACCACCATCATCTTCGTGAAATTTCCTTTTAAGTGAAGTGTGTTTCAACAAAATTGGTCAAAAATTCTACGATCTACATCATATAATCGATACGTAGCGTATTAATGACTTCATCGAAATACTTCAGGGAGTGACGAACAGTTGCAGACAGATGAAAGAGACCGACATTGTTAAAGTTATTTTTTCCAATTGCAAATGAAGTACGGCATACTTTTTAGTGATTGACATTGCAAATTGATCGTTTGGATATGAGGATTGTAGCTACATGATTTTGCGATAATTAATGATTTGATATTTCACATTTGTAAAGGATAGGATCTTTAAGGACACACATATCATTTACATATTTTCATTCATAGGATGACAACAAGACACAGGTGACAGATCATGAAATAGAATTGACGCTCGGATTATATTTTTACTTTGCCATAACTTAGCTCACAAAATGACCTTTATTAACCTACATTGTCTGTTCTATAGTAATCGGCAGTATCACTCTTTTGAAAATTGTCACATAAGTTGAGAGGAATAACAAATTTCTCATCTTCGTTTCCGATTTTCATTCTGCAGTGAATAAAATACCATTTGTCTGCAAATACATTTATGAATTCGAACTCATAGTTGATGAAGCATGAAAATGCATTGTTAAGTTTTTCGATATGCAATTGGTCATGTTGCTCTCACAGAGGATCAGAATTGTTGGATATCTATGTCGAAAGTCAATCATTTCTTTGCACGAACATCGGGCAACCTTGCTGTCAGGTTGGAGTGCGGGGGTAGAGAACAGCTCCATAGGTTTGTTAAGGTTCTGAACGAAAATTCTGGACGCGTGAGAAGCGCCGCGACTCGCCGCGTCCGGTGTGAATGGACTTTTAAATTGAGAGCACAAAGTCAGGTCAAGATGACAGGCCCAAACCTAGGTCAAGCTGTTTGACTGAATACTTTGATGTGAAGGTCATTCACTAATAGTCTCTAATAAAGCACTCATTCAATAGTAATGATTAAATAGCGTAAAAAGCAAGAGTAGGGGTTGAATTCCAGGGAACTGATGGGCTATCTCTCTCCCCAGGTTTTTAATTTGTCTAAAATGGGCAAGAGTCAATCAATCGTCACCAAACTTCAGGTAGACGCAGTTAAGCAAATTTTCTACAAACACGCAAAATGTTATGCAAATAAGACAAGTTCTTGTTGCATCAGAGACGACAACGTGAAGTGTAGCGATGTCAACAGCTTGATTTGACTTCGATTGTTCGACTCATTATTGTTACTCGTGTGTGTATTGTTCTCTCTCCTTCTGCGTCTCATCCACTGCTATTTGAAATCTTCTCACAACCTTGCCACTCATTTTTTAAGTTGAAAATGTTAGTGTAGGGGATGTAGCCTGGTCAACATCACTTCACGAGGTGTCGAGAAATTACTTGATTGATCTCAAGTGCTTTCTGCTCTGACGATGAGGTTAGAAGAAGACAAATCAAGCTACAGACATCGCTGCACTTCAAATTATCGCCCTAATTCAAAAACTACTTGTCCGATTTGCACAAATTTTGGTATGTAAGTAGAAAATATCCTCACTTAGGTATACTTAGTGTTTTGTGATGATTGATTCATTTCTATTTTAAACAAATTTGAAAACGTGGGGGAGAAGATAACCCATAAGTACCCATTCCAATTACAACAGCAAACACAGTGCTGTGCAGCAAAATTTCCCATTCAATCAAATTTGTGACATTCCAGTTGTATACAAAATGCGGGATTCATGATTTTTTGATGCATGGCACGCGGAACAGAGGAGACTATGGTGTGCTGAGCCCCTAAAAATGTCATTCACTCTCGGCACCTCCGAAGCCTTCAGCTAGACACATTTGTCATTGAATATGCATTTCACAATCCAACGATTTAATGAATATGCACGAAATATATATTTTAGAATGATTTCCATTCTATGTACCTTTCATCTTAAAATGTGTATAACTTGATGTCGTGTTTGATGTACGAACTGAGTAATGATAATGACTTTATTGAATATCGGAGATATTTGGACATGTAATTACAGCGCAATAGGAAGTAAAAGGTGTCACGGCTGCTGAAAAAGCAGCCAGAAAGACAATAAGAAAACATTTTGAAAAATCAAAAGTCAGGCGCCGGGATACACAACATGTGGCCCGTGAGGATTTTTTGTGACCATGACTGTCGAAGTCTCAATCAACGACACTTCTTTGTCATGATCGCCTGCAAGATTCATGTCTCTGCGTGGATTGTTTCTTATTTACTTGACTTAAGAGAAAACGCACACACACTTTCCTGCTGGTAAACATGCCACAGGCCTATTCATGTATTATAGTATTTCATCAGCCGGTGATGTGTTTGTCATTGAACATACATTTACATATTTATCTTTATACTATTGCACACTATTTCTGATATTTATGTCACCTGCGAATTTTGAAAACTTTTGAAGCAAATTTTTTTTCATGACTTTTGCTCGATTTATCAAATACAAATATTGTACTTGCATAAATAAATCTATATGCATAATGTAATGCATTATGCATAATCTAGAAATTACTGCTCAACTCGAAATACCAAATTCGTTTTGTATGGAGAATGGGAAAGTATTAAGGATTGCGTACACCACATCATGATATATTCTGTGGATAGACCAATGTGCAAGCAATTGTATTCATCGCACTCTTCACTATTTTTTCCTAAACTTAATGCATTTGCAGATAATTTATGACTCAAATTAAAACTACGATTTACGACAATTGCATTGTAAAGTATGAATATTACCTGAAAATTTGCACAAATCTAAAGTAAAGAATAAAAGCGGTCAACGTTTAGGAAGACCGAAGTTAAAAAAGATGGTTCACTTTTTGATTTTCGCAGTGTAATTCACGAAGCGGTCGTCAGATATGCACATAGTAATGATCTGCAATCTGCATACCTGACGATGTGAAACGGACACTTCGTGAAACATATTGCAAGGGTGAAAAAGTGAGCCACCTTTTTTCACCTCGGTTTTCCCCAACCAAACGATGACTGACGACCGTAAACTGTTCAAAACGGACAATATTTTATACAGCAAAATTGATCCTCACTATAAACAAGTTGGTCACCCCTGGTCAGGCATACTTGAATGAACAACTGAATCGGATAGCCTTCAACTTACTATTCCGCAAATTCTTTCTTTAACATGATTTTAGTTTTATTAAGTTATTTTATTATGAATCCTGGAATTTCATTTTTATTTTCTGGAAATCGTGGAGACGTCCTGGAAAATGGTTATCGAGGTTCTGTAGAAACCCTAACATATCCTTGATGTGTGTATAGTCTTTTCCTTTTTTCTCTCATTCAAGTAAATATTAGTGTTTCATCCAAGACTAGTATGGCGTCCGTCAAAATATAAACAGTATGCCGGCGCTGTACGCATAATAATTTTTTTTGAAACCAATACCGAAAACTTCTAGCCCCTACCATGCCATCGTTTCCGCTTGATGCATCCCAATCACCGCTTCTGTGATTCAGATCTACGTCGGGCATAGCAACGACACTGTCTCAGCCGCTGCCTATGCACTCAAGGTTTTTAGCAGTGCGGTTATAGCGCTTCGTCCCCTTTTATAGTTTTGAACAGAATGACATGTTCAAAACAGTTACATGTTAAGGTTTATCAGTGTATGTGGATTAAAGCGACACTAATTTAGCTGCATTTAAACATGAAGTCAAATAAGCTCATCATACAAAATTTTGTATCACCGTCACTTATGCATGATGATTACGAAACATTCTCATTATAATGATGACTGAAATTCATGGTACCATTTACGATATTTTCTACTCTACTTCCCAATTTTATAGATAAGCTAAATACAGTGAGGAATCTTTTGCTATCAGTGTGTGAGCCGATTTCTCTGTGTTCAATCTGGCTTCTGCATTTCTGTATGTCTTGCTTACGCAAGTTAATATAATTATCCGAATTTTTGTGCTTTATTCCAAGGTATGGAGCATAAATTGATACTTAAATGTTGTGTTCTTTTTGGAACTTTGTGAAATTGATGTAGCAGCACTCTTGCATTTCGATTTGCTGTGAACCGGGACATTTTCGCGAATCAGTTAAAGACGAATTTCACGAATCTGCTCACCCATTAGAATAGCGATACACTCACTATGACACTACAGCATATCGAAGATGTAACTTACAATAAATAATTAAGAAGTCAAATAAATTACAACGATGTTATGCAAATCGCTTGTCTGGAGTCAAAGCATGCCATTTTGATTGTTCAGACTTCGCGCAAGCTGATATCTTAGCCTGAAATCTGCCAAATTCGTTAGAAGTATAGTTACATGCATGATGCACAATCTATGTATAGTCTGCGATCTGTAATGTGCATGCATGTTGCTTGCTTTTCAATGCTATATTACATGTTGTAATGCTGTTTGTGATAGTAGAATTATTGTTTGGGAACATAATAAAGATATTTAGAAGCACTGTCCTAGAATGACTGAATAGAAACTAAAGACCAGTTTCGCAGATTTTTATTCTCATGAATTGAGAGCATTCCGCGAAATCCGCGAAATGAAACCAGTCACGAAAATTTCTATTGCATCGCCCCAAGACTTCCGCTTATCTGTCTTTCAAGAAAAACTATATATTAACCAATTTTCGACGTTTTTGTGCATTAATCGGTTCATTATTATATCTATGGCATCCGGTATATATCTTGGAAAAGTTGATTATGACACATGAAATAACATACAGAAATGACACGAGTTTAGATACAAGTATTTATTTCAAGGAAAGTTTTACACGGACGATGAAGAAGCATAAAAAAAGATAAAGATAAAGTTTAGATTGAACTCACGATTAAATTCAAATCAAACCTTACGTAATAGATAATGCATAGATTTGAGGTCATTATTGCTATAATCACCGAGAGCCGAAGGCTCGAGGTTATTATGACAAATAATGACCGAAGAAATGTATGCATTATCTTTTATAATGCATGGCTTTTTCATAGAAGTCTGCACCAGGTTAATAATTTACAACCAGGAAAATAATTATCTGTTTCGTGGAACTTATTAACCTGTGGACATAGAAAGTCTGGTAAAATCATGCATTATGATATGACAATCAAATTCTGCAAGATATCAATGACACAAGATTGTAGCATGCTAAGTTAAGTTGATACCACGAAGTGGTTCATAGCATCTATCAACACAGCTTAATTCCTTTTCATAAGCAAGCCAATTATGCAAGTCAATAATTCCATTTTGTATCAGCATAAGGATTTGTTTGAAAAAGAGCCATCTCTGATCATATTGCATATCTTGTGAAATTGTTGAAGAAAATACGGACTTATTTAAGCAATAATGTTGAGCAGTTCACCAAAATATACGGGAGATGTTTTTCAGCGAATTCGCACGAGAAGTGAAAATCCAAGTACGAGTAGCATAGGAAGTTTTCCATGTACTTTGCCGAGCAGAGTCGAACTTGCTCTGGATGAACATAAAATGGCTTTTGTGCATGGCAGGTGGAAAAGAATGTTTATAAATTTGCAAGGACAGAAGGATCCTCAAATCACAAAGCTGGAGGCTATTCATAGGGAAAAGTTGGACGAAAATCGTTTCCTAAGCATGAAATTGGAACATATTCTTAAAAAATTGGCTGAGAAAAGTGCTGTTATGAACATGCAGGAAGAAACGATTCAAGAACTACGAGAAAAATTGAGTCTATCGAATGATGAGCGCTAGGATGAAATGAATTCTATAAAAAATCGTCACACAGTGTTAATCAATGAACATCGCATTTTCTAATGCATCAGCATCTCTTAATAAATCTGTTAGAATTATTTGATTATTTTCAAGGCACTCTGAATGTGCATTCTTTTGACGCTACTAAAGATGTCATTGTTAAAGCGTACTGAGCAAGAATGTGCATGCTTGCAGGCATGAAACAAATTCGAAAGGAAGGGTTTAATTTCTAAAGATATTTATTTATTGATTACATCGATTATCATTAGCAGGCGCCCAGTGTTGACCGTGACATTATGCTGTCATGTACATCAATTTCGTCTCTAAAGCATTGAGGTCATGATCATGCATTTTCCTGGAATTAGGCGTGGCTCTCTCAGACTTGGTAATCCATATCGATCAATAAAACATGCAATTGATTATATGCACAACATGTGCAAGCAGCTTATACCCTTCATTTAATTGTCTTTAAATCAGAATTTATTTGTCAAAGGTCTTTCACTAGACTCAGCCTGCCATCATCAGAATTAAAGCAGCTCTTTTGCTTGTTTACTTGAAATAATGATGCATAGGCAAGAGTGTTTATTGAAAGACAAATAAAAATCTTGCAAATCCAGCATTTTTGGACATTTACTATGACTCGAGTCAGAAACTCTCTTTACTTGCCTGTGAAATTCATGGAAGACCTATTAATTATCCCATTTTCGATAGAAGCAGAATCAAATGACAGAAAAACAGTTCCTTTACGAAAGTATTGTATACATGAATATATGTATATACGAGTAGATGTATGCTATCTGTAGAGACCCTTACACCGGCGTTCAAGAATTCGAATGAAAAAGACGGACTGCTGGCATTGGCAATGTGGAAGACCGGTTTCGCTATATTGTATAACAAGCTTTATCAATTTCACATACAGTGAAGTTATGACAAAAGATACAGAGAAATCAAAAATGGTGGTTAACAATACTACGATACTAATACTGTGCTTTAGTCAATGGAGTGCTCAATATATACTTGCATATAGAGCTAATGACAATTTCTCGATGTATATCTCGACCTACCATCTGGCAAGTACAGACCCTTGTTCAAACCAAGCAATACTACCATGTATATAAACCAGAGTTGGAAGTGGGTCAGCGACACTTGACCCATGACCCACCTGACCCATGGCATATGCAACCCACGACCCACCTGACCCACCGACTTTTCACGAAAACATGACCCACGACCCACGGGGTACCCTGACCCACGACCCACCACATCTTTGACCCACCTAACCCACATGCTGCAAGGGTGAATGATGTGAGTGCAATTTCTGTTTCTGGCATCATCTTTAGTTTCATTTTCATTCAAGATTCTAGGTCTATAAGAGGCCTCTCGTAGTATCAAAATTAGTGTTAAGATTTGTTATGAAGATTCAAGTGTATCAGATCTCTTGTCACATGACAAATAGACATGCAATCTCATCAAAATTATCTTATAATCAAAGTTTATGTACCACAAATGCCTAAAGTTCAAAAAAAATTTAAACGAGTCTGTTTCTTGTTATGATTCTTGACTATCCATTTTAGTGCTACCTGTTTAACTCGTAGAGAGATGAATAGTTAAGTTGAGGTCCCTACAGACTAAATTTCAAATGTTGCATTTCTTAATCAAATGAAGTTAAAAAATAAGATTGCAGTAGGCCTAAATCATTTATTCGTGCATTTATTATGTTAGATACTACATGTGTGAAAATTATCCCACAAAATTCGTCAAACTAATATTTTGTTGCCTCTGATGGCGATCGATTCAAATTTCATTAACTTCCACTAACTATCAAGTAGAAAGTTGTATATTTGATGTAAGAATAACATTCATTGAAAAGCAAATGGGGTAAGCATGCGTAACGCGTGAATATTATTTTAATATTATTATAATTCAAGCTTGCAATACATATAGATGAACTGATATATTTGAGTGGCGCTACATGTACGAGCACGTTGTGATAACAATCAGAAGCGACATCATGTAAATAAATATTCCTATTTTTATTGATACCAAATCAAATATCAAAACGAAACTTTTTATTGATACGAAGTGTCAAAAAATATCTCCTCACAGAGCTCTGCTGTAATAAGTCTGTGTGAGAGGGATAAGTCTATATCAATGACCGTCTTATGAATTATCGTATTTCAGATTATCATGCATCGAATGAGCAATGAGATGCATGGAACATGTATGATGCGAAAGTAGATTGAACGGCTAAATGCTTTAGATGTGAAGCATGTATATTATGAAAGATATTTTGATCAATTACATATTTCGAAAATATTTAGGCTCTGATCAATCTTTACCGGAGATTTACCATTCTAATCTTTACCAGAGGATATTTTCTACGAAAGACCAACAAAATCAAACGAAGCAAACAAAACGTAGGTTAGTTGGCATTGCAAGAAAATTTTAAGATGAATAAAACCTCTGAATACCGGACTTCTTCAGTAGCTGTATCTCTGAAATCAAGGTCACACATCATAGGATATCGTCAGACATAGTGACAGAGAATCGAACAGACACAATTGTACTCAAACAACTTCTCTCCACCAACTAACATCTCTCAGTAGATAGCATCAATTGTTTTCGAGCCTTTTATTTGTGTGAATTCCGCCCCCTTTCGAAACTGTATGAGGCACATGAAAGTCAATAGTGTTGCATATTTTGACTGTGTGCATCCATCACCCCTTTCAGTGACACAGACTCAATCATCTTTCATGAATGATTAGAATACGAATAAATGAATTTTACTGTATTTGAGATTGTCAAATCTAATCGTGGGTCAAACTGGTTGGAAGTGGGTCAACGAAGTCTGATCCACGACCCACCTGACCCACGGCATATGTGACCCACGACCCACCTGACCCACCAACTTTTTGGAAAAACATGACCCACGACCCACTTCCAACTCTGATATAAACTAAGAATCAAATCATCCACCATCAATCATGAAACAAATTGCATCGATGATTGAACGACGCATATCGAGTTTGTCGTATGACAGAAATGAGTTTGAGAAAATGAAAGGACATTGTGAAGGAGCACATAGAATAAGTGGCTTCAATAATAATCTGCAATAGCAGTCAAGTGATGCCAAAACAAACAGAAGACGGCGAAACATACTCTGAACATACTTTGGTTCCACCCTACATTCAACCTAAGTGTGAAAACAAATGTAGGTAGACGTTTCCTCTCTCTGTTGGACATTCATTTTCCACAACAACACAAATACAGGTCTCTATTCGATAGAAACAGTGTCAAAGTCAGTTACAGTTGTTTGTGTCAAAAATCGTATCAAAATCACAACTGTAAAACAATTCAGAATGTCGCAAATGTGAAAGTAGAAGAAAACAGATGCAACTGTAAAAGAAAGGAATCGTGTTCGTTAAAGAGAGAATGCCTGAAGAGTTCTATTGTTTTCAAGGCAACTGTATCAACAACAAACGACAAGAAGACATATATTGGAATTTGAATGACAATCAAATCCCTTCAAGTGCGGAACTCGAAGATGTGCCCTGTGTCTTGCTGAAAATTCCAGATTCTGACCTGCAGAGACACTAATTTGCTAAATATGAAATCGGAAATCATATCAGCATGTCGGCATCCTAGAAAGTTTATAATTGCCCACCTCAAATAACTATTCCCACCCGACTCACACCATGCTTATCAAGCTATGATCCTATGGTATTTCTTTGCCATACTTTACAGCCTTTGTAGCCTATTTACCTTTGAATTTTAAAGTCATTTCATGCAAGATGTAATATACTAATGCACATTTTGTGTACATTTGATGATCGATGATCACATCGTGAAACTAATAGTACAGCTAGTTGTGAAGTAGTGCTTTGAACTAAATACTATTACTTCTGAAATAATCACTAAAATAATTCATATGATATGATCTAATTGAACTGTTGGAAAAAATTGAATTTCAAAAATATGGATACTTCGGCTCATGCGATAGGCATATGTACATTTCAAGTTCCGAAAGGAAACTTTTATCTACAGCATCTTCATTTCGATCGACGGGATCATTGCGAAAATGACGTCTCTCATTACCAAGTATAATGTAAACATTATTTGAGGTAACAGCCCATTTTTTGATGGTCTAGTTGCCTGGGTCAGTTCCTTGGATGGTCTAGTAGACTAAGCATTCCTTAAAAATTCCTTTGATATTTAGAAATGCTTTTATCACCAAGTACTTTTGCTCAAGCACTGTGTCTTGTTATTTTCAGATGACAGTGGTAAAATCACACTAGCAAATCTAAAGCAAGTTTGTCGCGAAATTGGCATCAAGATGACAGAGCAGGAACTGCAGGATATGATTGAAGAAGCCGATCAAAATGGTGACAACATGATTGACAGACAAGAATTTATACGAATCATGCTGCAAACAAATCTTTTCTGATATTTTTGTACAAATCAAATAGATATGCAATTCATTTTCATAAATTTGATTGCTTTGTGGACTTATTCTGATAATTTGCATCAAATAACAGCATTTAACGAGACAATAAGACTCAGAAATAAGAAGTCAATTTTCTCTCCATGGCCTCGCTTGTTCTCTTGGTGGCAGTACATCAAGGAATGACAAAATGATGAGAGGTTTGCATGATATCAACTAAAATCAAAAGTTACACATTGAATACCATTAACAGCCTAATTGATTCGCTTTCTATGTAAAATAGAATAGCTATAGCACAAACTTTGATTTAAACATATACTATCCAAATAATCACATAAGTAGCAAGAACTGCATTGTGAAAACGATTTCAGAATAAAATTACATCGCAAATAACACTTCATTCAATGCGAGTCGAAAATAGTAAAACGTAAAAAGTTTACTGATATGTAAATTAGCACAATTTTAAAATGAAAAGTCTTTCCTTCTGAATACACAATTCAGGTCTCAGATGCCGTATAGATACACTTTCAGTGATTGACAATTGCAGTGAGCCTCTCGTCCTCTTGAACACCCCGTTGGTTAGGCCTTTATCGGTCCAACATAGGCCATCGGCATCGGATAGCTACAGGCCACGGTACCCATTGATTGAGGTCGGATCGTCGTCTGTGGCCAGTGAAATTGGCCATAGCGATATCGAAACGATTTCGGTTATTTGTCAGTGATCACGGCCGTTGCAATATCGAACCGATTTCGGTCATGTATTACTTGGTATTGCCTACATTTTTTGACATCAAAAAGAAAGTATAGTTTCAAAGTGTATTTGTATGAAAATATTGATGTCCACCACATAGTTAAAAGCAAAGACGATACAAAGAGACTATAAAACTCCGTTCAAAAATGGAAACTCCCATATATTTGATCGATAGTTTAAATATCTATCGTAATTCACATATTGTTCGATATCTTGATTCGGTATACCTTTTCGTTATACCGGTATACCGGCACGGGAAGAAGTAATAATTAACCTGGACGTACATTCAAAATCTATGTGAAAGCTAATAATCAATATGTTTACTGTGAATGGACTTGTCAAAATTTAACTCGTTAAGCACAACTAAGGAACGAGTCATCTCTTCCACCGTACTGCTCACCACAGACTGGAAGGAACATATATAGCAATTTATCCAACGAGTTCAGAGTACATCATTACTTCAGTACACAGAGATAAGCCGGACGAGTCAACTCGTCCTCATTCAGAAAAAGTTAAAGTGGCTGCCAATTTTAAAGCATTGAGAGATATGAGAGTTTTCCGTCATTCTTATTCATCGTCTTTGGTTAAAAGACGTGTTAAAATCACACATGCATGATATTAAGAAGGCATAGATGTGGTTTTCTGCTTTAGAAAACAAAGCGAAATATGTACGAAAAGTACACAACTAATACGTCATAAAATATAATGATTCAGACAGAAAATGCTTCTGACTAGGTAACAATGAACGATATAACAAACAAATCTGGTTTTCAACATGATATGACGTAGATGTGATACAGGCAACAATGCGAAACATGTAAGGAAAGGCACATAACTAATAGTGAATTACCCCTATGTGCATTACTGTAAACGAGATACAATTCATCTTGACAGAAAATGCTTCTGAATCGATAACAATTACAGTTTCGATAATGATTAAGTCTCGGATAAAACTTCATAACACACCACACTGTAAATTGATTTTTGCTAATTTATTAGTTTTTTCTAAGTCGTGTTGAGTTTATGTAGCAAAAATAAATTAGGAACAGGTTCTGATGAAGTGAGGTCGAATATCGAACGCCAATGAGGACGACTAAGAACTGTTAAGACTAAGGTTGGCACTATTAAGACTAAGACCTAAACAGTGCCAACAACCCAGAAAATCGATGGAGAATTTGCTACAGAAAGACTTGAGTAGTACAGATATATAATCGAGCTGAGAATCTTTCGGAAGTAAAGATTTGGGCCTTGAGAGTATCAGCTTGTATAGACACTTAATGCATAAACCCAACACAACTTAGGAATATATCATTAGTAAAAAATGCTGAATAATAAAAATATCATACTTGATATACTCAGCATCGGAGTAAAAGGGCGTCCATAAAGGCACAAAACAAAGAATTACTGATACTCAGCATCGGAGTAAAAATGTGTCCATTAAGGCACATGAAAAAAGAATTACTGATATTTTGCATCGGAGTAAAAGGGCGTCCATTAAGGCACAAAACAGAGAATCGCTGAAGTACTTGAAAACTTTCATAATGAGCACAGAGCACTTGAATATCTTATTGAAAATTCTATGAATCACTTAAATATCCTTCCTCTCAGTCCGGTCACCACACCGGTAGGAAGCTTGCGACAAATGGCGAGAAATTGTGGTATCCACGAGGGCCATATTGGCATCTTGAAACCGCATCACAACCGCTTCTACAATGAAAACCGAAAACTGTTTATTAATTTAATTCAGAAGTGCTTGCTAGTCTAGTTCACATGCATTCGGACTAAGATGGGACTAAGATTCGGACTTTTTCATTAATACAGTACGCGTACCTCAATAATTTTCTGTTACTTTACACATCCTTTTATTACGGATGCAAGTATGTAAGTAAGTATGTAACATACAGGTCTGGCAGAAAATATAGCATCACTCAATTTTTACCGATTGATTAACTTTTCTAAATCGGGTTGAGCTTCTGCAGCACCAAAAGTTACTATATAGTAACTTTCTAAAAGATAATATCCAGGGCTATCTCTTGAGGGTACTTGATTTGAATAAGTCGGCATATTCAGGTCAGCGGAGGTCAATGAGTATAAAAACATAATTTCCGGGAGAAACATAATACCGCGGAATATAGGAGGGTTGGCAAATATAAGTTTAGCGATTGAAATTAAAACCCAGAATTTTGGGTTCAATTGGGTTTTCTGTACTTTTGTAATTCAAATGACATCTATGTGCATGACATGACCTCATTCATTCTCTAAAACAATAAGGACGTCTTATTACGGGCTATTACCCGAGTAAAAAAAATGCTATGCTTAATAGGTAGTTTAGTAAGCACCATAGATAAACTGCCAAGTTTTATAATAACTGCCTAGTATGGCGCTGCGTAGGCTATCCATGTTTTGCGTAGTAAGCACCATACATAAACTGCCAAGTTTTATGATAATTGCCTAGTATGGTGCTGCGTAGGTTGTCAATGTTCTGCCTAGCATAAGCACTATAAATAAACTGCGAAGTTTAATATCAATTGCTTAGAATGGGACTGTTTGACCCAGCAAGCTGTGTGCTAAATAAGTAAATATGACAACATCATTGAGATCAGTGCGCTTCCCGCAGTTGCTGCCGATGAAATTTACAAAACAATTAATAATGAAACTTTTCATGTCCCGTTAGATCGCCCGCCTCCGGTACGTGTTCGTTACACGAACTCGGCCCGGTAAACGGGTCGTTCCTACCGTCACGTAACCGGTACGAGCTCGTGTACCCGAAGGAGGTTCCAAAAAAAAAATCCGCCCTGTTGCTTGATTTACGGGCTTTCATTTAATCTCCAGTGCTCTGTATTTTAGCTGGAGATTAAATGAAAGCCCGTTTTTACAAGCAACAGGGCGGATCCTAACTAAAGAGAAAAGTCAAACATGTCAAATAATAGGTTTATTCTTCATGAAATTATAGCCACGTACCACAGTAACACTGCCTGGGATAGTTGACTAAAATAACAGTACCTGGGAAGTTTGACTGCAGTTCGGCAACACTTAAACAATTCCTTGTGCAGTAATTGCCTTCACACTTGCAAACAGTTCCACGTAGAATCCATGTATAGGCCTACTTGGTTTGATATCCCAATCTTATCCGGAAATAAGAGAATCATTGTCTCTGAAAAAGGAAATATTTTTCAATGACATTTCAGGCTGGATTCATACGATCGCAAAAAGCAAGGATATGTATAGGATGCATCTATGCAAGAATTACATGATGAATTATATATAAAAGCACAAATGAAACAAAATTTGTAAATTAAATTAAGCAGTATTTACTATGCCAGCATCAATTATAAATAGCATGCAAAATTATGATGAGATTAACATTCAAGTCAATGTATGAATTAAACAGAGCTTCTGTAGACCTAAAATAACAAGCAATGCGTCAATCATGTCGGAAAGCATCTGCAAGCATACTTTAGGCCTAGATAGATCTTATCACGTTTGTTTAAATTTTGGCATCTAACATTGTAGGAGAGATTATTACTTATGTCTTTATATGCGCCTCTTACCTCAATTCACTAGTTCTTACATAAGACAGTTTCAAAATGATGTTGTAACCTAAATCACACTTGTCTACAGTTTGCTTTCCAATGAACTTGGTTTCTGTTTTCTGAACGAACTGTAGACAAGTGTGATTTAGGTTAAAACTTCATTTTGAAACTATAAGTAGCAAAAGTATGCGTGCAGATGCTTTGCGAACCAACGCTTGATCATTGATGATGTCGCTGATGAAATACAATTATATAAACTAACCAGTTGGCAGTAGAAGAAGCAACATCCCCGTGACGCCTGCATAATACCTTTCACATTAAGCTTGTTTCAATCGGATCATTAACACATTTCAAGAACTTAATACAAGCCATGATAAAAGCGAAATTAATGTGAAAAGCACTACAGTCCCTATCAAATCATCTTATATGAATAAATAATAATGCGATGAATTATTTGTATCTACTAAATACGGGAGGTTTGCACCGTACAGCCTTACTGATGCAGGTCTCATTGTAAACTGCACACCACTAAAACAGCAGTTACAGTAATATATCCGCTAAACTTAACAGAAAATATTCGCAAGAAACATGAAAATGATGACGTTACAATTGGATGATTGATGACATCAATTAAAATCCGCTAATATCAGATAGAGCGTCTCTACGGATATTTTCTGTTCGGAGTGTAAAAACAGCTGTGAAAGTAATTTTAGCTGCTGATTTTAACGAATATTTGTTGTTTATAGTGCACTTGCATCAGTCACTCGCTGTGACAAAGATAGTTTTTTTAACTACAATACATCATATCACTTGGCTCTCCTCCGAACTTCTATAGGGAATAGGAATAAACTCACGAGGATGCTGCTGCCTTCCCTGAAAACTAGACAAATTGATTTTGTTTACATCTGCATCAGCACCTTACAGTATCTCCCCAAAACCGCCGGTTAATCAGGGTTTGTACACCTAACGTCAGCCAGATAGCTAGACTCCAGCTAAAATTTTAGGCATGAAGCATTTCAGGAGAATGCAGTTTACTTTCCCTCCATAGAATAATATCCATATCAATGAAGAAATTTGAATATTGAAAGTAAATCAATCTCAAGATGACTGCAGACTTATGATTCTTGTTTTTTTCCATGATTGATCATCATAATCCATTGCAAACGATCTTGAGCAGAGTGATATTCCAGCATGCCTATGAACGATTCTACAGGTGATTTTGTGATTTCATCTTTATGGTTGGACATGTCATTGATCTTCATGAAATGATAATGGGCAATTCCGTAAATAACGCACGTACGTTCTGACACACAATCTTCATTTCTCATCATGAAGCAATGCGATTCTATCCATGAAAATTGCACCATACCATGCCAAAATAGTATGAAATATTTATCACTTTTCAAATATTCAACAGTAGTCCCTCTAGCGTCGAAAGAGGGACTGCCATTAATTAATTAATTAAATTGTTTTTACTAATTATATTGAAGGGACTACTATAATGTTTCAGAACGTTCGTGCGTTATTTATGAAATTGTTCTAATCGTTGTGAATGAATTATCTTTCAGGTTCAGACAAGACACTAAGGCTCATGCTATAAAAAAACCCAGTTGCTCACCAGCTTATCAAGAATTTTCTGTACTGCTCGTTGGGCATTTCATGACTAATCGTCCACAATTCAATTACAATTCATTGCTACGATGATGTAACGTTAATGAGAGATGTTGTTTCATGTCGGTACAGCGCACGTCCAATGTAATTAAATATTGAATAGGCTTATTGAACGCTTTCCTTCTGATGAGTCCATAGAGTTAGATTTGTAAACTACACAACAACACTGTGTGACACATTCACAGATGACTGCTAATTTGTATTCGTTACGAATACATGCTGGAAATGTCTCATGTCAGCTCAAGATGACACAGATATCTATCAATCCGAACTCTGTGCCCCGACCGCACTCAAAAGATAGGCTCTAATTAGTGTATCTGACATGCGTGTGGAAGTGACAACAAGCCACGAGGCCGATTAGTCATCACAAAATCTGACAGATGAGACCACACTATGCCCATAGAGGTCTATACCTTATTGATGTCACAAAGCAAAACACCTCGATGGAATGCTGCATAAAATCGATATGTTGCAGGAAGTGTTGAGAAATTAAGCATGTTTATCAAAATAGCGAATGAAGATAGAACTAATGCATTGCTGAATTAGTGAACAGTGAAAACATGAATGTTGTTCAGGTGTTCTAAAGCATGAATCATTGCACCAGAGAAATCAGTCAAGTCACTGAAGTCAGCTGAAGACATTGTATGAGATTGCAGTGCATGGCTCGATAGAAAATGTGCCCCTCCATCTCAAAATAATATGCGCATGTTATGCTCCACTGCAGGTAAGATTCTGACTAACATTTGTTGCTTCGAAATTGCATGCATTATGCTATGAAATACTCAAGATGGCTAATAAAAACATGTTAGGGACATATCAATAATCAGGATTTACTAAGCAGGTGGGAAGTATTTTGGGATACCGTACATAAATTAACACTTTAGATATTCACGCAGTTTGCAACTGCACGGTCTATGTCCACTTATTGAATGATAATTGTGCTTTTTACTTTTATCTTTCCTAAGTCAAAATAACTCTCATGTTGTCATTAAAAGAGAATCCTCTCTACTAGTACAGGGATTATTATTGGAAATTAAATATTGGTGGTCTACGTGGCACGGTGGCTAAGTGCTTGGCTAGCGATCTTTCGGTCCAGAGGTCGAGCCAAAGTGTCATAGGAAGTCGTCAGGAAGGGCTTCCGGACCAAATGGTCACAGCCAGAATAAAGTCTGACTCTGTGTCAACACAGTCAAGCCCCAAGTAAGGTAGAGTAGACGTTGACCTTAGAGTCCACAATTCACTTCAACTAATTAAAAAACATAATATTGCATGAATTATCAGACTGAAATGAAGTTATATCACGTCATCATTATTACGTAATGCATCATAGGCTATGCTTAACATTAATCGTGCATACATAAGCCTACAATGATCAAGGATACAATCAGAACACTAGAAGCTTCAGAGATGAAACAATACATATAATATGTCCGACATTACAGTTTAGTTGATCATCAGTCTGCAGCTGCGACCCCTATCCTGTTTTTCTGAAATATTTTAATATAATATAACAATGCAAAAAGTAGTCCACTGCAGGGGAAGGAGAAAATTAATTTATTTGAAATTAATTGATTGATGAACCATCTTCAATTCAATTAATGGATTGGATCAGCTGCCAACTATTCCAATTAATTGCAATTATTCACAAGCAAAAAAAGCGATTTATTGAACGACTACTGCAAGTTATAATGTACAATTAATAGGTCTACACAGTCGATGATGTGATACTCTCTAGGTATACTCGTTTTTGAAACGAAGAAATGTTTGTTGTTAGCCTAATGCGAAGCTTGATGTTAATAATCTACACCATTCATTTAAACTTTAATTTAAAAGTCTCTAACTAGTAAATATAAATACTTCGTATTTTCTCTTAGATAAAAGTCAAATTAAGGTCACGATGGTCAGTGACAGTGTTTGAACCGAAAAATATTGCGCATATATATTATAAAAATATAATGAATATTAATTATCAGTCATTGCTTGATATTGCTATCAGAACATTTTCATGTTTATCATGCAAATTAGTTCAACGAGCAGTGGTGCAGAAAATGCATGCTTGTGATTGCAAATTCTATTTCTGCAAGTGTTTTGATGCACTTTCGTAGACCTGTGTGCTGTGGAACTAACGTTCTAAGTGTTAATCAATCAATTGTCCGTCAACAGCGGAAAGATCTACCTAGATTTGGCAATGATAAAAAATAATTGCAATTATTGTCAACTAATTGATTGCTCATGTGATCCAATTCAGTCAATTGATTTTCAGCAAAAAAATGAGACCAATTAAATTGCCAATAATTTTTTCCAACCCTAGTTTGTGTTCCAGTACCGTATGAACTCCATCTCAATTATCCTTCGTCTTGCGACATGTGATATAAATTTCAACAGTACTTCGATAGTTTCCTACAGAAAATGTACCCTTTAATCAATTGATATTTTAAGATCATACTCGCGCTATCTTGCATCGCAATGTAGCCACATGATTATGGGCTTCATAACCGTGCACTGTATTACAAGCATTTTATCAATTGATTCAAATAAATTCACAAATATATACTTCAAGCATCATCTGAACACTTTCATGTTAAAATATAAGATAGAAGTGCAACTATCAATTACAACTATGCTATGAATCTGTTCGGTTTAGCATCATTGCCCTATCTAATTATAAAAAATTGAAGTACAGCCTGGAAACCAAAAATTAATTGCATTGCAATTTATTGGTCACAATGATTACTGTAACCCAAATATTCCAATTAATTGCTGTTACAGAAAAATTGCGATTGATTGCAGTCTTGTCAATAATTGTTATCCATTGATTGATTTGTAATGAAGTTATTTCGTTGAATGCCAACTTGCAATACCGCCTACATTCACCATCATAGGAAAAGCATAACACATTCAGTGATTGAGATTATTAGTCTACCTATCTTATATTATGTCATTAAATCTTAAATTTATGTCAATCTAGGCACGCGACTTCTTGTCCTCTAGTTTGAATAGTCACTCCGACTAAGAATTTAGCAACATGTATTTCATGCAGAAAGTCACCGCCCAAATTGATAATAAGCCAGTTTACGACTTGCACAATCTGCCGATGTATGCAGCCTAAATAGGTGTAGCACAAGTTTTTATCTAAGTTGAAAATTAAAATCAAGAATTAATCTAATCAAATTGTGATTAAAAAATTCCAATTAATTGATAGCTGACATCAGATGATTACAGTTAATTGATTGCTGTCATCCAACTATTTCAATTAGTTTTTGGTGAATCATGAACCTAGGTATAGAATATTTACTAGAAGATAGGCCAGAATCTTCGAGCTCAGCTAGCAATAATGGCTCAAAGAATTAATAAGAGGCGACTGCGAAATAATCCTGATGGTACTAAATGATGTGATTTGATGGCATCCTTTAATTGAAAATGGAATCCAATAACCGAGAACCTACGCAGGCCTACATCATTCTTTCAATTTATGAATTTCTTAGCCAACTAAACCTACATCGCTAGACACTGAGAAAGTTAAGCTACCAGATTATTAATGTGCTGCAAAAGATGGCCATTGAAAGAAAACACCTTTTAAATATTAAACAACCAGAAAAAAGTATTTTGTTCAGAACTAAGTATCAATGAAAATTGTGATCTATTATACCAAATTTACTGAAAACTAAATTTACTGACATTGCATGCACTTAAGTCAAACCGAAAATATCACTGTCCAGTCAGTTCTTATTTATTATTCAAATTTTTGTGTGAGCCATGATCCTAAAATTCAAAACGTGCGAGATTTTTCGTCAAAAAAAGTCAACCTGTCGAATCTTGCAGCGATGGACTTCCAAATTTGCTATGAAATTAAGGAAACACCCTTACACGGATGACTTATGTCAGCGACTTTTCATTTTCAGATATTTCGAAGAAACAGATGGCTTTATGATGAACTTTTACAATTGGATTCGTCCAGGTGTTTTCCGACGCTAAATGAAGTATGAATAGCCAATTACCAATAGTGAGGGAATTTGGACGCTACGTTGGAATAACGATCGTTTTCTTTAACAAAGCACTCAATTTATAATACACTGTAGATAAATTTAATAGAAAAGTCTGAAGTCCCATTATCAATGAATATGTAATCACAAAAACGTGAAAATATGCATAATTGACCATATATCTTAATTATCAGTATTTCGTTAAGGTCTTTCCAACCAATTTGGCGTCGGAACAAACGCGTCTACAACTTATTTCCACGCAACGTTGCGTGCGGATAACCTCACTGTGGGTAACTGTCTATTTCCATGTAATTTTTTTGGTTGGAATTACCACACCGGTCAGATCCCGAAAAATTCTCGATAACCGGCTTTTAAGTTCCATCCTTTTTACTATCTCGGTTGCACGCTATTATTTTATAAAATGGAAATTGCAATCATGTACATGCCAGATGAGTAACGAGTGATAAACCTATAGACTTCGATTAGGCTAAATAAAAGATAGGCCTTAATAGTTGCAGATTCTATGCTAATTTGCATTAGGCGTGGGTACCGCAAGTTACTTATGTGTCCACTTACAATTTTTTATTTCCAAAGATATTACAAAGATGACTACTAATACTGTTGGCCTACTCAATCACACTTGCAACTATTCTGAATGTCATCGTGACAGTTCAAAGCGTGATCACAATCAATAGTCAAGATTTATGCAGAGCTACAGCTAGTAAGGCCTATATTATCGACTCAAGCAGCTGCTTGAGAGAAGAGCATGAAAACTCAGCAATTATGAATATTCACCTTGTGTGAAAATATGTATGTATCACCACTAAAGGATCACACAATGACTTAAAATAAAATTGTAGAGCGCGTTTGGACTAGACTGATGAACTAGGAAAAATAATAGGAGAAACACTCATTCTCCTGATGAAAACACTCTTTTGGAAGACAATCATTTTCAGGCGGTTCCTATTAGTCTCACTAACTAGTTCCATGCAATAAGTGGGAAGTTTAGAACGAAATGGAGAACACTTATCTATCTAGAACCGGCTATCAACAATTTGCACAGACAAAGCTCACTTGATTAGATGCTATAGCCTACCTCAAGCACAAACCATACTGAGTGTTACTTTGTACACTTGACATACAGGTAACTTACTGATGCTGTCACACATTTATCAAGGAGTAAGTGACAGCAGATAGTGCATGACAATATAGGAATCAATCTCACCGAATTGAAAAAATCTGCTTTCCACTTATGACTTGCATTCATTCACATTCGCGAAGGAGTAAGTGACAGCGGACAATTGATGAAAATACAGCAATAAATCTCAGTCGAATAATACTTGATTCCAGGTCTGCATGCTTGCTCTCGACAAAACGGTGGTCTGCCTAAATTCGTATCTCCGAGGAACCGAATAAGTTTAAACAAAATTATTTTAAATAACCAGATAGAGTTTTATTCTGGTTTTATCATGTAGGCTTTTCCTCGATAGCCCACTCATGAATGAATTAGCATTTAGGCAATGCTTCAGCAGTGTTGAGATGCAACGATGCAAGAATATTCACCTACATCACTAGAACATTATATTTTGTAGAAGGGTAATTCTATCTTTGGGTATTACTTTGTTGAACTGAGGGTTAGAGAGAAAAGCAAGACTATAGAGTAAGTACCTTTTCTGTGAGCAAGACTATTGAGAAGAGGTTCATCAATATTCATGATCAAATTCTACCTCGCCACGGGAATTCAACCTCGGAGGCAAAAGAATTAGAAGATTCCAGGAAACGAACAAGTGTACTTGAGCAGATGCCGCAGAGAAAGGCTGTGTAACAAACTATGCTACAATTTTGAATAATTTTTGATGAATGAGAGCAAAACAGATCTACGAAGTTTTCAATTATTTAGATGTTTTGCGTTGTATCAAAAAACATCAATTTTTGACAAAAATTGCCACTTTTATCAATTATATTATTTATCTGCTTTTCTTTTAATGACCAAAGTAATTGAATTCGAACTGTCACAGCTGATTTAATTGTATTACACGAAAGAAATCTATTTTGACAATTTTCACACGACTTTAGAGCTTGGAATTGATCGAGAAAACATTTGCCGGCACTAAAAAATAAGTTATGACGGCATAATATCTCGGATTTTGATTACTCAAGCACGACAAAAATCATTTGTAGTTGAAGGCATTGATTTCCACAATGTGGAAGGTTGATGTTCCCATAGATGATTATGCAATTCCAGTTCAAGTCAATGCAACTCCTTGATAAGATTGAGTGTCCTAGCCAAAAAGTGCTTCGGTCAGCGGTTATATTGCCTAAATTGGCAATGATTCAGAATTGCGGAAAATTTTAGGTTCGGCTACAAATTATGCGAAGAATTAACACCAAACATTCATATGAACCGCATCCTTTTGCAGCTTTACAAAGCGTCTGTCGCACCACTGTGATGAGACCACAATGTGAGATGCCATTTATCTGTGACATGATGTAAAAGGACTGAAAAACAGCGGAAATTTTGTAATAGTAATTCTTGATTTAATTGCAGCATTTCAATCATTTAGCAACGACAATGGGTACAAGCCACGGCTAATCAAATTACCGCTTGCAGCATATTCCTGAAAATGTACAAATTGTAGAGAGAAATGCATATTTTCTCAAAATTTTCAGTTGGTATTCAAATAATAACAGAAAATTTTATGTGGACGGGAATGCTTCGTGTGTACAGCAATAGCCGGGTGCCCGAACTAAATACATATATCTTCCGGCGACCACCGTTATCCCATTATAATTCCGACCTCTGCCCGACCAATTTTTTTAGTTTTAAAATGGTCTAAAACCACTTCAGTGTCAACCTGCTTTCGAAGGAAGTAGCCCTAGTGAGCACAGAATGCGTCTCAAGTCATTTCATGCTTCACGAAGTTTTCCCGCTACCCAGCTTCGTTACGAATTCGTTACGCGGGTGGGCGATCTAACGGGGTATTAACATAGCAACAGCTAGGACTCATACACAATATACAACTGGATAGTGGAAAAAAATTCATTCACATCAGATAAGAGCATGCATGCAGTTGTTCCAATTCTACGATGCGCTGAAATAAATAACTAGATAAAAGTAAACATTCATAGAAAAGGTAAGCCTTAATTTGAGCTTCCTTAATTTGAGGAAAGCCCGGAAACGAGAGATGTTGTCGACTTCCAATTTATATTGTTTTTGCGAGGCCTTTCGATTAGTCACTACAAGAAGCTGTTTTCGGCTATCTTAGCCTCCTAGTGATTGAAAGGCCTCGCTAAAGAAAAAAAATTAGAAGTCGAATGCATGGACTTTCCTCAAATTTGGATAAAAAATGTCTGGCCCTCTAAGTCTCTTCAGTGAAATACTTCCTTAAGTTTAAGAAAGCAGTTCCAAAGTCTATTAAAGGACCCCAAGCTGCATTACTTATGAAAACAGCAGTTTCGCCATCGTCGTGGACAGTCTAGCAAGGTTTTTGTCTGGTCTAACAAATGACTCAACGCATGTAGAGAACATATTTTCACACAACTTCATCAAACTTCTGATCAATAGTTTTTGAAAAATATATAACATTATTCAATATTAATAATTACAATAATGTCTATCATCTCACATGAAAGCAAAATATCGACGCCACGAAGCATAAATATAGGAAGATGGTGTCTGCCTCGTTACATTTGTTTGAATAAAATTTGGATATGTAAAGACAAAAGGAGAGAAGGTAGGGTACAGCAAAAGATTATGCTCTTACGTTTTCCATAAATATATTGGAATATATTTCTGGGCCGCCTTCAAAAAATAGTGGTGAACTTTGACAGATGATACAGTGAAGAGACCATGTCAACGGTTAAAAGCTTCTTATCGAACAATGTTTGCAACAATATTTTAGCAGTCCGCAAGTGCATATCGAGAGGCTCTGATAGTGGAAGTCTCCTTATAGAAGGCAGAGGCTACATACCTTTAACACTGAACATTGTTTTGTCAGCACTTGGTTATCGATGAGAATCTCCTCCCAAACGTAGCGGCTTTTCGATAAGAACTATCGTCTTGTGAAGATCAGTCGCATGAGCCTCTAGCCGAACATGGGGATATCCGCATCTCAAATTGAGATAAGCAACATCAACATAGGGTTACTACACGATAAAGCTTCATTTTTTTTGCACAGGCACACGAAATTTAGGAACCTCCACTAACGCATTATAAAGCAGACAATTGAAGAATTAGTAATTATTAAAAAGTAGGCTACACTCAAACTCAGCAAACATTAAACCCTCCCTCTGCAGTTTAGAGACAAAAGTCTCATCTCTCGAACTTTGAGATGACAACTCTCACCCTCGCCGCTTGCTGCTAGGTTTGGCAAAATCTTGGGGTCAACACCCAAAACCCATTTTTAAATAAATGAATGAAATCAAGTAGACGAAGTGCATTCTTTGTATTTTGTGCTGACAAAAAGATTCTTCCATAGGCCAAAATTCCTATTGGGCCCATGATAAGTGTGGTATTAGTGGGAAACGATTTATTATTGCAATAATTAATGTAATTAGTAGCCTAAGTACATGTATTACGTCATAAAGTTTTCTTTTAATTTAACCTACACTGATATACTGACTAATTGAAGATCTTTGATTTGGTTATGATTGAGTTACACATTGCTCATGGCAAAGCAATTGTTTTTTTATTTTATCATTCAGGAATATAAACAAGCTTGATAAACATTATAGCTGCGCAGTAAGTGAATGGTTAAACATATTTAGAATGCGAAATCGGAATGATTTTAATTTTTGGATAAATGTCGGCTATCGCAGAAAGTTAAGGGTGAGAAGATAACTGCGAAGATGTAAAATATGCGGAATATATAAAAATTCAATATGCACAAATGCAGCAAAAGACATGTAAACTTACAGTAGGCCTAGATACAATATGTATGAACTTTCAATGCGCGGTATTATCAAGCCCAGAATGAAATAGCTAATAATCACAAGTATTTCACTCTTGAAATATTCTGTGAATCCAGTGGAAATTTGATAAAATATCAGAACTTTATACTCTTATCCTGTAGCTCTCCTAAGATTCAAATCAAAATATTAATTTTTGCAACTTGATCTGTATATATTCAGCATTAATAGAAAACCCAAGTTTTGTATCACTTACCCAAGGTCGACCCAAAACCCTAGGTCCAACCTTGCTTGTTGTCACTTCAGCACGTGTGTCAAATACAATGATTAGAACCTACCATAGGAAGCGGTCGGGGAATCAAGGGCGTTAATGTTCTTTATTGACAAATCAGTTGTCACTCACTCAGTATAATACCATGATACGATGATTAGAGCTGTAAATTTCCAATTATAGCTCTAGTTTATTAAAATCATCCTTAGTCAAAGATAGAAAGCAAAATGACTATATTAGGCATTTTTCTCTACTGATGCAACTTGGGATTGTATTTTTAGTTATCGCTGTTCGCATGATATTTTTTGTATTTTTTTATCTATGCGAATCATCCAGCTCATGGGTGTTAAAAACGGTGCTAGTAGCGGGCCACATCATGGATATGATTAGCTTTGTGATCAGCTAATTCTGTAGTACGCTACTGGGTAAATCCAATTTAATCCACAACATTTGACGAAAATGTGTCTTTGATTTGTAAAATCCATATTTCTAAACCGATTTCAATAGTTTTTTTTAATCGAACCGTAAAGATCTCATATATTATGGCATGGTTTTTAAAAAGTCGCAAAGCCAAGACCTTCTTCACAAGTTGCCGTTTTTTGCCGAAAAAAGACCAAAAAAGCATGTCCAAAGTTGCAGTACTTTCAGTTCAACACGGATTTTCGATTAGATACATTCAAATAAACCCACTAATATTTATATCATCTGAAAGAAAAAGATCAGCTCTTTAAGACAGTCTAATTTTAGATATTGCAATCAATATTAATCATTGAATTTTCACTGGGTTCCATTTTCCAATGAAAAAAATGTCCTCTGACCGAGACGTTTTCTGTCCTCTGACCGAGGTACCTTTTCTCGAAGAATATTGATTCTTCCATTAAACGTTTTGCACCAAACGAATCCTCTAGTGTGCTAGTTTATAAATCCGTAAATAAAATTCAGTTTGATGCCGTTACAAGTGTGCAATATTGATTTAAAAATATTTTTATCCGTTTTTTCGACCAGAGAATTTGAATATTCCCAAAAATTTCATATGGATGCTGAAACCAGAAATTTTGTCAGGAATCGATGAAATTTCACAGCATAGGAGGGATCCATGCTCTTAACATCTATTCAAAAGAAATTTTTCATTTATATCAATTAACCCTCTCAAAATCTCCAAAAACCACGAAAATGTCCTCTGACCGAGACACTAAAAAATCTCGGTCAGAGGACAACGTTGAAATTGAAGATCTTGGTCAGAATACAAGGGTCTCGGTCTAAAGACATGATAATGTATGCAATTACATTTAGATCACTTCGTTTTACGCGTTCAAGTATTCGTCCAAAGTTCCCGCAGTCTCATGAACCCAAATGCACAAACCGAAGAGTTTCCTGTTCGACATCAATTTGTCCTCTGACCGAGACCTTAAAAATCTCGGTCAGAGGACAAGGTAGTGTCAACGGACATTATATGCAATACATTACATTTTGGTCACTTCGCTTCACGCATGCAAGCATTCATCCTAAGTTCCCAGTTTCATCAGCAACCCAAATGCAGAAGCCGAAGAGTTTCCTATTCGACATCTATCTGACCGAGATCATTTTGTCCTCTGACCGAGATGTAGAAAAAATGGCTTTTTAAAAGTGCTAGATTTCTATGGAAAGTTTTTATTTGGTGTGGTCGCCGCTAAGATTTTCGTGTTCAGCGTAAAAAAATGAGTATATATGCAAATTTTCACGGAAATCTGAGACCCAAAGTTGAAAAGACAGAAATGTTGTGGAATAAATTGGATTTACCCTACTACAGAAATCAGAATCATTGAAATGATAATAGGCCTGCTGTGAGGAGCAGGCATCTGCAACTTCTTTTTTTAACAAAAGATGAAACCAAAAGCAGATGCTGAATGTGCACATTTGTTATCAAAAACGATGCTTAACCAAAATGCTTAACCTGTGGTTGTTTTTACGATTTCCAAAATATTCTGTTTTCATTGAAACATACTAGTATGCTAAGGGGTTTTCCGCAGGTTTAGAACAGTGATAAATATAGTTTTAAGAAATATCAACCATGCAGAGAAATTGTACCCACAATTCTGCACCGGAGCAAGATTTCGGAATGCTCAAATACTTGCATAAGTCTACACGTATAACGAAACCTACTTTTAAAGCATTTTACAAAAGTTGGTTAAATACACATTAAATTGGGAATGCATTGCTAGAAAATTCTATCAATATAAATAATATAAATGAGTCAGGGCTGAAACCGGCCGGAGTAATCAAAGCCAGCAGGGGTTGACAACGTACGATGTCAATCAAAATTGATCGCATGCCGCTAACTTCAGACACTGCTCTACCATCGACTGTCAAGAGCACAGGCAGTAGGCGCTACCATCATTACTCGTACATGTGTTTGCATTGAAATCCAATCATTCATTTTGATTCCTCGAGATTTTTTCCAGTTAATCGAGATATGAAATAATCATTCGATAGATAGGCTAAGGAATACATAATTCTTACAAAATTCACACAGTTGACCGAACGGCAGGAGATCATAGTAATTATAGCAGCACAGAAAAAAATCAAGATCCCCTTTCTTTTGAGGTCGATTTCTACTGGCGCTAAAATTATGCAGAAGTTGACGCCCTTCGGCGTCCCGCGCTTTTAAAAGTCGATAGAAACAATGTGGACCTTAGCAGAATGGTGGAGCTTAATTTTTTATTTGCTGCTATAAAAATTCATGTAGGCTAGAATATAGGATTCTGACAATTTTATTTGAGATAAGCTATGTGTAATTACATGCAAAAGTTAGTATTTTCTTACTATTTAAGAATCAGTTCGCAACATTTATGTCAGATAGAGCTTGTTTAGGTAGGTATCTTTAAATATGTTACACTAACTATGCATGCTCCTATAAGTGTTTTCCTTTTGATTGACTAAACGATTTCCTCTAGAGGGAATGCATAGTTAATGGTCAACATAGGCCCATTAAAATTAATCGGAAGGCCGTGCCTGCGACCTGTTCCATCCCGGTGATGCTTAATCACAGGAGAAAGAGAACATACGTGGTTCGACGCTTTGAAACTGATTTTTTCATCGTATCAAACTCAATTTTGTCATGCTAAAAAGTTATTTCTGATCTGATTTGGTCGATGGTTTATAAAGATGATAAGCTCCTGAAACTCTCAGTCCATCCCGAAGATGAGGATAATCAGTTGCATTGCTTCAAATGTTGGAGTTTATTTAAGATGAAATTATGCTGATAATGTTATTCTAGTGAAAGGATTTCTATTTTCCCTCGAAATTAATGTTCATGTAGTAGTATATAGTGTGACATCCGAAGCGAAGCTTCGCTTCGCTTCGCTTCGCTTCGCTTTGCTTCGCTTCACTTGCGCCGGATGTCACACTTTTGCGGGTTTTTTTCAAAATCTTCAAAAAATCAAAATTTTAAAAATTTAGATAGACTTCAAATTTCACGTAGCCGAAGGCCGAAGGGCGAAAATTTAGGTAGTGACAAATTTTCAAAAAATCAAAAATTCAAAAATTTAGGCGGTCTCAAAATATCACGTAATTGAAAAATGGAAACCTCATCGGGGACGAAAATTGAAGAAGCCTCAGAAATGGAAGGAATAAAAGTGGAAGAAACCGCAAGAATATATCCTTCGTTATCATATGAAATGAACATCGAAAAGATGAACAAAGAAAAACATAAAGATAGAGTTAGGTGTATGAAAAATAAAGAATCTCAATTATTATTAAGATTAGAGCATTATAAAAAATTAAGAAAGAGATGGTCTAATGTTAAGAATGTAACACAAGGAATTAGCATATTCTTAACAATAAGTTTAGGTGCTTTAACAATTGTTATATCTTCAGGTGTTTTAGTAATTCCAGTAGTTGCTACAGCTTTAACAGGTACGGGCGTTTTTGCAACTTCACTTGTTACAATGTTAGATAAATCTTTAATAACTAAGAAACGAAAATCATTAAAAACTAAGCATTTACATATTAAAGAAGTCTATGACAAATTACATTACTACTTTCAAAGAATATGTGATGATAATGTTATTACGTTAGATGAGATTGAAAAATTTGATCAAATAGCTAATGAAGTAAATCAAATATCATTTCATTTAAAGACCGAAAAAGTTGATGATAAGAATAAACAGGATGGTAAAACTTTTAGTGATGGCAAAATTTCTAATGAAGAAAATGATAAAATTTTTTTAGAAGAGCTAAAAACTTTAAGCGAAAATTTAAGCAAAACTTTATTAAACAAAACTTAAAACGAGAAAACTTTAAACGAGAAGATGTCAGACAACAAAGCAATAAAAAATAATTTGTTCAGTAAAATGTTTTTGTTGTATTCCAATGTTGCCACAAAATTCAAATATGGATAAAAAAATGGATAAAATTAAAGCTGATAATCAAAGAAGAATTAAACAATTAGACGAGTTAATAAAACAAAAAATTTTATGAAAGAAAATCATCTTCAACATAGAATGATAAAAGCTGGTATTCAGTCTGATATGTTTAAAAAAATGCAGCAAGCCGAGCAAGTGAAAACTGATTTTGAAAAAACTATGGAACCATTTAAAACTCTTGAAAAAGAATTTAATGAAAAACAAATTAATATATATGATCCGAAACACAAAACTATATTAGATGACTATGGATTACTAGAATCAAACATTAATAAGAAATTACCGAAATCTATGCAATTTGAACATTCTATTTCATTTATAGATGGAAAAACAATACCTAGATTTTATCTCGGACAAAAAGAAATATTTCCACAACCTTTTCGAGGTCTAATTTTTTCACCAGATAAATCTCCTTTTAGTTTAGATAGAAATTTTGTTGATCTTTTAAGAGGAGCAGATTTAAAAAATTATGCTGTAAAAGATCTCATAAAATATAAAGCTATGTTAGATAGAGTTGGTGCAGCAAAATCTCTTAGACGTTATAAACAATTAGAAAATTTATTATCAACGGGAGTTAAAGTAGGAAAAGGTTTTAAAACAGAAACAACTGTATTTTTACCAGATGATCCACAAGAATTACTAAATAGATTAAATATTTTAATATCTGCAATAAAAGAAGGACATAATTCTAGTTTCAATGAAATTCATGCTGTATTGAAAAGACTGTTAGAAAAGAAGATTCTAAATGAAGAGGATTGTAAAAGTATAGCTGAAATATGTTGTTGTTTTTAATTTTTTATAAAAGATATTTATTCAAAATTTTAACTAAAAAATGTGTTCAGCAGATTTAGACAAAATTAATTATCATTTAGAAAATCTAACAGAGATTTTGGGTTCATCAAAATTTAGTACGACGTTAAAAATTACAACAACTACTTCATCACACACTTGTAATTTAGAACCCATTCTGCATTTGGAACAAAATAAAAATTATCAAATTGCATTGACTAGTTTCTCCACATTTAACACTATTCAAAACGTTATCAAAGATGTGAATGACCAATTTAGATATTCTACTGATAAAGGCAAAACGTGGAAAATACTAACTTTTCTTCCTGGTTCTTACGAAGTTGAATCAATATCAAATGAAATTAAGAGACATTTAGGTATACCATTTAAAGATAAGAAACAATTACATTTTGCAGTTGAACCGGCAGTTAATGAATTTTCTCTTACTTTAGACGAAAATCATCAAGTTGATTTTAATCATGATAGATCATTGTCAAAGCTATTAGGATTTAATAAACAAACCTATAGTCAAGGTTATCATTTAGGTGAGAAGATTCCAAAAATAACTGAAATAAATTCAATTGTTGTACATTGTGACATTATTGAAGGAGGATATATAAATGGTGAATTGTCAAATTTAATATTCAGTTTTCCAGCTTTTACTGTACCCATTGGTTATAGATTAAATGTATTTCCACAAACATTAATATATTTTCCTATTACCAGAAAAACTATTAACAACATTAACATTAGAATCACTGATGAGAAAGGACAAGAAACTAATTTTGGAGGTGAAGAGATTATGATAGATCTTTTGGTTCGGGAGGTATAAACTCCCACGCGAAGCTAGAGAAGTTTAATTTTCTTCTTCTTCTTTTAAAATAAAAATTAAATTTTTTTATTAAAAATGAGTGAAGTCCCCCCATTAAATAAAAAAAACTTAAATTTAATCATCATCCAAATTTATCTAATAAAGTTTTGTCAGTTATTTGTGGAAGATCAGGTTGTGGAAAAACGTATCTATTATTTAAAATTCTCACGACACCAAACTTTTTGGATTATAACAATCTTATAATTTATACAACAACAGCAGAACAACCCGTCTATCAATTTTTAAAATATGGATTTGAAAATAATCTTAAAAAAACAGCAATTGCTTCATTATTCAAAGAATATGAAAAATCTGAAGATGAAGAAGAAATAAGTTCGTGGTGTGAAGAAGCAGCAAAAAATAATCAGTTAGTAGAAACCAATAAAAATAACCATATAAAGATACAATTAATAGATGATAGTGGTAATATGCAAGATCCTAGTAAACTAGATAAAACAATGAAACATTGTGTAATTTTTGATGATTGTGTTAATGATAGAAATCAATCAGTTCAGAAAAATTATTTCACAAGAGGTAGACATAATAACTGTAATGTTTTTTATTTAACACAAAGAATGTATTCATTAGACGGAAGTGTTATTAGAAAGAATGCAAATATATTTATACTATTTGAAATAAATGCAAGAAACTTAAGTGATTTGTTAAGAGATTTATGTGTAAGAAATAAAGATGAATTTAAACAATCGTGTAACAATGCTTGGTCAGAAGACTATGGCTTCATTACAATTAATATTGATAAAAAAATTCATGATAGAGTTATAGAAGATTTGTTCACTGACTAGCCTTCGGCTCGAGGGGCTTTGCCCCGACTGAAATTCTGAATCGAACAATTGTTCTCTGACTAAGCTTCGCCCCGACTGAAAGTCGATAGAAAATATTTTCGCGGAGTTATCGAACGGAGTGACCGAATAACTTTTTCTTATAAATTTTTTGTTAATAAAACTAAAAAAAAATATGTTGAATGCTTACAAGATAGAACATGTACCAGTTTTAAAAGATTATCGACATCCTACAAATCCTGTAAATTCGAAGAAAGAAGTTAGATTTTATTATCATCATAAATACGTAGCGCTCGTTACAGATAATAAAACAAAACATGGTATTAAACCGTGTGTTAAAACAAAAGACTTTCCACTTTGTTTAAGAAGTTTCCGAGTATTTTTGGCGTATAATAATTTATGGTGGTTGGTTAAGAAAGAACATTTAACAACACATGAATTAGAAACATTACATCAATTACATATTCCTGTGTATATCCAACGAAGTTGGCGGAACCGAGGTTCTATGTAAAAATACATTTTTTCTTTTAAAAAATATGAATCGTGAAATGTCTCTCGGACAAACGTCTAGGATTGATGAATTAATCAAGAAACAAACTGATGAGTTTGATGCACAAATTAAACATAGTAAACGTAGTAAACGTAGTAAACGTATTATAAAACAGAAACGCACTAGGCGTAGTATTAGACGTAATATTAAAAAACAGAAAAGTGGAACAAAAGAAATATTAGAAACTCCTATTACTGATATCTTTTTTGATGATAGAATTAAGGATGAACTTGGTGATGATTTATGTAATTTATTTAATCCAAATGAAATTAAATATGAAAATGTATCTTTTATTGATGTAGTAAATGATATGCGGAAACTTTTAGCAAATGGTAAAATTATTAATTTACTTGGAAAAGTTGTTAAAGATCAGGAAAATATATATTTCAAAATTTTTACGTAACCTTCTATAATAAAAATTCATTTGAAATCTGGTTTTCGAATCTGGATGAGAAATCCGATGCTAACGAATGGATTTTTACAGGTAATATTAAATATGAAGATTTTGGAATGAAGTTAGTACAAAGATCGCATAGAGGTGCAGGTATTAATATGAAATATAGAATCAAAGAATATTTCGGTGAATGCTGTTATATTCCTTCTGAAGATTTTTATTTTATTAAATGTTATAATGTTTTACGAGGTTTTAATGAAGAACAAGGAGAAATGATGAAAGAAATGTTTAATAATTTTTTATATAAAGAGAAAGCCACATCTAGAACAGGAGTAATGTCAAACTGCAAATTTTCTCAATTCAATAAATATTTTGGAGAATGTGTTCAATATTATAGTCCTGCCAATCGTCATTTAAATCCTAGAGGAATTGAAACGTTTTATAATTATGTTTATTACAATTATTTTCACGAAGCTTCAACAATTGGACACTATTGTTTAATTAATAAATCTCATAAATTAAAAGCTATTAGAGAAATTGAAAATAATTTCAAACCCATATATAAAACAGTTACTGATGAAAATCTAACAACGCGTCCATATAAAATCATAACAAAGAAAAAAATTGACCATGGTTCAACATATATTTGGGATCTCGAAACTTTTCCTGATCCTAACTGTTCAACAGCTCATCCTATTCCTTATGCTGTAGGAGCTATTAATTTTAATAAATTTATATGTTGCTTACCGAAACAAAGATTGAAAGAATTAGAAACACGTTTGTTAAGTGATATGATTAAAATTAAACGATCAAAAGATGAAGATGAAATTAAAAAACTTAAAAAACAAATTAATGAGTATAATAATTTAACTGAATTAGAATTTAATAAACTTCAAAATTGTGTGAAAATATTTACGAGAACTGAGGATGATGAATGTCCAATCGGGGGAAAGCCAGAGGACGCATGTCCAATCGGGGGAAACCCAGAGGACGTATGTCCGATACATCAATTTTTTAAAACTTGGAAAATTTAATTATTCGAAAGTAACTTTAATAGCTCACAATTCATCAGGTTTTGCTTCCTATTTTCCGATAAAAGCTAATTTTAAATTATCTAAACCGCCTCTTAAAACTTCAAGAGGAATATTGACTGCTTCATTACAAAATCCTTATACAACTGAATGTGTTAGTAGATACATTCAAAAATCTTTTAGATTTAAAAACAATATGAAAAAAGATTCGCCTTCAGGTAAATTAGCACTTCAAACTATTATAATGAAATGTAGTTATCAACATGTAAAAACAAGTCTTTCTAAATGGTGTGAGAATTTTAAAATTCCTACGGATGTGTGTAAATTAAATTATGAAATTGGAGACATAACACATGAAAATTATAAAGAAAAAGAAAATGAATGGAGACCACATTTAGTTAACGATATTCTTTCTTTAGCTTTTTGTATCTACAAATATAATAATTTTATGCGAGATTTAGTTGGTGAAGATATAACTACTAATTTGACATCCTCTGCTTTAACATTTAACGGTTGGATGAAAAGCGTACAAAATGACAATATAAATATTCATTCTCATATAGATTTATGGGCTAGAAATTATATTAGAAAATCTGTTAAAGGTGAAAGAGTTTCAGCAAATATAAGAAAATACATATCGCCATTTTGTAGCATCTTGTTACCAATATTAAAACAGTATTTACCTGGTCGCTACGCTGGGGGGGGTTTGTCCCCCGGTCGCTACGCTGGGGGGACTTTGTCCCCTGGAAGTAATTTAATAGATTTAATGAAACAGTATCGAGATTTAGGAGATAAAACTGAAATTTGTAAGAAAATTTCAAATCAACTACTTGAACAAAAAAATGAATTTCTAATGGCTTTTGATGCAACATCTTTATATCCATCAGCTATGTATGATGAAAATTCAGAATACCCTAAAGCCGAATCCGCTACAAAATTTCGTCAAGAAGAAGAACGAGAAATAGTATATAAATTTAATACTCAAACTTTTAGACCTAAAACTGGAATATTTACAGTTGTGTTTCAATATCCCAATGATATGTTTTTTCAACCAGTTCCTATAAAAGATAAAGTTAAAAATCAAAATAATAATTCTCATGTAAAAGTAATCAGGTTTAGAAATGGTATATGTTATGATGTATTAACTTCTGTAGACATACAAGAAATTGTTAGATGTGGGGGAAAAATCTTACATATTACTGATGGTATAATTTATGAAAAAAATTATCAAGTTTCACCATTTCGAAATTATATTGAAAAACTTTTTAATTTGAGAAAAAGATATAAAACAGAAGGAAATACTGTAGGCGATGAGTTAATTAAATTATTGATGAATTCACTATATGGAAAAACCGTACAAAAAGATATAACCACTAAATATCATTTATGGAATGAGAATACATTGAGAAAAAATTTCACTCAAGAAGTAAAAGATTATGAAAAATTAAATGATGAACAATATTTAGCGAAAGTAGAAATGGAAGATGATGAATTTCTTAAAACTAATATTGTAAAAGATGGGAAGACGTCATTCATGCCATCACACTTAGGTTCTTTTATTCTTTCTCACTCTAGAAGAATCATGAATAACTTTATTTTAGAAATTAATGGTTTCAACGAAAAATACATTCATTATACCGATTCAGTAGCAGCTGACACGCCTGTAATATTGAGAAAGAATAATTTATTATTTATTTCTGGAATAGATAGTATTGTAAACAACTATAAAATTAATCCGTTTGAAATTAATGGTGATATGAAAGAAATTTCATTTGTTGATAATTTAGAAATTTATACGCATAATGGATGGAGTAAAGTAAAAAAAATTATTAGACATTACACAAATAAAAGTATTTATCGAATAGGAACAAAAATGGGAATAGTAGATGTTACTGAAGATCATTCATTGTTAGATGAAATAGGTAATGAAATAAAGCCACAAGAATTAAATATAGGAACAAATTTACTACATAATAAATTATTTTTACACGACAATACAATCACATTGAAACAAATTGTAAGTGATATTTATGTTAATGATCCACCTAATTTAAGATGTAAGCAAGCATTTATAGAAGGGTTCTTTTTAGGAGATGGCTCTGCTGGAATCTATAATTATGAATCAGGAGTCAGATATTGTTGTACTTTATATAACCAAGATCTTAACCTTTTAATTAAATTAAAAACATATATTAATGAAGTCTATAACAAAGATTGTAAAATATATGATGCGATGAGATCATCTAGGGTATACAAACTTAATTTTCAAAATCCAAAACAATATGCCACATACTTTAGTGAAAATTATTATAATCAGTTTAAAGAAAAACGTGTTCCTTGGTATGTTCTAAATGCTGAATATAATATTAGATATTGGTTCTTTGTTGGATTTTATGCAGCAGATGGGAGCAAGAAATCTTTTTTTACAAGTAAATATGCAATTATTCGTTTTACACAGAAAAATAAAGAAACGTTTAGTGGTTTATACAATTTGGCATCATCTCTAGGTATTAATTTGGTAGTAAGCGAAAGACAAGATAAATCGTTATGCTTTAGTGCGTGTCAAGTTAAAAATAATATTACCAAAGATGTCACCACTGTAAAATACTTAAATAATAAACCACAATATGTTTATGATATTGAAACAGAAGATGGCACATTTAATTGTGGTTTTCCATTAATTGTAAAAAACACTGATTCAATATACATTTCTAATGAACTCTTCAATAAATTAGATGCTGCTGGATATGTTTGGGGAGAATTGTGTCAAGGAAAAAATGATTATGGAATTGGTGGAATTATTTTTGCAATGTTTATTGCTCCTAAAATAAAATATTGTACTACTGTAGATGAACAAGGGAGACTTAGTGAAAAGAAAACATTCAAAGGATATTCACAAGATAAAGTAAAAGTAGAAGATTTTCTAAAATTATATTCGAGTAAAACATTATCGACTACAGTTAATAAACCATGGAAAAGATCTTTGGAAACTGGAATTAGTATTCCTGATAAAAATAATAATACTGAAGAAAAAAATTTTCTGGTCAAATAAATATTCTTAAACGTCAAGCAGCTGATGAAAATGAAATTATGTTACCTTATAACGGAGAAGATATTCAAGCTGAAATATTTCAAACAATCGTCAGTGAGAGTAATTTAAGTGATGATGATGACACGTGGGAATAATATTTTTTATTACATCTAAAAACTTATTACATCTAAAAACTTATTACATCTAAAAACTTATTACATCTAAAATTTATGTCTAGAAAATTTATATCTAAAAATATAATTAATTAATTATAGCACTCACAGCGTTTATTATTGGTTTTTATCTTCAATTGTTTGTTTTTGCGTCAGCTAATGTAGATTTGGCATCAGATATTATTGGTGTTGTTTTTTTCAAGGCATTTCTTTCATCATCAATTCCAGATTTTAAACATTTTAATGTATCATTATTTGTTAATCTGTTAGGTATTGCTATGCCAAATGTTGTAATTGTTGAATAATTGACATAGATTGAATTTCTTGAACAGGTTGCATATTTTGAATAGGTTGCATATTTTGTTGAGATTGTTCTGTAAGTTGGCGGCCCTGTTTTATCGACGTTGTTCGATGATGTTGTTGATTGTTCAATAATTTGATCGTCACGTTCTTGTGATAAGGTTCTATTTAAAGAAAATATTACTTTCTGCCGTTGTTCAATTAAGTTTAATATTTTCTTATCAATTGTATAATTTATGTGCGAGTCTCCGATCCATTCAAAAATTATTCCTATATCCAAATGTATGAATATTTTACTTCGTGCTTGCAGATGTATGATTTCCCTTGTTAACTTCTGAATTCTTCTCCGCTTTGTCTCCAATCGAACAGATCTTTCAGTAGATCCAACCATTGTGATGATAAAATTTAAACTAAGATTGTAATGTGTCACGTTTTATGAATTGTGTGTGTGTTTAAATAGTAAGTGAAAATTATGAATGGTGATCTAAGCAAAGCGGCATTGTAGGTGAATGAAGTTTGCTTGACAACATACGGGTATGACATGACGGTATGATTAAATGTACTTGAATGACAATGGGGAAATTGCACCGCATTGTAAATCATTTCATTGAACCAGATCGGAAACCAAAACCAGAACTTTTCCGGTTTTGGTTCGACAGTCGGTCTCGACTGTCGATACTGCGATATTGTATTGAATGATTGCTATAACAACAGAATGTTCCCTCAAAGCAGAGAATGAATTAATAGATTGCTTTTATGTTATTAACGCTATGTTATGAATGCACAACCCGTATGATCAAAAACCCCCCTAAAACAATCATGCGGTTTGAGAAATGTGGTAACAGATGTTGCTATTGTCTTAATACAGATAAGACAAACAATATCCTCTTGATGAGAGTTCATAAAAATAAAATGGAACATTGTTAAACAAGACATTTTATTCCATTTAAAATGAGCAACATAAATGATTTCTTAAAACAATACGGCAAACAAACCACGACAAATTTCGATTTAAATAAGATCGCAAATCAATTAGGAATAAAGAATTTTCATATCCTAATGACAGACGAATTACAATTCCTAAGAGATGTGCGAAGCACTAGCTCTGCTAATAAACCGATTCCTTTGAACTTCATAACAAATCTTCACACGTCAGATCAAAAAGGAGTACATTGGTCAGCGGGACAAAGAAATAAAAATGGAGATAATTACTATTTTGACCGCCCGGAGGCTGAGAACTATTGGTTCGACTCTTATGGATTGCCTCCAACAAATGAAGTTAAAAAATTACTTGGCAATGGAACTTATAACACATTTCAAATTCAAAAACCAGGAACTACTTATTGTGGGCAATTATGTCTTTATGTTTTATTTAAATTACACGAAGGAGTACCATTTCTTGATATTATGTTAGAATTGAACAAGGGAATTTAATTCCCGAAACGTTAGTTCCAATAATAATGATAATTAAAAATCAAGCGAAGCTATCTAAAGGTTAAAAATCGCTTCGTTGTAATTCATTTTGATAAAATCGGCCTCTGATATCTTCATCATCTAAATCTTTGATTTCGTAAGTAATCGGATAAGTTTGATTTATTTCACAAACTTCAAATATTTCTTTAGTCCAATAGCCAACAAAGCCTTTTTCAAATTTATTTTTTTACTTAAATATTCTAACTCTATCACCAATCTTAAATTTCGGCTTAAGTTTCTGCAAATTCGGATTACTTTCATTCGAATAATTATTTTCGAATATTTTCTTTCGTATTAAATCAGGTTCGTCAGAAGCATTCTTTGGAGTTTCTTCAATTCAATACCTGAATGAATCTTATTGTTATACTCTTCTACAACTCCTGGTAATATCTTCAACCATCTCTGATTTCCTTGCTCAGTAAATTTCTTAAAAATTTTATTTTTCAATCATCCATTGAAACGCTCTATTACTACAGCCTTTCCTGCATTTTCAGTTGAATAAACTGAGCCTTGGCGATGACTTTCGTCTGTTTCAAATAGTGCTTGAACATTTCCGTTATAAAATTCCGACCCTATATCAACAAACAATTTCCTTGGCTTTCTCTTACTTTCTTTAAAGATTTCTTCAAATGCATATTTAACTAACAGACCACTTTTGTTTTTTAAAGGCTTTACCCAAGCGTATCGTGTATATAAATCTATAACGGTCAATGCGTACTTAAACCCTCTTTCATTCGGCATATGAATAAGATCAGCACTCCAGATATCATCTTTATTAAATACTTTTACTTTCAATAAATATTTAGGCCTTCTGTATTCTTTATGAATTTCGGACGCATAGCGTCCTAGGTCATTCGACATTTCAGACGCGTAGGTTTCATTTGCTGACGGATCAATACCCTGACCGAGCAATATTTTAGCTTGTAAAGCTTTCTTAACAAACATTCTTTCAATTCTTTCTCTAAATGTAGGATTTTGAATACTATCTAATTCTTGAATCATCTTCTTATCAACTACATGTCGAGAACTTAGGTCATGATTTCGATAAGCTAAATCATGTCTGTAGGCTGCTTCATCTACTCTGTTTATTGGTTCTTCACCTGGTTTTGGATTATTATTCTCATCTAGTCTTATATCTAATCGAGTTCCTGGGCCGGTATATGAATGACCAGGAAGATGTTTTTCTTTCGAATATTTACTCCAAATAAATCCAGGAAAGTTTTCTAATGTTTTTTGTATATCACCTCCAGTGTGCAGCCGACCGCTGTGCTGACAATTTGAGGTTTTATGTACTTTTAAGAGATAATCCATTAGATCTAGATTTGAAATTTCTAATTTAATTAAATTTTCGGAATTTGTAGAATTCATTCTAAAAGATAAAATAAATGTTTTACCTAATAGAATCAAAGGTTCTGATGCTTTAGCCGATCGGACCAAAGGTCCTCAGGTTATTAACCTATAGAACCAAAGGTCCTGAGGCTTTAGCCTATCGAACCAAAGGTCCTGAGGTTATTACCGAATCATACTAGGACTTAGATATATTCCAGAACCATCTTTAGTTTCTTTAATTTCAATTAAATCATCAACATTGTGAAGAATATTTTTAAGAACTCGTTTTCCTTCATCAACTAAATTTAATTTACTAATAAAATTATCTACTATTCCTTCTCCCCTAGCAACTTTCTCTAACTCTCTATTATGACGTTTTCGTTCTTCTAATGCTGCCTTCTCTGATTTATTTTTATTTACTGCTTGGACAATACCAGCTGTCTCACCTGCAACACTTCCTGCTGCTGCTATGCCTCCTATTATTAGTGGAATTAATGGGAGAATCCCGCCATTCTTTTCTTCTTGTAATTGAATATTCTCTATCATTGGTTTACTTATGTAGTATTTCTTTTTGTCAATTGTAATAGTTTTAGGTGTATTTTTGTCAACAATATTACGTAATTTTAATTCAACAGTTTTATTATTATTACTTTTCGCTTCCGACATTTTTAATAAAAAAATTTTAAGTTAGGAAAAATTTTAATTGACCAATCGGACCAAAGGTCCTCAGGTTACTGACCTATCGGAGCGAAGCTCCTCTGGCTTCAGCCGATCCTAGCCATCTTTCCATTAAGAATTTCAATAGAATATTTTACATTTTCTAGCAATAAACCATAAGCCATCAATGAAGTTGTGGAATCTTTTTTTTCAATATTAATTGTTACATCACAACCAGTCTTGATAATATCTTCAGATTGTGCACTTAAATCGAAACAGAAAACAGGATATAAATGTCTCTAATCTCCAGGAGTTAATTGTGGTTCAACTCCAAATTCTATACAAAGATTTCTATAAGCATCATATCCTTCCATAAATTGATTATTGGTATCATCGAATCTTAATGGATCAATTGGATATCGGGTTTGATTTAAAGCAACTTGTAAACTTCGAATTGTATCAATATGAAAAAGATTTTTGTTCTTATCAAAACTTGGAGAATTATTTCTTTGAAATGTTAGTAATAAATATCTTGGAGTATTCGCAGTTCTAGTAAAATGCCAGTTAAATCTTTGCTCTGAAAAAGTTACTGAACTAGCAGTGCGCTTTAGAAAATTTACTGGCATTGGTTTGTTAGTATTTAATCTTTTTGCAGTAGCTAATTCGACCTCTAAACTAGGAGTAATATGCTTAATCCACAATTCAAGTCTATCAATTTTTAAAAATGCTTTTTTTCCAGTCTTACCAAAAAAGATGAATTCATTATTTGCTGTCCGATGAATTATTAACTTAAATTTTAATTGATATGATATTTTATCATAATCTAAATATCCGAATAATTGAGACAATGACCAATTAACTGTCTGTTTACTTTTCTTGTTAAATTCACGTCTTTCTTTATATGCACTATTGTTTGTTTTATTTAAATGTTTTGCAATATTTTCTACATCTTTCGCAATTCCTGCGGCATCTGTTCCAGCGTGAGTTAAATCATCAACAATTATACCATCATCAGTATCAGGAAACCAACCTTCGATTTCATACTTTCTATTATTTTCACTAATTGACACAAATCTAAGCATTGTATCAATTACACCTGGAGAATCACTTATTGTTTCTATATTTTGAGTTGCAACGTATTTGTGTAAATAATCTTGGAAAGAAATTATTCTCTAATGCAATATTATCGCTATCTGGTAATGGTGTTGTAAAATTGGCATCACTATATAAAGAATATTCACAGTGTAAAAAGGAACCAGGTAAATATAAATAACTCTGCTGATTATCAACTTCAAAAATTAAATCACCTCCAGTATTTACTCTTCCTGAAGATCCAGGATTCATAGCAACTCTTATATAGTCATTCTTTTTTTGATTGTAACTGACGAACGGAGGATCGTCTAATCTAAATTTATTTTCGATAAGAGAAGACATTCTTAAAAACATAATTTGACTTTTTTGTTTTTTCTCACACGCAGAAAAAATTTTACTAAAAAAATTTTACTAAAATATAATTTTAAAATTTTGCTAGACCATTGCCTCTTATTTCTTCAATTGAACGAACCGTAGGTTCTATGGCTACGCCTGATATCTTCTCCTGTTTACTATCAGACCCTACAGCTATGTTAGGAATTTTGTTTTTTGTTTCCTCTGAAAGTTTTTTTAATTTTTTTAGTTCTTCAGAATCATTCTTAAGTTAGCGAATAGCTTCTAGTTGTTTTAATTCGTTTTGTGACTTAACAGCATTTGATATTGCACTAGCTGTACTACCTATAGCAGCTGCTCCTTTAGCAGCAGATGTAATCAAATCTTTATTATTTTTAATTAAGTTAAAGATACTTCCAATACCAGAAAAGATGCCAGCCCCTTCTTTTTGAATTGTTTCCACATTGTTATAATGGTAAACAGATTTCATAGATGGTTCATGAGCAATTTTTTTATTTGAAGCAAAATGTTTAAGATTGTGTTTATAAATTATAGGCATTTTTTAGGATTAAATTTGACTTTTGGGAAAAAATATTTACGTTAAGATTTACGTGTGTGAATGTCCAACAACTTCGTGATAACTTTATTAATTTTCCGTTGCACTTTATCTATCGCGTCAAGCAGCGCGTGATGTACTTTAATTTCTTTTCTATTAACTTTTCTAACGCCGTTTTAAGAGCATTTAACGTAATTTTAAGAACATCTAATTAATTGTCTTTTAACAGCATCTAACTGTTCTTTATTTTCTTTAGAGTTGTCTTGTAAATTTTTCTTTAATTCATTTTCTAAATTGATTTTAAGAGTTTTAATTTTATCAACTTTTTGATTAAGTGAGTTTACTTCATTGATTATTCTATTCATCTTTTTCATTTGTTGAGTAATTTTAGAACTTAATTCATCAACACTTTTTTGGAATGTAGTTTGTAACTGCTTTAAATTTTTTTAAATTCTTTCAGGTAGTTTTTCCATTTCATCTTCTAATTGTTCTTTCAATAATTTTATCTGTTGTTTATTTTTAATGACTGCAGATTTTAACTTTATAGAAAGTAATATTAAAATTTTTGATTGTTCTGAAATCTTTTTAAAAAGTTTTGCTATATCTGCTTCTAGCTCTCTATCCTTTTTATCAAGTTTTAATAATTTTTCGTTTAATGATTTGTCATTAAGTTTAAGAAACTTTAATTCATTCATCAGTGGAACCAAAACATCATTTATATATTTTTCTTTTAAGTCATTGATTTGTGCATCAACATATTGTTTATTTGTTAACTCTGTATGTTGTTGCGGAAGAATAGGAAGATGCAATGGACCAGATAAAACGTCTCCAGTTTTCATGATATAATTTTCTATTTCTATTTCTGATTCACGATTATTCGGGATATATGCACCTCCACCAACATTTGGTAGCATCATTTTTAAACAATAAAAGATATATATGTCATGGAAATAAAAATTGTTTTCTCATGAAAATGAAAAATAATTTTTTCACGGATCAACAAAGACAATGAATGGACATCAGATCACTCAGTCAATTAGCCACATCACGAGAACAATTGTCAAGTGCGATTGTCAGTTATGTTGATGATTAAGAGGAAAAAGAGATCTCATCACGAACAATTCCAATTCCTTGTGTTAGATTCTTAACATTCGACCATCTCTTTCTTAATTTTTTATAATGCTCTAATCTTAATAATAATTGAGATTCCTTATCTTTCATATACCTAACTCTATCGTTATGTTTTTCTTTGTTCATCTTTTCGATGTTCATTTCATATGATAACGAAGGATATATTCTTGCGGTTTCTTCCACTTTTATTCCTTCCATTTCTGAGACTTTTTCATTTTCGTTCCCGTTGAGGTCTCCATTTTTAAAGAAATATTTTGAATACAATCTTCTGGTATATTAAGACTACGTGATATTTTTTGGGCTACCTAAATTTTCATCTGCCTACATTTTCATCCTTCGGCTACGTGATATTTTTCGACCACGTGATATTTTTTAGATTACGTGATATTTTAAGACCGCCTAAATTTCGTCCACGTGATATTTTGAGACCGCCTAAATTTTCGATTACGTGATATTTTGAGACCGCCTAAATTTTTGAAATTTTGATTTTTTGAAAATTTGTCACTACCTAAATTTTCGCCCTTCGGCCTTCGGCCACGTGAAATTTGAAGTCTATCTAAATTTTTGAAATTTTGATTTTTTGAAAATTTTGAAAAAACCCCGTAAAAGTGTGACATCCGGCGCAAGCGAAGCGAAGCAAAGCGAAGCGAAGCTTCGCGCCGGATGTCACACTATATACTACTTCATGTTGGCTCATGGTTGAGAAGAAGAACAGAGAAGAAGTGTCAATTTTCCTGACGTAGCAGCGTGAAGCAAAGATTGATGAAGCGCACTCAATGAATACCTCCCTAAAGCTTACTCCGCGGCAAGCTACCGGAAGCGAAAATTCTGAAGCTTGTTATTTGGGGGGGACTTACTGTAAAATCCGGTGCCATAAGAAATTAATTAAGGGCTACTGAACGTTGTTTGTACAAAAAGTCAAGAATGAAAGTTTATCATGTCGGCACCTCTCTTATAGTTATAAGAGTTTTATCTGCAGTTTTTCAAGATCTGATCAAATTTTGTCGAATAAATATCACTAACAAATTATAATCTCAAATTTTCATTAGTGAGAGAGGATCGAGGAGTTCATTGAGTTCCATTGGTAGGTTTTTATGTTGAATACTTTCCCATGACCATCCGATGTCAAAGTATCATTCTCAGAGATTGCAACTTTTTTATCAATTTACCGTTGTATTTGTGTAATGTGCAACATCAAAATCTCGAATAATCCAATGATATTACACTTTATCACATCATAGAATCAAAAGCTTTCCATGTCACCTCCAAATTCATTCACTTTCTGTGGTTCACGCATCCCTGGTTGTGATAGTCATTTTTGATCCAGTTCCATTCCACTGGAACGCCAGTATTCAACAGCAGGCTTGCAAGATACTAGATTCCATAACAAAACTTCAATTCCCGCGTCAATAATCCAACATCAAGAATTGGTCAATTCAAATGGCGATAATGAATGCTCGCTATTAATTCATTATTTGCAAAGGCTTCCTGTTGTAATTAAAATGAAATAATCTGTTAGCCCAATTTAATCGCAATTAGTTTTTTTATGACCCCTGGTTCTGAGAAGTATATTATACCTGTATTTAAGCGATGTCTATTGTACATTGAAAATGTACAGTGCGCACTGTTGAGTCTTTACAACATCTTTCAATGTTTGCAGGTGAGTGTCAACATAGCTATTGTCGAATGAGAAAACCGCAATAATGTGTACTAGGAAACTTCCATGGAGAAAACTTAAAAGCTGCGAAAAACTAAGAATATTTTTTTTGTCATCACAAAATGGTATGCAGAAAACTACCCTTGATTGGATGTAGACATTCAACAGTCAATATGTTCATTTTAATTCTTCCTGCTTTCTTGATTGATTAATTAGACGTTCTTTTATATCCCGATGATTTTAACAATGGAAATTATGCAGATTTATGAAATAAAATTAACATAGGCCTCTTCTGATGACGACAAGAAAATGATAAAAATCAATATTAACGAATAGCGAAAGATAGATATTTCGTAAAAATGCCTTTTATTCAAAGAAATTGCCATGAGTCGGACGGGATTTTATAGTTGTAGCGGCCCTCAAATAGTAGCAGCAGCCAGGAACAACCATAAAAATAGCCGCAAATAGGACCAAGCGAAATAGGAGCAAGATGCATCAAGCGCCCTCCAATGAGCCATTTCTATAGCACCCACTTTGATAGCACCATTCGCTTTAGACAATCATTTGAAATCTATGAAATTTTTGGGACCTGCGAAGCTTCGAGATTCGATTTGATTCGCGAATCGGCTGTCCATTCGAGGTTCGATTCGATTCGAAATTGCGATTCGAGAAAAATCGAATCGTTTCGCTTCAGCAAGAGAATTGTTACTCAAATTGTTTTCTTTTGATTTGTAGCCTCTTCTTGTTCGACACGACTTAAAGTTTAAATAAGCTTGCGATGTTGGATTATCACTGAAACCAGCTGCTAAATAAGATTTAGTCGAATCAGCTACATGCTACACAGTGCGTACTACATACTGTTCAGATGACATGTGGTTGACCAAGCTTGTGCAAGAATTACCCAACATTCAAGTGCTCAAAGGGTCTGTAATCCTCAATGCTACTATGAGTGACGAAATATCCTAGCCTGCTACATAATGTTGTGAATTCAGCTTTAATCAATTGTTTAAGGATAGTAATTACATATAGTGATAACATGGGAAGTTGCAAGTAGTATTGGAGCGACAATTTTAAGGACTTGCTGCGAAAATTCTATTATTGCTTTCTGAAAATTACGATAGAGATGATGGAATCTACTGATTTTCAGCTCATGATTGATGGAGAGCCTGGGAAGTAATTGGTGATTTCCCATGCTCAGAATTGAGGCATAGGATCGATTGATGGAGGTTACGCTTCTAGTCACTGATCAGATTTAAAGGACTTCTGAAAACTTGAGGTTGCAGACCTAGTTTATCATTACGATTAATCAGTAAATCAGTTATCGTAAAGTGATCAATAGCTTATCTCTCATAGCGCATCAGCAACATACTGCGCCAATTGCGGGAGCAAAACTCAGGTACCGAGCGTTTAATGCTATAATCGCATTTACACATTTATCTAGATGGCTTCACTGCGCACGGCCTAAGTTAAGCTCACATGAGTAGGACAGTCTAGCCCCTTCCCGGCGAATTTGCACTTAAGTACATGCCCTGCTCTTTCATCGGAGCACACGCCCACGCATCAGAGCACGGGTAGCGAAGAGGACAGGAAACGGAGCACACGCCCACGCATCGGCGCACTTGGGGTATGAGCACGGAGCACCAATCGGAGCACGCGGCGCCGAGCACGTGTGATGAGTCACAGCAGGGTATATAAGGAAAGACGCTGTCAGAGAAATTCATTCTCATTCTAACCATGCAGTACACGTCTGAATTCTGCTGTCAGTCCTTCTCTCGCTTTCAAGACTGTATTGCCCATGGAGCAGCGGAGACGGGTCGCAACTATTGTTGGACATGCTGTAAATGGTATGGAGACGAACACGATTGCCGCGCGTTTAATTATAGTGATGATAATGACTTGCTGTGTTTGGATTGCGACGGAAGTTTCGACGTGGAGACGTACCATAAGCATGCGTGTGTGGGACGGTGTCGCTACTGCGATACAGTGGTGAATGCTGAAGCGGAAGGATGGGATGAACATTTGTGTCCCTACCTGTTTGAGTTCATGCAAGAGGGCGGTGCAGCTGTGGAAGAAGAACGGATCATGGACGGTCGCGGGCATAATTATCGATTTACCCCTCATCAAGCCACGAATGAATGGAAGGTATACTTAAATTCAATGTATGCGGACTTATATCGTGTCATTGTGCAACAACACCCCCACGAGGACGTGAAAGTGTTTGTGAGTATGAGACTCAGGTTTGCCAAGATGAATATGTCGACGGGCGAAGAGGAAGTGAGAGACATCACCACACCCTCATACATTCACGAAGGCGTCCAAGCACGTAACTTTGATACATGGTTCCGTGACATGGTGTCAATGTTTGAAGAATTTATTGAAGACTTTCAAGAAGACGGATCAGGATTTGCGGTGAAGGAAGTAATGGAGTTACTAGTTCAAACAAGTTCCTTCCCTAATTTTCGCATGGGCGCACCGATTCCTATTCACCGAGATATCAAGCTCTGCAAAGGTATATGTGTGTTTCGACGCAACACGTATACATCACATTGTTTTCAAGACAGTGTCCTCTATGCACTGGCCTACCAAGACAATCGCATTCCTCGACGTGTTGATTCCCGCGCCAAGACAACCTATAACACTTATCAGATTGATCTTCCTGCAGTGCGCAAGTTGAATTTGAACCAGTACTATCATCTAGACTTTTCCATGATGACGTCAGAGGGGTTGATGAATACACGGGATATTCAGGAGTTTGAAAAGAAGAACAATGTCATTCTTCGTATCCACGTGCATGACAGTAAAGGATTTGTGGGCCAATTATACCCGGTCCGTCAAGCTGTGAAGGAGAACACACGCATCGTTCATCTGGTGATGGTGACGCGGTACGATATGGAGGATCAGTCTGGACATTTTCTTCCCGTGACGGATTTTCAGAAATGTGCTCGCATGTGGTATCGGAATATGAGCCAAACACAAGTGAAACGTTTTGAAACATGCGAGTTATGTAGCTTACGATTTAATTTCTACGAGAAGGGGATGAAGTATGGAAAGACAAAGGATATGGCGCACAAAGAACGTCTGGAACATCAAGCCAAATGCGATGGAGGATTTTTTCAGATGGAAACGACCCCGGAAGATACGAAACCGCACGAATTTATCGACCACGCGAAAACCACTCAACCCCTCGCTGTGATGTATGCAGACATTGAGAGCATGATTGATTCCGTGTCCAAGAAGCATACGGCAGCGTATGTGGGATCCTATGTGGTGTGGCATCCGGCCCTGGACATGAAAGAATCGGTGGTGATCCATAAGGGGAACGAGTGCATTCCATCCTTTATTACACACATCAGACAGGTGAGCATGTCGATGTTTAATCACATGGAAGAGACGAAGCATAACATGACGCTGACGGAGGATGATATGCGGGACTATGAACAGACAGCTCAATGTAACATGTGCGGATGTGATGTAAAACCCCAGAAACAAGGTGAAAAGCAAGGTGGGCCTACGACAAAGGTGCGAGACCACGATCATATCACGGGCAAATATCTGCAAACCCTGTGCAATGCATGTAACATGAGACGACGTCAATCCCGGACCACATTAAACATCTTGTTTCACAATTGGAAGGGCTATGACAGTCACCAGGTGATTGTACAAGGGTTTACCAAGCTGGATCACAAGTATAGGATCGAGCCCATTTATGTGTCAGGAGACAAGACGTTGGGAGTGACCATCTTTCTTCCCATGCCATCCAATACCATATATAAACTCCGATTCATCGATTCATGTCAGTTTTTGAAAGACTCTCTAAACAATTTGTCAACGACCATCAGTGACTTTCCTCACTCAAATCACATATTGAGCAACGTCTATCCGAATTGCGATCACACATCTATTCGGAAAGGATATTTTCCCTATACATATTTTGACTGCTGGGATCGTATCCACGAGACTCAATTGCCTCCGAAGGAAGCATTTTACAATGATTTGAGTGAGAAGGAGTTGGAAGAGGATGAGTATGCTGTGGCACAAAAGGCGTGGACAGAGACGGGGTGCAGCACGTTTGAAGATTATATCCACTATTATTTGACAGTGGATGTAGCCTTGCTCGCAGACATCTTCGAACACTTTCGAAATGAAATACGCGACGTGTCTGCATTGGACCCCATCCACTATTTCGGTACACCTGGCTTGACCTATTCATTTTTATTTAAAAAGACACAGGTCAAGTTGGAGAAATTGCATGACGTGGATATGTACCGCGTGTTTGAAGCAGGGATTCGTGGAGGGATGACATTTGTGAATCAGCACCGCGCGCAAGCAGAAGAAGGTACTCACCTGTTTTATATAGATGCGAACAATTTATACGGTGCGGCCATGATGGGACCTTTGCCGAAGGATTGTTTTGCTTGGGTACGACCGGAGGTCTTGGTGGACATCAACGACGAATGGATGAGACGATACAATGTCAATGGCACCACGGGTCATGTACTGTGCGTCGATTTGGAATATCCCCCACACGTCCAAGATGCCACGGAAGATTAACCATTGGCTCCTTACCGCGGGACGGAGAAATGGGAGGACATGTCTCCCTATATGCAAGAGCTATGGCAAGAGTTGAACGGGAACCGACCCTTTCACTCAGCCAACAAGTTAATGATGACGCACGAGAATCGCAAACAGTATGTGGTACATATCGCTGCTCTCAAGTATTATGTGGAGAAGGGCTTACATATCACCAAGGTTCATTACGGGATCTCCTTCAACCAAGAACCGTATATTCGCCCCTATGTTCAATACCATACGCAAGAACGCGCCAAGGCAACAACAAAAATGCGCCGCAATCTCCACAAGTTGATGGTGAACGCACTGTACGGCAAGACGATGGAGAATGTGCGGAAATATGGGAAGCACTATTTTGTACGATCGCCGAATGTGTTTAGCAAATGGACACGTCATCCCTATTGCCAATCCTTCTTCAACATCAGCGACAAAGCCGTGGTGAATGTGCGCAAGACCAAGGTAGACTTGAACAAGCCCATTTATATCGGGCAATGCATCCTGGACAACAGCAAGATTATTATGTACAAGCTGTTTGACCAGTGGAAAGCCAACAAGACGTGCACCTCAGTGGAACTCATTGGTGGGGACACAGACTCCTTCTTCCTCAAAGTCCGCAGCCGGTATACACGCGAAGAAGTGCTGCGTTCGTTTGACAACATCCCCAATTTTATTGATGCGGAGGCGAAAGGTGTTCTCGATACCTCAAATCCCGTGAGTCATCCAGAGAGACGTACCGAGAATGCGAATCGTTTGGGATGTTTCAAGGATGAGTGTGTGGGGGATAGGGTGAAGGAGTTTGTATGTTTGAGTGCCAAGATGTACTCTTACATTGTCCTCAAAGGCAATGAGGAAGAAATCCACGACTGTCGCATGAAGGGGGTGTGTCAAGCAAAGAAGCGACAAGTGAAACATCAGAATTATGTGGACGCCATCGAAAAACATTCCGTTACCACAGTGTTACAAACCCTCCTTCAATCCCAGCACCACGTGATGAGAACAGTGACGCAAGTGAAGAAAGCCTTAAGTATCTGGGAGGACAAGCGGTGTTGGTATTTACCCAATCGGAGCCTTCCCTACGGTAACCATCGCCTATATGAAGAAGGGTATCTACACCCCACTGTCAAAAATGTCAAGGATCTGCAACCGCATGGTGGAGCTCAGAGCATCCTCCGCAATACCACTGCAGACATTGTTACCGCAATTCCCTCTGGCCACATACCGAGCATCACGCCCTTGTCGAGTCTATTGGAAATGGAACTCTTCGGTCGCTGTACAGATTTTTCCACGGGGGTGTATCCAAATTTTGGGCAACCACTCTCTGGAAACCTACGATCGTATTTGTAAAGAGATGCGCCAATTACTCGCCCCCTACGGATTGGACGTGAGCGACCCAATCACAAAATCCTGCACCGTTCAATGTCAATGGAACTATACAAAAGACCGCATGCAAACCATTCAACAGTTGCCATCGACATCAGTGATTTCCAACGAGCGCGAGCTGTTTCCCGGAACGTTAATACGCAAAGGTAATTTGCATTGTTCCTTCTTTTCCAACGGAAGTGTGATTGTGACGGGTGTTTTATCGATTGCAGAAGCGGAATCGTTGGTGGAAGACATTCTCAAATCCCTATTCGAAGGAGATTCCCTCAATGAATCGGACAGCAACTAGTATCCCAACGTCGTGGGTTGTCGCAAGAGACCTGGTATATTCATTCAAAGCGATAGAAACGGTAACACATCTCAATGAAACGATCACTGCTGGTGAATTAGTGGATCGACTCATGGATCTCGATGAGCACGCTATGAATCACCATTTGGAGCGTAGGTGGATAGAGGATGACTGCCTGCCACACTGCAATACAATGACATTGGCGCGATCTGGAGTGAAAAAAGTGAAAAAAGTGAGATTTGCAACGGATGTGTCAGATAACTCTTCCCATAAAAGTGACTTTAGAAAGAAATTAGAAGAAGAGACATTTCAATTATTATGTGAACGGAACTGTGTTATATGTTTTAAACAGGAACGGTCCCTTCTGTTTTTACCATGTTCTCATAATGTTATGTGTTCTACATGTTATAATCCCTTTGAAACGTCATCTTGTCCCCTTTGTGATCAAGACATTGCTTCAACAGTGACTGTCTATCGTGCATGATGTACGGAAAAGCTCTGTGTATAGTGTACTATTACGAGTGACTGAACCTTGTACAAAACCTTGTAGTATTACCCTCTGTCTGAAATAAAAATACAATCATTGACATGATTCATTTCTTTATTGACTTCAAAACATGGGATAATGTAGAATACAAATAGGAATAGACAATTTTATCATTGAAGGATAAGTAGGTTTGAATGAGTTCTTGATCTTTCTCGTAAGCATCCAATGTTCGAAAGAAGGTCAGTGTTTTTTCCATAGACGTGTTAAAAGGGCGTTGGTTTAAAAAGTAAATACAGTAAGCACCACAATAGGCTTTAGGTCCTTGTATACGCAGAGGGCGACGATAGTTTAGAGGATAAGGTGTTGTCGATAACCATTCGGTAACATGTGGATAGTGAGATGGAGTGAGTCCATAAGAGTCAAAGAATTCGCATACGCGTTGATCCGCATTTTGATAAAAGGCCAACCAATACCTGCCAGGTTGATGAGAGCGATCACTATTGACAATAAGTGTCTTTGATTCCGGGGAATGAGCAGGAAGTAGATCAGCAGGAAACACACCTTGGAAGGGAACGTAAGAAGATTGGAGGAGGCGATGAGCAAACGTTTGACAACTACACTGAATAGCACAGAGAAAATCATCTTCGCACATGCAGGCATTGAGTAAATGTTTCTCTTGTAATTGATTCATACCCTGCATGATTCCTTCGATTTCCGTGTTGCTTAACCAGTCTCCCATTCAGCCAACGCTGAGCTTTAGTGAGACGATGTTGATAAAGAGATGTCCAAGCGATAGGAGGAACGTGATTCTCGGGCTCCTTCACCATATCTTATGAGGATGTCCATGCGCGCCAACACTTAAATAGCGGGAGGGATATACGCACTGGAGATGACAGCATTCTCCGGTGTGACGGAGAATTGTTCGTCATGAATGACAAACATTAATAAATCCATATTTTGCCGGGTCGTATTCTCAAATTGCAATTCCAGTCCATATTGACGTGTATTGGTGGGTTGAACACTATCGATTTGTTTATCCAAGGTACAGTCAAAGGTGATAAAGTAACAGTATTTGGTAAAACTCTCCAAATCAATACCACATGATTCATTCGTGTTATAGACTTGAATCGCACGATTGAATTGACTGTAGGCAATCACGTCATCTTTGCAATTGATGGTGCCTCCTGTCATGATGGCTCCATTGGTGGTCATGGTGACTTGAGAGAGTCCATGCCTTTCAAAATAGAGTTTACGACTTCCTGGATCAAACCAAGAGTTACTGGGGACAACCGCGAAAAAGATGAGTTTAGGACTCAATAGAGCAGCCACATTGGAAAGCGTCTTCTTTTGTACTCCACTTTCAATCGTTTGTCGTTGGACGGTCATGCCATTGTAGCGATAATAAATGGCTTCTGTCTTGCGTCGATTCGCAGTTTTCAATTGCAGTTCTGCATTCGGTGTGAGCATGGGCATATACAATTGGAAAGAGGTGATTTTGAACTTGTACTTTGTAGAGGTCGTCCCTGCAGCATGTGCCATATCATAAATGGCATATTCCGGTTTATTCAAGGTGAAAATGAGATCCAGTTGCATGCCTGGGGGCAGAGCAATCACTTGTTGGAACAAATTACATTTCAGGGGAAAGTCAAAGGTACGTTTAAATTTGTGGTCTGACCATTGTTTGAGAATGGCTTGATTGAGTGCATTCTCTTTATCTGTAAACTCTACCGCCTTAGTCTTTATCGTCTTACTCGCTGTATCATACTCCGTGTCATACATCACTTGAGGAACAGTAAATCCTTGTGTGACCATGTGTGTATTCTTCACATCATTGGTATATTGTAAAAGATTGCTAAGGTAAGCTCTCAAATAATACAAGTCATTGCCTCCTTCAATGGTGCGTTCATTCAAGCGGATAGTAATGTCGGAAAAGAGGGAGTGAGCCGTATTGTTGATAATAATTGCCTTGTCTGACGACTCACATGGCACGTCTGCTCCTTTAGCCGCATCATGTTTCATGAGTTGTATTTCCACGCGAAAATAGGCATTGCATACATCCATCCAATGAATGGCTAGTCGAGGGACTGTGAATTGAATGGTACCGGGATTTTCCAATCCATTGACTGGCGTCAGAACGCTCGTATGCTGAGAAGTACTCGAGACATCGACTTTATCACTCTGGAATACATCGTAACGCGCATCCAATAAGGCAGGGGTTTCCGCCATGCTTGATGGGACGGATGTTCTAAGATTGCTTAGTTCTTAAAAGAGCATGCGTTGTTTAGCACCTCCGCGATAACGCCCCATCAAACTTCCTTTCCCCCATTTCGTATGATGGGCAATGTCCACATGACCACGGCGACGTTTAGGAGCAGGTGCTTCCACCCGATCTCCTTCTTCATCCGTGAAGACGCGTTTCCGACTCACTTTATTTTGAATAGCTTCTACAACACGTTCGGGAGCAGTCTGTAAAGTGCGTTTGGCGAGCGCTTTCACACCCTTTTTGAGACGATCAACTCCTTCTTGTGCGGTAGAGCTGACAGCATCCGTGACAGCTTGTTTCGCAGAATTGAGAAACTCCGTCGAACGTAACGATTTTCCCAATGTTTTCTGTACCGTATGTACAAGTCCTTTTTGCGATGTTTTTCGCGATGCTTTTCGAGAGGGTTTTCGAGAGGGTTTTCGATTTGTTTTTCGAGAGGGTTTTCGAAATGTTTTTCTGGGAACACTCTTTTTGAGTGATTTGGGCAGACGGATGGATGGTTTCTTGACACCAGTGATACGGGGTCTAATCATGCGTGTTTTCTGTCCAATCACTTTATTCCATCCACCGCGTTGCATAAATGAACCTCTTCCAAACAATCGTCCAGAGGAATGTGTTCGGTGACGGATTAAAAAGAGATTCGTCATCGTGTCTTGATGTGCTTGGGAACAGACAATTACTTAATTGCGCGACGTCGAAGATGCATTTTTACATAGGACCGTCCGTCTGTCATAGGGATGGGATGACCGTCATCCGACATGAGTTTGATTTCAATATCTTGCACCTGTTGACTTTTCCCAGGGAGATAGGTGACATTCTGGAATTCATGATGAATACTATCTCCATAATCTTTCCCCGTGTAGGGAATCACACACATACAGTTTGTTTTCATACCTCCTACATAATGATAGTCTACAATATTACAATACAGGAGAATATTGTAGGTGAAGGCATTCAAATTCAAAGGTGCAGTCGCTTGCTGTGAGGAAGTGAGTAAGTCTGTTTTAAACCCAAGAATGTCTTTGAGCAAAGGATGGAGTTTCATACTGTAGTGTGTGGGTACGACCACTGAGACAACATGGACATGAGGTGCCAATGTAGTGATAGAAAAGTGGAAATTGTGTCCATGCTGTCGATTCTGATTCAAACACTGCATCAACGTCTTCTCCGAATAAATACCGCGTGGAATGTTGAAGCGTGTAAACATGCCTTGTTCTCCCTGTTTGCCTTGTTTGTCTTGTTTATCTTGTTTGTCTTGTTTGCCTTGTTCACCCTGTTTGCCTTGTTTGCCTTGCTCTCCTCGCGGTGAATCCGTTTTGACAGGAAGGATAGAAGATGTAAAGACGGTTGAAATCGTCTCAGGATGATCCTTCAATGTCCCCACACTAAAGCTGACATCCACGGGTATTGTCTGAAGGGTATTGATGAAATTGACGACGGAGATACCGGCTTCCCATTGATCCCCATGGACTATGGGGATGGAAGGAACCAAGCGATTTTTGAAATGATTGGCTCTATTTTCAGGAAACAAATTGGGCTGAGCATTACTCAACAAGTGAATCGTTTCCTCATGCATGGTTAAGTGTCACTCTGTCCATAATTACCTAGTCTCCTTACGGCGGAGATGGAGTTTGAAATAGGATCGTCCTTCATGAATCGGAATAAATTCGCCATCATCACCACGCAACTGAATTTCAATCTCATCAATAGCGGATGTAAAAATGGGGTAATAATCAATATTGGACACTTCATACGACACCATTTCCCCCAAACGTTGTTTCTCTTCAATGGGGTGAATTTTCAAGATTTGTTCACGTTGTCCTCCCACAATACTTTCCGCCACAATATTACAATAGACGATAATGTTGAAGGAATTGGGAGTCATACTGAGGGGAGACAGTGTTGTCATTTGTGTATTGGGTCCATAATAGGATTGGGGTAGACCTATACGATAACTCAACGCTTCTGCAAAATCAATAAAGGCATGTTCCGCGGTTTTCACCGTCAAATAATGATCTTTCGAGAGAGAGGGATACATCCGTCCACGCCTGTAAATTCACTTGGAGTTTAGAAAAGAGTCCTTCCAAGGTATAACTCCCTTTGGGAATGCGGACACGATGAAACGAGGTAGAAATGTCTAGGGTGGGGTTGATGTAACCTTGCCGAATCATGTGTTCATAGATTTGCAAAGGTTTCATGGTCTTGCTATAGAGATGAAGAAAAGGGCGAGGTGTGGGATGTGTATTCACCATAACCGATTGAATATCTTGTTTTCCCACATCCACTCCCAACACCATACCATCCACTAGATAAAGCATGTTTTCTTGCCAGCGTTCCATCATGGTCGTCATCAGCCTTTGCATATCATCACTGAACCATCCAATAAAGAAAGTCAATCTATCTTTACAGACTTTCAGGTTGGATCCTTCTTGATACGCGACAGCGGGTGAATACAATTTCTTGTCAGAGAGTCTATCTCCAAACAAGTAGGATTGTAAACACGTATTGGCAAACAGCTCTTTCGATTCGTACGCATAAGGGAAATAGGATTTCTGAAACAAGCGATCCAATTCCTTCCCTTTCCATGGGAAGAGGGTGTCGAGGGTGTGGTTCCATCCTTTGGCATAATCAAAGGTATATTCCGGTAAACCATAGATGTGTAATGTCATCCCATGGGTGACATGTTTTGGACGTTGTTGATACCGACGGTAACTTGCGGAACAATGTTCCGGCGTTTCCGAGTGTATACAGGTTTGTTCATGATAGGTGAACATACCATATTCATGACTATGATTCAACATGTGTTGCCAGAGTTGTGGGGGATTGATTTTCAACCCATACCATTCCGCGATTTTAAAGTGAAGCACGTGAAAGACACCCACTGTTGTATACGTCACCCACACCATATCAGGCAGGGGGATGGCTTGATTGAAAGCTTGCACAAAGGATTGGAGGGTATAATATTTCGTGGGTAAATTGAATCGTAATGGACTAGGGAGATGAGATAGGGTATGAAAAATCTCAAAATAGTCGCCATGTTTGATGTTGAGAATATTGGGATGCTTCTTATCCTCGGTCTTATACTGTTGTGTCGGTTTTCCGTTTCGAAGCAAGACATGGGTCCCACTCAATGCATAGGGAACACTCTTCTTTTCAAAGAGAGTGTCCAATTCCATGGTTTGTTTCTGAAGGATAAAGGAGGGAACATGAATCGTGCTGAGGGGGATTTCCAAGATCCATTCGTCCCACACGTAGGTAGTCACTTGTTCTGCTTTGAAAATCTCATAGGATTTAGATTGCCGATCCATCTTGATTTCCATATCGTCCGTGAAATCGATGGTCAGTTCATAATGATAGGACATGGATGTGATGGTCCATGTCATGGGGGTGGGGAAGATGGTATTCAAATAGGTTTCCAACGAATAATAACCTGTGGGGACGATAGATCTCCATGTCTTATCACTCTCTAAATTCTTGTAATAAAACGATTCAGGTCTAGACACATAAAATAACAGTTTTTTCTCCTTGATGAATTGACAAAGATCCGATGTCAACACAGTCACTTCTGCATTCACCCTATCTCGTTCACGAACGATCTCGTCAAGATTGTCAGTTCCTGCAGTGGGTTTGAATGCTTTCACCCTCCTTCTTAACGTTGCCAACCGTTCCTGTTTCACTTCAAAATCATGGAGAATAGTCCCATACAGCTCCATCAAATCCACCAAACTATGATAGGCAAATACATTATACGTGTTGTAGATATGATACTTTTCCGTAGGTGTGAAGGGAAGGGCATGTTGTCCCGTTTCATGCTGCATATCCGCACCACTGGCCAATACATTTTCTTTCCCATCTTTAGGATGGGAATGAACTAAATGATGAATGATGGGCCGTTTTGTACCTTGTTCCTTTTGAATCGATTTTCGAACATTTTTCAATAAGACAGAATCAAACAATCGCTTCTTGGCTCCAAATCGTTTAGAGACTAAAACACCTTCCATCTTGTGTTGACGTAGGTGTCGCATCATGTTGCGGTACTTTGCATTCAGTGTGTTGATATAGGTAGGCAAGAAACGGGTGGTGACTAAATCAGGAGCATCGGCTATATGGAGGGTAGGATCGATTTTGTGTAACTGTGTATCAATCTTGTCATATAATTGATCAATACGGTTTCTGAACCATGACACATGTTTTTTCTTGGGATGTGGATACTTCTTTTCACGTTCTTTTGGGGTGAGTGGATTGAGGAACTCCACTGGGAAAATAAATTGAATTTTTCGTGGTGCGTGTTGGTAAAGCAATCAATTTTTTAGAGGCCAAATGTTGCATTCGGAAGAAGGTGTGTTGGTACATTCTCACGGCTTTCATCAACGCTCTCAGTTTAGGAAGAAGGGTGCGAAGATTATGAAACAGGCCTATATGCCCTCTGGGAATAGGAGGTGCCTTTGCATTGCGTTTGAGAGAACTCACAAAGGTATCGGTCCTCATCCACATAGCACGTGTCGTATCATCACTCAGGGGTTGTATATCCTGATAGGTCACTGGAGGTGCCATGGTAACAGTGGCTATTTTCTGCAATTCGGAGAGGATTCCATAATCCATCGCAGACAATGTATAATTGGAAGCATGCTTTACATGAAAGGACAAACTGCTGGACGAATGAAACACAAATTTCCCCACACCAAACCATTCTAATTGTTTGAATAAATTGAGCACTGAGATTTCATTTCCCATCAACCTTTCAATCCCATGTTTGGCAAAATGGCAGCGGTGTAAGGGAATCACACTGAACCAATAGTCATGGGCGGGATATTTCTTTACGTCACATTCCTTTTGATGAATGGAGAGTCGTGTATGGATCCGAACGACATCCTTCAACGATAAATGATAGACACATTTGTCCAATAAGAGTGAGGCCGCCAAATGAGGGGAAAACACAAGGACGTAATGAAAGGCGGAGAATTCCTTGATTTGAAACAGGGAAAATGGGGCAATGTCAATCACATAGACATCTGCTTCCTCTATGCCATTGCCTCCATAATACAAGTAGGATGGATGTGTCGTGACAGTCATCATGTTGGAAATAGTGCGGCGTGTATATAATTCCAACGCTGTGATCATGGGGACTCGTTTCACTTCCTCATCGGATTCAAAAATGGTGTGACGACGGACAACATTGGTCCCTTCCATCGTATAATAAGGCAAATAGGCCTTCAAATCTTTCGTATCCACCATTTTTCCCACGGTAATATAACAATCTTCGGGAATCGTATCCACATTATTCACATACCCAAACTCTTTCAAGCCTACTTCCCATGTTTCTCCTTTAGGAATAAAAAGTGGATTTTCCAGTCGTGTAAAGAAATGATTGGCTTTATTGTCATACAAATGGGGTTGAGTATTGCTCAACAAGTACACAGGTTGTTCCTCATGCAGTTCCTGCATGATTACAAATCAATAGCGGCGTACATTACCTAGAGGTTCTAAGTCTGTCACCCATGAGTTCATCGAAGCCGGATATCCTTGCCAGTGCACAAAATATTCTGTACGTCCATTCTGACGTCGGGTCTTGAGCACTTTGTCCACTTGATATACTTCTTCCTCCCGATGAATCGCTTGTAATTCCTGAGCATAAAAGGATCCTTTGATATCTTCTCCACTCAAGTCTTTGATCTTGTACATTTTGGTACCATGGGGGTTCTTGAGAATGTTGGAGACAATGAACTCTTCCGTCGACCAATTCGCTTCATACCCTCGTCCAAACGTTCCTTTATCACGTGAAATACGTACCCGTGCTCCCACAGGGATAGTCTTCCCCGGGACTGCATCCTTTTTATAGTTTTGTCGGAGACGTTTCGCATTGTTTTGTTTCACTTCCTTGGTATTGGAGGCATTCACATCCATCGGGGTGAAACCTGTGGATGAATGGGTGCTGTGATTGTATGCATACATGACATCTGCGATATAATCCACCCAATTCTTGTCATTGGTGGCTGTAAAGATACGTTCCAATTTATTCTTGACCGTACGGTTCAATCGTTCGACATGAGCACATTTATAGGGACTGTAGATGGAAAACAATTCAATAGCATGCTTGTCCAAGACATCTTTTACCGGTCGGTTATAAAATTCACGACCCTGATCCGTTTGTAGTCGTTGCGGGGTGGGAATGGTTGCGAAAATGGCTTCTAAAACCCCCGACACTTCTTTGGCACTCTTGGTCTTGAGAGGGAATGCCCAGGCTTTGCGTGTAAAGATGTCCATCACCATGAGAATATACTTGTAGCCACGATTATACTGTGCATACTTTTGATAATCGACAATATCCGCTTGAAATTGAATTTGCGGACCGCGTACACGATACGGGTGCAAGGGTTTAATACGATGCAATCGAGATTTGTGAAGGGTGTAGGTCGGTTGACGCATTAACCATTGTTTGACTTTTGTTTTTGAATAATGTGAAGCAGCAGCAAGTGCATTGACGCTTCCGTAGCCAGCGGGATGTTTGGGATTGTAATAAATCTTGTGCAACACGTCCTCCATCGACACAATCTGCTTGGTATTGACGTGGGGGATGAAGATAGGCGGTATTCCCGTTGGAACAACAATTAAAGCTGGCCGTGATGGTGTACTGTGTCTCTGCGCTGTCGTCTGCGTTGCCTTGGCCGCAACAACGTCCAAAGATACGCGATAAGAATGAGGAGGCAATTGGCGCGGCTGCCGTTGCCATTACCTGAATGGTGAGCCATAGGATCCCAATTCAAGAACTCCTTTTTTACTTAAACGAGTATTGATGGATGATTTCAAGGGAGAACGCTTCGTCTTGGGAGAGGTGACAACCGAAGGTTTGACGACTTTCCCTTTAGATCGCTTGAGGACGGGTGGATCTGCAACGTGCGTGAGTGGAGGTTTTGCGGCGTGAGTGAGCGAAGGTTTTGCGGTGTGCGTGAGCAGAGGTTTTTCCATTCGCTTCCCATGATCATTGTCCAAATTGAAAAATTGGCGACGAACTTTATCGAACAAATACAACCGGGCGTTCCATGCAGCGATATCATTGGCGGAAGGATGGTGACGCACAATATCTCGTGCAATACGGTCAAGATGGGCTTGTTGAGGATTCATCATCATGGTTCTCACCCTCTGATCTTCCGCTTGACGTTGCATCATGGTCGACATCAGTTGGGTACTGTCACCACCACCGCCCATTTGCTGTCCGCCACCGGTGTGTTCATTCATGTCAGATTTGGGAACCACCACTAATTCACTAAAGTCCATTTTCGTTTTATTGGGTCTTTTGCTTAACTTAAACACAATCATAGGTGGATTAAATAAGTTGGTGCGAAATCGGTACTCAAACGGACAATTTGTAGTGAAATCAATAAAGAGGTAGGCATAATTCCCATACTTTTGAACCAACGTCGTTAAAATATCATGCACGACGCTCATATTGCCTTTCGGGAGCATTTTCCCCATGAATTGAGCCAATTGTTGTTGATTTCTGGGATTATTGAACGCGACCAAATAATGGACATTGCCATTACGAATACGTTGTTCTTTATCACCATACAAATACTGTGTGATTTGCACTGCGAAAAACCGTTTATGATGAGATCCTCTTAAAAATAAGCCCGTCACAGTTTCATTGTTTTGAGATTCCTGTTGTAAATCATCGAGAATAATTAAATCATTTTCTTGCAATTGATCAAAATCATCTTGGGTAGGGACACCCATGTTCAAGATCACCTCTTGTAACTCTTTATGAAATGGACTTTCTATCCCATAATACCACCAGACTTTACGAATGGGCTTTTTAAATAAAGTATGACGATTCTTGATCATATTCGCCACAAACGTGGACTTTCCCGATTTACTAGGACCCGAGACAATCATGGATGAGTCATTCTCTAAACGGAAATCCATCTTGTCAAATCATAAAAGTCAGACATATATATTCCATGCATCATGTATTAAACATAACTTAAAATTGTTTCCAAAACATAGAATCATTTCCAGAATAAAGAAGAGGTGGAATAAAACGTCCACGTGTACATGTCTTAAAGAGTGAGTTTTCAAGAGCAGTCACCATTTCACTCATCAATGTCCTTTCCATGTCATGGGTAAGAGGATTCATATTGTACCGTGCAAATGCTTCCTTCAACATGTTGGGAAAGGCGCGACGATGGATTTCGTAGGCACTACGCACAATGAAATAATGTTCAATATAGTTCAACACAGACCACTTCTCATTGACACACTGTCCTGCTTTGTACCATGAGGATGACACATACCACTGACTCTCCTGGTTATGTTCCACCATATCCTTGAACATTTCGAGGAATCGATTGATCCATTTCTCGGCTTGTATTTGATCACCGTCAAAGATATGCAGCGCGTGTGACTCTTCCCGGATGCGAATATACACACCGAGTGCTTGCGCCTTGGCATAATCCGTCCGCATCCTCCTCCAATCCTCCTCCTCCGTGGGTTGAGCACTCCACCTTTGAGAAAGCATGCTTGTCATCTCATCCTCCTTTTGTTTCATAAGTACAGTGCTGTCCTCTGATTGAGAGAGATGATCGAGATCATCATCTATAAAGTGTTTGAGTTCCTCCCAATCAATGTCCTGTTTAGATTGCACCATGTGTATCAGATTAAATAAACCACTGGAGGGAATGGATGCCTTCTTTAAATCGAGTGTCAGCTTTGTCTTCTTCTTCTTCTTCTTTTCCCCCACCGCTGTGTTCTGACCTTCCTCCACCTGTTTGATACGGACTTGGATTTGATCCACAGTAAAACACAGTTTCAGAGTCTTTGTCTGTGGATTACAGTACATGCCTGTGGCGCGGAAGATGGTATTTGCTTGAAGGAAGGTATTCGCCTTGAGATTGGAAAGAAGATGTCCAAGAGTGGCCAAACTAACCTTCTTGTTCTTTCCATTCTCCTTCATCAGGAAGATGGGCGTGTCCTGCTTCAGCTTCATAAAGACACTGTCGTAGGCCGATTTCTTGTGTACATAACCGAGACAGGAGGTGAGGCTGTAGGCAGATTCGGGTTGGACTTGTTTGTAGAGGGATTGTATCGCATCTTCCAACGTCTCCAAATCGCGTGAGACGGCTTGAGAAATGGTGAAGAGGGAGGTGAGTTGATCGGAACCGTACCCAGCGTCATTGTACGTTTGTGCACGCCATCCATAAAATCCCGTGGCAAACACGAGTTTTGAAATGTCTCGTCGTGATTGCCAATCCATCGCATCCATCATCGCATTCTCTCCGCGAATGGGATAATATCCAGTGATACCCCATTTCTTGCCCAATACCAGACGTGTGATGGGTAGAGGCTCCAACTGTGGATGTGCCTTGGTAAGGTAGTTCTTCTCGGCTTTCCCATTCGTATGGAAATAGGGCTCCGTCGCTTCAACAAAGATTGACTTCGATGTCGCTGTATCTGACGAATACGTAACTTTCATCTTCTTCGCGAGAGGAGCTTCCAACGTGTTCGTACGTTTACCCATGACTGAATGAAAATGATTGAAATGGCTCAGTTTATATAGAGTTGAGCGTGGGAAAGTTTCTTCTCATTGGTTGACGCCCACGCCTACAAGTGCTCTGATTGGTGCTCCGTCAAATTCACGATGAATCATTCATTTTTGGTGGTGTACGGGGCTTGTCCCTTTTTGTAGGTCAAATTCACGAGATAACGCTTGATTTCATGGGAATTTGCTGAGTCATTTTACGATAACATCGGTCGATTTGGTGTGGAAAAGTACCTCAGAATTCTCGATAAATCACCTGATTTTACGAGGATTTGTAACAGAGTGTGTTCTTCAAAGTCACAGTGAATCGATTGATATCATGGGAAAATAACACATCAAATCCGTAGTATTTTTAACGATGTCATGGGAAAATCAACCTTTAAATCTTCGGTATATCGTTTGATTTTATAGGAATTTTACTGTGTGAACGTGACTTATTTACACTCTTCGGTAAATCGTTCGATTTCATGGGAATTTCATTGTGCGGTTTGGTGGGGTTGAGTATAGGCGTTTTGGATATATCATAGTTGACGACTTCCACATCGAGTAAGGGTTTTCCACTATCTTTACGTTTTTTGATATCTTTCATCATTTTTCGACCAGATAAGAGGGTAACCAAAATGAATATGACGAGTGTAAAGAATTGTGATAGGGTTTCTTTGAATGAACCAATGAGTGAACATTTTAAATCTCCTCCGTTGGCTGTTGAAAGTGTGTTCACTATGGATTGAACATTGTCCATGTTGATATTATTGATGACGTGGGTATGGTTTACTTAGTGTTTGGAACCGATCGATGCATGTAAGGCTTGTTTGAATGCTGCTGGATTATCATGATATGCCATGGCATAGGCTTGTGCGAAGGGGATTTGTTTCTTGTTAAATTTCCGTTTTTGACCCAAGTATTTGCGAGTTTGAGGGGTGGTTTCACAAATTTGCGGAGAATTCCTTTGTAAGATTGAATAAACTCGTGCTGTAAAGGTGTTAATTTCCCTGGATTCTCTCGCATTCTGCTCATGAGTGCTTGCATATCCTTGACATATTCCTCAGGCAATTGATCGACATGACGGTTAATTTTCTTTTTCGAGAATCCTATCCCTGAACTTAGGGATTTCAGTACATTGGTAAAGTCCTGACGTCGACTTGAACATGATTCACACTGACACGTCATTCTTGTATATCATCCTCTATCCCACATAACTTAGTTTACATGGCGTTCACCAAATTCATGTAGCGTGCGTGGACGTCTGCATTTTGGTTGGTTAAGTGGGCAATAAACTCTTCCTTTTGAGTCAGCAAGTCACGCATGCTTTCCAATGTCTCATCCAAATAGTCTCCATTGCCATCTGTACGATTGGGTTCATGAATGTGTTGATTAAATGCATCTTCCAACACGTGCAAGATGCGTTTGCGAGCATTTAAATGACGTTCATGGAGACGAATACAATCGTTCAACAGTTGAACAATGGCGCTGTTTTTCAAATTGTTCAGTTGAATAATGTACTCGTGGGAGTTGTCAATGACAGGTGAACTGACTGGATAAAACATTCTTTCCTCCACGGGGTGTGCGTCCATGGGTTGTTGAGGGGTTCCTACCCCCACTGAGTGTTGTTGTTGAGGGGTTCCTACCCCCACCGAGTGTTGTTGGAGAGGTTCTCTTGATTCTTGTTGATCAACCTCTGGATTTCCCACTGTGTTCGACATGGCTTGGACATAACTGTTGTGATCATTGACAGGACCTGGGAAGTTATCAAATGTCACATGGCTTAGTGTAGGTTGAATATTCTCTAACGATAGAGGACTCATATCAATCTCATTCGCAGCCATGGCTAAAACATCGGGCGGCAATCGATTCAATTCTTCTTGTATTTGATGGACCGTATGGGTGGGATCCGGGGGAGCATCCACTCTGGCTCGATCGTCAACCATACTTTTCACGACAGCTTGAAGCATAGCGTGAGAAGGATCAGGTGTTGCTAAGGTGCGATGATCCGCTGGAGAAGGTCGAATGAGTGCTTCTAGACTATCGTCTGCATCCAAATCTGTATTCATAGGTTGAGGGGGTCGCAAGGGGGTTGCACGACGTGAGGTTGGTGATAATTGACGATCTTGTCCTGTCAACGTAGAGGATACCTTCAAAGAGGATCTCGGAACATGCTGTTGAATAATATAGTTGAGTTTGCTCAAATTTTCTCCCTCCATTCGCTCGTTTAAAATATGGGTATGTTGACGCGCAAATTGTTGAGCTGTCTTCCTATCCACCGTTCCATCGAGTGTTTCCCCGCATAGGCATGCATAGATGAACTCTTCACTTGCCTTTATCTCTTCTTTTGATTTATATTTTAGATTGTGTGAATTAAAAATATGTCTTCTGAGACGATCTTTTTGATAAGGCAATTTACAGATAGGACATCGGGTTATTCTCAATTTTCGCAACGTCAGGGTCTCTTCACTTTCACGCGCTCCTCCCTTCATGGTTGATTTTTGTTGTGTGTTCCTGTGCATGCTTAAATACAATCGTTGGCCATTGAAACAAAACACTGAAATGAGCACAGATACGATTCAATGTCTCTTTGATATAAATAAGACTTGCTGCTGAAATCACACGTTTATGATACAGCTCTTGTAAATAGGTCAAATGTTTCTCATTCATAAACCTCCATAGTGTTTCCTCATACAAAACATCATCCTCAAAAATAGCCATGAGTAAATATACACGTCCCACGATGGAATAGCGGTCATTCAGTACCAATTGATTCAAATAGACGGTGGACGTGTCGGTAAACTCTTCTAATGTGGGGATATCATTGCCTCGGATGCGTTCATCGAACCAAAAATCAATAAGGATCTTCATCCGCGCTTGGTGCGAAATGATGTCGAACTTTCTGTGGGCGTGATGTCCATCTTCCACGTGGTCGTCTTTTTCGAGGGTGTTTGGTCCGAATAGGGCGATGTCGTCTTTTTCGATAATAGGGCAGAAGTAACATGATCTTATTTGAGAGAGTGTGAGGATCCATAACTTAAATAGTTACTCATCGCGGTGAGTATGCGTACAATCTCTCTCAGAAGAAAAAGGAGTACAAGTAGCATGTTTTTTCCAAATCTATCAACCCCAATAGCAGAATACTTATAATATGGAAAAGCAACATGATTCATACAACGACATTTTCTTTATTCATACTTAGTCTGTATCGCTTACATATTCTTCTTCTGATGTCCATCCAACAGAGATATATTCAAAATTAAACGTTATACAATAGACACCAAGAATCTCTTTGTTATCACTGTCCATAAATTCATAGTCCCATACGTTCTTCAGTGAGGCTAAATAGTCATCCATTTCTTCGACGTCACTGTCATAATAACGTTCACTGGCGCCCATCAATGGTGGAGAACCATTTCTTTTGTATTTATAAATCATGAATATATCCATGGAGAGTTCACATTCAGGCTTCACTTTGATCTTCTCCTTCACATAGGGAATCACTTTCTCCAACATCACGTGCGGTTGACATGTTGTTTTCGGGTAAATAATGAGTTGATTTGGAAAGGTGTACACGTGAAAGTCTTCCATCATGTATGTGTCTTGATCGTTTCTCCATTTTTACCTAGTTTTCCAATCGATAGGTGCTCCGAACATGGAATGGAGCACACCCAATGCTCTGTTCTGTGCTCCGAGCATGGAATGGGGCACGTCTAATGCTCGGAGCAGGGGATGGGGCAATTGCAACACTATAAAGCCAAGACGAAAATGTTCCACCTTCATAACACTCGTGAACATACAAGAGGATGGTCGATCTCAGCGGAATAAGGGTTCGGAACGCGTTAGAAGAGGCGATTGTGATCCCAGACACTCCACCACCGACCCCAGAAGAAGATGATTTCCCAACGGATCTACCCTCTCACTGGGGCTCCATTCCCGATCCCGATGGACCGTATTCCCTACCTCCGACGCCACCCACCATCGATGGACCATTTCCCATCCCACCGTCACCCTCCGTCACCGATCACGGATCGTCAAGTCTGATCAGCGAGAATTGGGAACTTAACTTTCTTTACGATGAGCAGGAGAATATTCCTCCTAGCTCTGTTGACTATCCTGATCTCGATCTTCTATCCACTCGCCGTCCCTTTCGCAAACCTCTTACGGATATCAGCAGTAGATTCAACTGTCGCACTGAATTGGATAACATCAACGAAGCCATCGCCAACTTGGATAGTGTGGATTTTATAAGTGTAGTCAGTGACTGGGTTTTTTAAATGTAATCATTCTTTCTATCTTGTTTTCTTCTCAATAAACATACATGGTAAGCTATGACTATTTTATTCAAGGGTGAACTGGGTTATAGGACATATCATGATAGAATAGAAGTTAAAATGAATGATTGAATTTAAGATTGGAAATCGTTCATAAAATTACAAGTTAGCATTATTTTTAATGTTGAAAATGCTTTATAAAATTGACAAGTGCTATCATTCCCAAGTCAATGATTATCAAAAATAACAGGTCATTGGAATAACATTTTATTATAGAGATGCACTGTCTTGAGTTATTTCACAATATGCATTATTCTTGCACAAGGTACGATGTTCGGCATAATCACTGAAGTTACAATAATGAACAATGTAAGACTTGTGGAGTTGTCTATTGTCCACCGTGGTTGATTCATGCATCACAGTGATGTGATCAATCTTGGTCCAGGCCCATGCAGCTTCACAGGAATCATAATTTAAATACAGTGTATGCACATAAAGTCGATAGTGTAGTTCAAAACAATAATGAAGAAGAATCTCGACCACATCTGACAGCGCACAGTGGTACCCATACTGTACTTTGGCAGCTTGCGTTTCTGTGAGTGCTTTCCCTCGGCGTAAATGTAACAGGGCTCGACGGAACGCTTCTTTCCCTTCATACTGGGAATGATTCATCCAGTGACATCCGCGACGCATATGTTCCTTGTAGCCAAGTCTATACACTTCACTATCCCGCATACATGAGGCGAATATATTCCAATGAGAGTCAATGCGTTGAGACCATTCGGGGAGAGAAATACTATCCATTGTCACTTTTTCCAAGAGTTTTATGCTTTTCAACCAAGCTCTTTCCATCTCCGATAATCCATTCCCTACAATCATTTCTACGTCTCCATACTCGCGTGTCATTTCATGGACCCAGAAATTAAAACGGTGAATAATCACACTCTCTTCTGCACCACATTTCCCAATCACACGTGGGTTGAGCCCATGAATAAATTGAGTCGCAAAAACATCACACCCCGATGTCTCATGTTTGATAAAGTCATGGAAGCGCGATATAATGGTCACATATCCACTCGTTTTATCTTCTCTGGGCGTATAATGACACCAAATGGCAGCAACTTCCTGCATGGGATCTCCTTCCGTATCAAATACGATGAAATTGCGTACCGGCTTCTTCTGCTCCACCCACCATTGTTGTACTTTAGGATGATCAAATGTAATGGTATAAGAACCTTGCATGAGCTCGCCGAAATGCTGAATCCGACGCATCGTGAAATGAATCTCACCTTGTGTTTCTCGACTTATATACCCGTCCCTAGGGTGTTGTACAACATGATTGGTTTAGCGATGATGATGTCTCCTTCGACGTTTTCCTCCTCCTGATATTTTATTCGCTAAAGCACTTACGCCTGCGGCACCGGCTGCACCCGCTGCTCCCAACGCTGCAGCTTTCCCTGCGGCAATAAATGCAGGGACGAGGGGGAGTAAAAATGGGAGGATGCCTCCTCTTTGTTTACGACTCCCGCGGTAGATTCCACCCTTTTGTCTTCGACTCCCACGGTAAATTCCCCCTTTCTGACGACGACTTCCGCGATAAATACCTCCACGTTGCATGATTACCGTGATAGGCTAGATGTCCCTACTTAGTTCTGACACTTCCCATAGTCACAAAAATAGGAGATTGATCACTACATTTATTCATCATCCAAATCTACATTATACGTGAACCAATTCAATTGGTTCTTCAAAACAATGGAATTCAGAGGTCTCCCTCGTTTCTTACTAAAGTCAAATGAATATTTGCGTGCGTCCCGATTTCTATTCTCTGGTCGAAGCGAGGCTTGGGGGACACTATTCACTTCCTTGGGCGGATTCGGTTGACTCTCATATATCCGTTTCAACTTTTCGCGCTGATTTCTCCATATTTTCTTGCCCATATGCTCCTTATGCAGCGAGACAAATTGATGGACCTTCTCTTCCTCCACGTCACGATGTAGCATCTCACCACAGACACACATATAGACAAAGTTGTCGCATGCCTCATTCGTCTTGCTCCACGACGGACTCCTTCCACGCACCTCCTTATGTTTTTTACAAACATGTTCCCATAAGAAGAGTGCTTGGTACATGTTATGACACCAGGGACAGCGCGCCAACTTCACTTTTGACAAGTCGTACGGATATGAATTCGTACTCTCCGACTCCACTGGGCGATTCGGGTCCAAGGGTTCGGTGGGCATATACATGCTCAAATAGGGACATAAATGTTCATTCCATTCATTCTCCTCCTCCTGAATCTTCTCATCACAGTACCTGCACCGACCCACACATGGATGTTTATGGTAAGCTTCCATATTATAGTCTTGTTTGCAAAGCAGGCAGGTGAACTCACTCTCCTTGTCGCCCCAATAACCCCTATCCAGTGAGCACTGATGATCGGTAGTCCACCATTTCCCACAACGATCGCAATACTCCTTCCCTATCTCCTTGCGTCCATGACGGATGCATTGTGAAAACAGTCGGAAGCGTTTATTGCAAAACTCGCACTCATAATAGGGTTCAGGGCGGGGACGGACTGTGGTTCGCCTCTTCTTTATTGGTGGCTCCATTATATCGTGGTTCAGATCATGTATCTTACGTAAACAATGATGAATTTCTCTGACAGCGCCTTCCTTATATACCCTGCGGTGACTCATCACACGTGCTCGGCGCCGCGTGCTCCGATTGGTGCTCCGTGCTCTTACCCCAAGTGCGCCGATGCGTGGGCGTGTGCTCCGTTTCCTGTCCTCTTCGCTACCCGTGCTCTGATGCGTGGGCGTGTGCTCCGATGAAAGAGCAGGGCATGTACTTAAGTGCAAATTCGCCGGGAAGGGGCTAGACTGTCCTACTCACATGCACTATTTCAAGAGAATGCATAATGTCCTGTCTTAAGGAAAATACAGAGAAAGAAATTTGGTAAAATTGAAATTAAACATGCGACATACAGATGTGCATGTATAGACGTTATTACATAACAAATAATTTTCTGAAGGAAATGAAAAAATGATCTCAAGTTTAACTATGACTGAAAGAATTAGCGAATCCTATGCTCAGAAGACTCCCTGCCTAGGGGAAGCATAATGCAATTGCAGGATATGATTGTTGGCATTTGAAACGGGCACACTTCACCTCATTTCGGTAACTATGCTGTTGGAGTGTCATTCTGCAGTTGACATGTCTATACTTAATATGATTAACTTCTTGATCGGTCAATCAAACCTAAATCACCATTCTATTCAGCGCTTACTTCATAATTAGTTATTCTTGATATGAATAATCAATTACAAGAATGATCAGGTAAGGAATAAAAGGTGGATTATTAATCATCAGCATATTGAGCTCTCGAGTATTCTTAAAAATAATTTCAGAAGACTTTGAAACTTGATATTTTACCACGATATAATTTGAGAAAATGATATTTAAAAAGCTCTTGATTTTGCGAAATTTTTAATGCTTTTTTCATTTTGTCATTTTTCAATTTGATCATGTCAGAAAGGAAATAATGTTATAAGACATTTTACCACATTTTCATATTTGTTCGATAATTTCTGTTTGAAAGATGTTAATCCATAAAATTGTTATTCACTATCTGATGAGTGCGGAAACTCGATTATCCCCAGGTTTTCAAATTCGTCTAAAATCTGCAAAAATATATCAATCGTCACCAAGCTTCGGGTAGACGTAGGCCTACTTAAACATATTTTCTACCTACATCAAAATTTTATGCAGATCGGACAAGTACTTTTTGCATTATAGACGATAACGTGAAGCGCAGCGATGTCAACCGCTTCATTTGACTTCGTCTATTCGACGCATTATTGTTGATCGTGTGTACATTGTTCTCTCTCCATCTCCCTCTTCATCTCATCCACTGCTGCCATTTAAAATCTTCACATGACCACTGCCTCGCCACAACCTTTTTTAGTTGAAAAAATGTTAGTGTAAGGGATCTGGCGTGGTCGTCATCGCTTCACGAGTTGTCGGGGAATGACTTTGCTGACCTCATCGTGCGCTTGATATCTGGCCTGCAGAGACAGCATACAGTTCAAACATAATGCTGCTATTTCTTAATAGGGATAAGACTTAGCAAATCTGAATGAATATCAGTAAACAGATGAATAAGTCACACGATCACTTAACTAATAGCACTTCAAGTTTTCGTGCTTTCGATTAAATTTAACAGGTTATCAGCAACTTTCAAAACATGTAATTTTCCTAAATTTTTGAATCCTACATTTTCACTTATCGTAATATTTCTATTGCATAAAATGATTGAGATTGATTATATTTTCTCACCTTGGTCTGGAATCTTGTCATGTAAAAGAGAATTCGATCTTGATAGCCGTCCCTTTTCCGCGCACGTGATAAAGAAGGCTCGATTCCGCATCTTGTTTGACAGGATTTATAGGATATGATCTCTTCCTCACTTGTTTGACGGAAATGCAATCCTTCACGACGCTACAAAGTCAGGTGAAACTTGAAGACAGCAATTGTAAATGAAGTTCGCATTGGCTTTCCGTTGAAGTCATTGAGTAACTGCAAAGCGAATATTAACCGAAACAGTCCATCAGAAAATGACTTTGTTTCACGCTGCTAATGCCGAATTCCGAGTTTCGACTCGACACCCAAGTGCTGTCAGCTTAAAGCGTGGCGCATTAATACGTTTGGCCAAGACTGCAGTAAGAACAGACGTCGTTGATCAATCCATGGTAGCATAGCAACTTTGCATGAATAGACTTCTGCGTCACGACTGCTGACTCACTCACCTCCTATCCTCCTATATTGTACGCAGATGCTAGACTTCAGAAAACTCAGATGGTTTAACAATAACATTGTTGGTGAAATTATGAAATGCGATGAAACCCGGACTGAAGAGGGATGGATATTGACTTCTTGTCTTGATACCTAAATTGACAACAGCCATGATAGTCGATCGTCAATCCAGAAAGTACATAACTAATTTCTACAGTACGAGGAAAATCATCGGTACTACATGGACTATAAGCTTTCGACAAGCTGCTTTCACAAGTGTAATATCATTCCGAATACTAACCTCTACGCATGATCATTTTAATGTTTATACCAGAGCTTTAAATAGTACTAAAATTATTTTGATGAAACACATGCATCAACTGGCCATTTAAACATCACTTTTCCTACGCTATCACGTGTGTCTATACTTGGTGTAGGCCTTTTCCAACAACACAACTGTAATTGTGGGCTATCAACTATTCTCGCGTTTAATATGCATTGATCTGGTGTACATTACAATACACCAAAGTTGCGTGTGACGAAAATATATAATTGACTGGGATAAGTAATGAAGCATTTAATGTTTTTATGACAATGGCCCAGATTGGCTTTGTATATCTACTAATCTGCCTCATTCAAAACGAATCAAGCAAGCAGCAAGAGCTTATTAGCTGTTCAAAATTATCATGCGCTTAGGAAACCTTGTCTGATCATTTAACGCCGTGAGAAGTCCTTCAAGCTGATGACGCTTGATAAGAACAGAAAAAAATATTGCTTGGTTAGCCAATTTAGTAGGTGCTTGATGTGCCTAGTAGGCATAGGGTAATCATGCCATAGCAAACTTTGCCTAACCAATTTAGTAGGCGCTTGATGTGGACCTACTAAGCATATGGTAATCATGCTTTGCTTAATCAATTTAGTAGGTGCTTGATATGTGCCTAGTAGGCATATCGTGGTTTTGCGTGTTATTATGTCGCCTACTAAGTTTACCGCGCGCGTACCATGACGCTTAGCAAGCAAAGCATAATTTTTTTACTCGAGTATGTCAACAAAAGTCTTATAACAAGAGAAAACGTCTTCGGATACCATTTCTATTTATTAACTTGTGCAACGTTTCGCTCACCGAGCTTATTCATGCACAGCGCAGCAGTGAAAGATCTGTACAACAGCACAAATGCTTTACGAAGTAAGTAAAAGTCACTAAAACAATGTCATCCAATCTCTATGCTAAGAAAAAATGTACTACTAAAATTGAAATATAAGTAGGCAGAGGTAGACTGACAAAACATGAAACGTTTTGTGTCACGCGAAAATGTAGCCATCATTTCTGTTTATCAGATTGTCACCTGCATTAATTATGTATTGTCTCTCTAATGATTTTCTTTTCAAAAAATGATGCTGTCGGCGGTGAATAATTTCCCACTCAACGGAAATTACGTTGCCAGCATGGTCAGAAATAAAGTGATCTTTGATCGCCGAAGGGTTGGTCATGGAAACATGCTCTTTGACCCTAGTACCAATCATTCGTGAGGTTTCACCGATATAGAATTTTTGACACAATTTACATTGGATCTTATAGATAAGATTCTTCTCAAAGAATGAGTCGCAGTCAATCTTGGAGAAGTTGCAACTAACACAGTTGGTCGGACACTTCTGTCTCTCCTTAGGTGGGTGGAATTTGCGTTTCAAAGATCTCCCAGCATCATACCAGACTCTAACTTTGTCGTGCATCCCCGTTCTTCTGATGAGACTGGAAATCTTCCGTTTCATAATCTCGTTGGTGTAAGGGATCCTCAAGGTTACCATATCCTGCTGATTTGTTTGAGCTTTTGATGCTACTTTGGATTTCAATTTCCGGAAAGTTTTCCTGACAAACTGCAATGGGTAACCATTTTGTGTGAAGCGTTCAAACACTTTGTTGACAGAATAATCATAATTTACTTGATTAGTGGATCTTCTCTCAGCACGTGTAAGTTCTCCAATCAACACAGAGCGTTTCTGGGACATCGGGCCACCTGAATTCCACGGAAGTATATTACCGCTGTGTATGTCTTTCATGTAAAGACGCGAAGCAAACGTATTGTCCATCTTCTTCGATCAATTGGAAGTTGGACAATACGTTTGCTTCGCGTCTTTACATGAAAGACATACACAGCGGTAATATACTTCCGTGGAATTCAGGTGGCCCGATGTCCCAGAAACGCTCTGTGTTGATTGGAGAACTTACACGTGCTGAGAGAAGATCCACTAATCAAGTAAATTATGATTATTCTGTCAACAAAGTGTTTGAACGCTTCACACAAAATGGTTACCCATTGCAGTTTGTCAGGAAAACTTTCCGGAAATTGAAATCCAAAGTAGCATCAAAAGCTCAAACAAATCAGCAGGATATGGTAACCTTGAGGATCCCTTACACCAACGAGATTATGAAACGGAAGATTTCCAGTCTCATCAGAAGAACGGGGATGCACGACAAAGTTAGAGTCTGGTATGATGCTGGGAGATCTTTGAAACGCAAATTCCACCCACCTAAGGAGAGACAGAAGTGTCCGACCAACTGTGTTAGTTGCAACTTCTCCAAGATTGACTGCGACTCATGCTTTGAGAAGAATCTTATCTATAAGATCCAATGTAAATTGTGTCAAAAATTCTATATCGGTGAAACCTCACGAATGATTGGTACTAGGGTCAAAGAGCATGTTTCCATGACCAACCCTTCGGCGATCAAAGATCACTTTATTTCTGACCATGCTGGCAACGTAATTTCCGTTGAGTGGGAAATTATTCACCGCCGACAGCATCATTTTTTGAAAAGAAAATCATTAGAGAGACAATACATAATTAATGCAGGTGACAATCTGATAAACAGAAATGATGGCTACATTTTCGCGTGACACAAAACGTTTCATGTTTTGTCAGTCTACCTCTGCCTACTTATATTTCAATTTTAGTAGTACATTTTTTCTTAGCATAGAGATTGGATGACATTGTTTTAGTGACTTTTACTTACTTCGTAAAGCATTTGTGCTGTTGTACAGATCTTTCACTGCTGCGCTGTGCATGAATAAGCTCGGTGAGCGAAACGTTGCACAAGTTAATAGATAAGTTAATAGATAGAAATGGTATCCGAAGACGTTTTCTCTTGTTATTTTGATCATCAACCGGATACGTGGAGGCATGGTCTCAAGGCCACACTACAAAAAAAGTCTTATAATTTAGAATGAAAACTACAGAGAAAGGAAAATTTTAGACGATCAGTCGATCACCTCTCAGATGCTTGCCCATTTTCCTGAAGCAATTATGTACGACTTTATTTAACAGTGTACAATATGTCTGTTCGCACGAACACTCACCCTCGACTAGCTTTTTCAGAACAAGCGCGAAACTTCTTTTTCCACCAGATCCCTTCAAATTGAACTTCTTTTGAAGATCGTTGTGGAGGAGATAGTTAATGCTTCTCTTGGTCATGGAGTGGACATCCAGCCCTCCATGAACAAAAATTGATCGAACCTGAAAGGGGAAAACGGATACTTGATTATGATCTATGATCAGCAAAGATGAAATGAGATCATTTTACATTATTTTGCGATAAAATTCGTAAAATGACATCATGTTATGCCAGTCTACATCATTTTAACATCATAACAGCAAAAATCAAATGTCTTAGCCGATCATAGGTTGTCAATCAGCAATATGTCCATATATTCAGCCCAACAAGAGTTAATAGATCTGCCCGATTTGTGTATGTGTAAGTGTTATATGCTGAGAAAGTCTAGTTTCTGCTGGGATAATTGAATGAACATTTCTACGATATTAGTTCTTAAGGCTAAGCGCCCCTATGGGATGTCAAAAAGGGAAATATCAAAGGACATGACACAGTTGAACAGTGGCGGTCAACAGGCAAGATTGATTGATAGTAAATCTGAAGTGATGACACAAATAAATACCAGAATTTACATGAGATTTAGTTAGTAGGGAAACTAGTATTTATTTAAAAACCTAAACGAGGTATGACATACCGATACACTGGATCGATGAGCATAAAATACAAATACAGCAGTGTATAAGTATAATATCAATTCATGTAGTCACTGTACGTATGATGTAAATAAACAATTCCGCAAAAAATTTAGAGGTAACAGTATTTAAGATTAAAGAGTGTCAACGTAAAATTAATCCCACTGCAGAATACGACGATATGTCACACATCTAAGGTTTTAAATAAATTCTTGTTTTCCCTACTAACTAGATCTGATGTAAATTTTGTGATTTTGTTTGTCATTCGCTTCAGATTTCCGATCAATCAATCAAAGAATATGTACGATTGTACGTACATTCATTAAATGTTTTATACTGTAATTCAACAGAAAATTGTATTTTCTTAGCCAAAAAAAGTGTCGTTATTCGTAAGCCAATATGCCCCAATAGATAGAACAGGAACGAAGTCTTACCACATCATTTCGATAGGATTTATCTTCTATCTTTTTGACGAAATTTTCGTATTCATCCACAGTTTTCAACTTCTCAATTTTAACGAAACTGCCACATTGAACACCTCTGCCAAATTCTACCATTGCATCGAGTCTACGTGAATGTTCCGCGTAATAGCGGTCCACTTTCGTATCAAGGCGGCAGAGTAAATAAATAATCTCTGAAAATTAATGACAGCGATGTCATCCGTGGGTTCACATATATGAAAAATCACGAAACTGATAAATTAACGAATTTAGGGTTGTGACTTTCGGTACAACGCCTTCCGACGACTTCAAGCCTCTCCGCATAAACGCGACTACTGTTAATCACAAGTCTCGGGTGGCATTAGCACAACAGCAACAGTTTCGTTGTAAAAAATATATTTCGTTACTGTTAGGTTGCATATAAAGGCAAAAATCAGCAACAATTGTTTAGTCAGCTGATAAAAACAAGTCGAGTTTTTGGCTGCGAAGCTAGAACCTGACTAAAATTTATTTGTGCATATTTCATTGATTTCATCATCAAATACCTTCAGAAAAATCAAGAAATTCATTGCGACAAAGTGATTGCGGACGCTGTATCCATCATATTCTAGTTGCACAAAAATCTTATCATGTTATCAGTGATTGTATAACTTACACTTGTGTCAGTTACAAATGTCAGACAATAATCGTTTTTTGATAAACATCAATTAAGGTTTAACTATTTATAACTACATGTATATAATTAATTATTTCATTTCGGTAGCTAGAGACATACAATCATATGTATACAGAAACATAGGGCTTCTGAAAATTTCTAAACTTTGCAAGAAAGAGATGGATAAGTGTAACAACAATATCCCTGGTTTCGGTCCTCATACTCACTGTCTTTTTTGCGAACGCTTGTATCTTCAACACTTCCTTCAATACCCGCATGAACAATTGATGTGCTATTGGATAGCGACAATTTCCTCGTCGGAGAACTCGTAACCGGGAACGGTTGAGTAGACTCATTCGCTAACACCAAGGAACTAGTCCCTGAGATCGACTGAGTCGATTGAGCAACGAAGGAATTTTCCGATGATTGGTCTTTCATGAGGTCTGAGGAATTTGACGTTGAGGCATGCCCGATCAACGGTACAATGGAAAGGCTCTGTGATTCAGAACTATTCACGAACATCGGAGGACCAGTTTTTACGCCTTCATGAGTCGATGGCACAACGGATGTTTTGTCTGATGATATCCGACTTGTAGCACTGGCTATTTTCGGCAAGTTGATAACTGTGTCATCTTCAATAATAATAGTGCTGTCTGACGATGTACTGACAGAAGATTTTTGCTTACTGAACACAGGCAATGCCGGCAATGGTTGTTTTGAGGAAGTACGACTGGTTGATAGTGGAGAAGACCCGTCTTTGGATAGCACTGGCTTCGCATTTCTTGATGGTTCATGGACGGAGACAGAGCAGCTTTTTAAAGGCAAATGCTTGGTCATTCGTGTGGATATGTTATCAGTTTTAATGTTTTTGTTGGACAAAATAGATGGCCGGAAGCTCGATGACTCATTCTCGGAATCAGTGGACATCATCGATATTGGCATAACCCGGCGCCTTTTTCTTGTGTCAAACCTGGTAACTAATTCCGTCTTACTTTGTATTTTTTCAATGCGCCACTTCTTTTCCGTCATCAGCGCGGCAAGGTAATCGCAAAAGTCATCTAGACCCTCATCATTATCAGACACATGGATGACCAACGCATCCTCTGGCTTCATGTTAAAGTCAATTTTCAGAATTACATTTTCCTCCTCGCAATAACTGTTGTACTGCTCAACACTCCATTTCAGACTGACAGCCTCTAACGTTTGATCGCTAACGAAAAAAACGATAGTGAAAAAACGAAGTGATCAAACACCGTCACCAAATCTTATCATATCACACTCAAAATCGATGTGCATACTCCTGATAGAGTGACCTGCCAGGAATGTGGTCCGTTATGGTCATTTATTAGGATAACTGATGATTTCAACAACCCATTTTTGTTAAAAGTACAGATAGATGAAAAAATCGTCATTTTCTGCACAATTCGCTAACTTCAAGTGATCAAACACCGTCACTAAATCTTATCATATCACACTCAAAATCGACGTGCATACTCCTGATAGAGTGACCTGCCATGAATGAGGTCCGTTATCGTCAATTACTAGGATAACTGATGATTTCAACAACCCATTTTTGTTGAAAGTACAGATAGATGAAAAAATCGTCATTTTCTGCACAATTCGCTAACTTCAAGTGATCAAACACCGTCACTAAATCTTATCATATCACACTCAAAATCGATGTGCATACTCCTGATAGAGTGACCGAGTGACCGATAGAGGTCGACCGAGTGAATATGATCCCTTTTTTGTGTTAATCAACATTAAGAAGTTTATACAAGGAACTACACAAAAATATGATTCCGTATACAATAAAAATGGTCGTCAAGTCAAAGAAAAGTTCACATTTGAAAAAGAAATCGAATTTCAAGCGTTTATGCTGCTCTTGCAAGAAGAATTTGCATTTGTTGTCGTACATTTGTTCAATCTTTTAGCATGCATGTAGGCCTACATTTTGTTCGTACGGAACTTCTTTTATAATAGGCATAGTAGATCTTGGCTATATCTGATTTTAATATAGCCTACAGTAATATAGCGATTCATCTTATTTCTTATGTGATAATAACAATCGGCATGTATGAGAACACACACAAAATAATAAACAATGGCACATACAAGTAATTTGTTCTTCAATGTATTTTCTTTTTTAAATATTGCTTTCATTTTATACACGGTACCGTTTTCAACGGGTAGGCTAAGACTACGTACTTATAAAGATTGAGGATAAGACTACGTACTTAAATGCTCAAACAAAAAATTTTCTCATAGGCCTAGTTTCTTGTGGCTAGATATGGATCTACGGATAGGAGCAAGGGAGGGGGGGGGTAAATGGGTCGAGATTTAATTTGCATTCAACATATTTTTTTCAGTGACCAATCAAATTTATTCTTTCACCATAATCATGCCTAGTTATCACTGATCTAGGTGATGACATGCAGGCTTCACTGCAATCAAATGTCGAAAAATCGAATCTTAGAAAAAAAATTCATAGCGAAAAATTCCATGTCTTGTGCCTTATAGATCATGTCTTGGTAATAGCAAGTTGGGGGTTTATTGTCAAGACATTGTCTTGGTAATAGCAAGTTGAGGTTTTATTGTCAAGACATTGTCTTGGTAATAGCAAGTTGGGGATTTACTGTCAAGACATTGTCTTGGTAATAGCCACTGCCTTATCGTAAATCAAAACGTACAATAGCGTATTAACGATAATACTAGACCCTGATGACAAAGACCAACTGATAGTTAGCCTTTAGAGATATTATACACATTGTATATATATATATATATAATTAATAATACGTCGGTAGATAAGTCAATCACACTAGAATCCATACTATGGCCGCCTCCACGCAAGTTAAAATGGTCCAAAACATTTAAAAAATTACAAAATTAAACAACAATAAATTATTTCGATGTTTGGAAGACTGGGTATTAGCCATAGATAACCATGGACTATACATAACTCATTGAACATGAATTCAGTAATATTTCGTTTTGTGATTGCAAACAGTGTGATGTTTTAGCATATTTCAGTTATCTGAATTAAAAATGACAGTCTTGTGAATCTCTTAACAGTGGAATAAAAACCGATAGTAATGTCCTATCATGATTGTGAATGTTGCTATCCTTTTGTATTTTATATTTTTTTTACATCTGTAATAATGTCATTGATTGAAAGATGATAATTAAGCTATTGTTACGCATTCCATACCAACATATTTAGCCCTCGCTTTAGAAGTACACAGTTTAGTCCATGGTTTATTCATAGCGTTTATTCAAGTATTCGTAAGGTATTTATACATTTTTACATGATATATCCATGATATTTTACAGAATATCCCATTTATAGTGTCAGGCATTAATATATCTCTGATTAATCATCATGGCCACATCAAACTTAACCAAGTATCCTAATGATTAAAAAAATAGGAGTATTCCATGATCAAAAATTATATTATATTTGTTTGAAGTAATATTTTTTTCAAACTTTTCAGCGTCTTTAGCAACAGTGTCAACAAACGAAAAAGAATTGAATATTGAATTACTCCATGTTTCTCTTAATTTCATGAATATATATTCCTGTTTTCTCATGAAATTAATTGAGGCGCTGATCAACACTTTCCATCATAATTTTTTGATTAATTTTATATATTTTCAATCATTTATAAGTAAGTCATGTTCAGCTATTTTGATGTGCATGTATTTGTATTTGCATTCGATTGCAGAAAATTTTTTTTCAATAAATTTCACATCTAAATGTTGAATTACGGTACACTTCTGATTTATCCAAAACCGATGATCACGGATAGTTTATTGTAATTCACATGTTCATTTGGTGAAAAAGTATGATACCTTTATTACCATTATGCTATTCTTTATTAGGTATAGCCTTCAAATTTCTCTTCCAACCGAAAGGCCTACTGTTCTAAAATGCGTAATTTCAAGTGGCTACAAGACATAGCCAGAATTTTAAGTTAATTTTGACGCTTTATTGCCATAATAATTATGCAAAGCACTTATTAAGGACAATCTAAGATATTTATGTCACTTTACGACCACAACAGACTTGCTAAGCACTTTTAACAGGAAGCAGATTTTAAATTGACCATGATTTATAAAGCAGTTAAGCTCTTGAAGTTATCATGTCTGTAGTATACATATATGGTTTTAACTAAATCAAATTATTGATTTGGGATCATTGAAAATAAGATCACGTGCTCAGAATAGCGCATTGACACCAGTGATATAGCATCGCCCGACACTGATGCTCTAGCAGTGACTGATATTTATTCAAATTCGGGCGCAAAAAGGTTAATGAAATTTTCATCGTTGGCCGATCTTTTCTTTGACGTATATAGTTTCGGGATATATATAATACTACTTATTTTCAATTAATAGGTAGTATTTAAAGAAAGTGAAACATAGATATTTAAATGGAATGAATTTACTGGAAAGATAAAAAGCCAAAGCCGGAACGATATTGGCCCATGAACGGCTTTACCAACGGGACCGTAAACCCTTGCTTTTCTTTTTGCAGCAGCATTGACTTTTCCGGGCATTCAGTAAGATGGCGTGTGATGGCGGATTGAGGTGGGACGGAAGTAGGAAAGTCTAGCCCCTACCCGCTCCACCATCACTAAAGTACATGACCTTGCCCCGGGCATCGGAGCACACGCCCACGCATCAGAGCACGTGGTGACTAAGAGGACAGGAAACGGAGCACTCGGAGCACACGCCCACGCATCGGTGCACTTGGGCTAAGAGGACGGAGCACCAATCGGAGCACGCGGCGCCGAGCACGTGTGATGAGTCACAGCAGGGTATATAAGGAAAGGCGCTGTCAGAGAAAATCATTTTCATTCTAACCATGCAGTACACGTGTGAATTCTGCCGTCAGTCCTTCTCTCGCTTTCAAGACTGTATTGCCCATGGAGCAGCAGAGACGGGTCGCAACTATTGTTGGACATGCTGTAAATGGTATGGAGACGAACACGATTGCCGCGCGTTTAATTATGGCGATGACAATGACTTGCTGTGTTTGGATTGTGACGGAAGTTTCGACGTGGAGACGTACCATAGACATGCGTGTGTGGGACGGTGTCGCTACTGTGATGCAGTGGTGAATGCTGAAGCGGAAGGATGGGATGAGCATTTGTGTCCCTACCTGTTTGAGTTCATGCAAGAGGCGGTGCAGCTGTGGAAGAAGAACGTATCATGGACGGTCGCGGGCATAATTATCGATTTACCCCTCCTCAAGCCATGAATGAATGGAAGACATATTTGAATTCAATCTATGCGGACTTGTATCGTGTCATTGTGCAACAGCACCCCCACGAGGATGTGAAAGTGTTTGTGAGTATGAGTCTCAGGTTTGTCAAGATGGATATGTCGACGGGCGAAGAGGAAGTGAGAGACATCACCACACCCTCATACATTCACGAAGGTGTCCAAGCACGTAACTCTGATACATGGTTCGGTGACATTGTGTCAAAGATTGAAGAATTTATTGAAGACTTTCAAGAAGACGGATCAGGATTTGCGGTGAAGGAAGTGTTGGAGTTACTGGTTCAAACAAGTTCCTTCCCTAATTTTCGCATGGGCGCACCTTTTTCTATCCACCGAGATATCAAGGTCTGCAAAGGCATATGTGTGTTTCAGCGCAACAAGTATACATCGCATTGTTTTCAAGACAGTGTCCTCTATGCACTTGCCTACCAAGACAATCGCATTCCTCGACGTGTTGATTCCCGCACCAAGACATCCAATGACAGTTATCAGAATCGACTTCCTGCAGTGCGCAAGTTAAATTTGAACCAATATTATCATCTAGACTTTTCCATGATGACGTCAGAGGGGTTGATGAATACACGGGATATTCAGGAGTTCGAAAAGAAGAACAATGTCATTGTTCGTATCCACGTACACGACGGTAAAGGATTTGTGGGCCAATTATACCCGGTCCGTCAAGCTGAGAAGGAGAACACATGCATCGTTCATCTGGTGATGGTGACGCGGTACGATATGGCGGATCAGTCTGGTCATTTTCTTCGCGTGACGGATTTTCAGAAATGTGCTCGCATGTGGTATCGGAACATGAGCCAAACGCAAGTGAAACGTTTTGAAACATGTGAGTTATGTAGTTTACGATTCAATTTCTACGAGAAGGGTATAAAGTTTGAAAGACAAAGGACATGGCGCACAAAGAACGTCTGGAACATCGAGCCAAATGCGATGGAGGATTTTTTCAGATGGAAACGACCCCGGAAGATACGAAACCGCACGAATTTATCGACCACGCGAAAACCACTCAACCCCTCGCTGTGATGTATGCGGACATTGAGAGCATGATTGATGCCGTGTCCAAGAAGCATACGGCAGCGTATGTGGGATCCTATGTGGTGTGGCATCCGGCGCTGGACATGAAAGAATCTGTGGTGATCCATAAGGGGGACGAGTGTATTCCTGCCTTTATTACACACATCAGACAGGTAAGCTTGTCTATGTTTCGTCACATGGAAGAGACGAAGCGTAAAATGACGCTGACGGAGGCTGATACGCGGGACTATGAACAGACAGCTCAATGTAGCATGTGCGGATGTGATGTGAAACCCCAGAAACAAGGTGAAAAGCAAGGTGGGCCTACGACAAAGGTGCGAGACCACGATCATATCACGGGCAAGTATCTGCAAACCCTGTGCAATGCATGTAACCTGCGACGACGTCAATCCCGGACCACATTAAACATCTTGTTTCACAATTGGAAGGGGTATGACAGTCACCAGGTGATTGTACAAGGGTTTACCAAGCTGGATCACAAGTATAGGATCGAGCCCATTTATGTGTCAGGAGACAAGACGTTGGGAGTGACCATCTTTCTTCCCATGCCATCCCATACCATGTATAAACTCCGATTCATCGATTCGTGTCAGTTTTTGAAAGACTCTCTAAACAATTTGTCAACGACCATCAGTGACTTTCCTCACTCAAATCACATATTGAGCAACGTCTATCCGAATTGCGATCACACATCTATTCGGAAAGGATATTTTCCCTATACATACTTTGACTGCTGGGATCGTATCCACGAGACTCAATTGCCTCCGCAGGAAGCATTTTACAATGATTTGAGTGAGAAGGAGTTGGAAGAGGACGAGTATGCTGTGGCACAAAAGGCGTGGACAGAGACGGGGTGCAGCACGTTTGAAGATTATATCCACTATTATTTGACAGTGGATGTAGTTTTGCTCGCAGACATCTTCGAACACTTTCGAAGTGAAATACGCGACGTGTCTGCATTGGACCCCATCCACTATTTCGGCACACCTGGCTTGACCTATTCATTTTTCTTTAAAAAGACACAAGTCAAGTTGGAGAAATTGCGTGAAGTGGATATGTACCGCGTGTTTGAAGCAGGGATTCGTGGAGGGATGACATTTGTGAATCAGCACCGCGCTCAAGCAGAAGAAGGTACTCACCTGTTTTATGTAGATGCTAACAATTTGTACGGAGCGGCCATGATGGGACCTTTGCCGAAGGATGGTTTGGCTGGGTACGACCGGAGGTCTTGGTGGACATCAACGACGAATGGATGAGACGATACAATGTCAATAGCACCACGGGTCATGTACTGTGCGTCGATTTGGAGTATCCCCCACACGTCCAAGATGCCACGGAAGATTAACCATTGGCTCCTTACCGCGGGATGGCGAAATGGGAGGACATGTCTCCCTATATGCAAGAGCTATGGCAAGAGTTGAACGGGAACCGACCCTTTCACTCAGCCGACAAGTTAATGATGACGCACGAGAATCGCAAACAGTATGTGGTACATATCGCTGCTCTCAAGTATTATGTGGAGAAGGGCTTACATATGACCAAGGTTCATTACGGGATCTCCTTCAACCAAGAACCGTATATTCGCCCCTATGTTCAATACCATACGCAAGAACGCGCCAAGGCAACAACAAAAATGCTCCGCAATCGCCACAAGTTGATGGTGAACGCACTGTACGGTAAGACGATGGAGAATGTGCGGAAATATGGGAAGCACTATTTTGTAAGATCACCGAATGTGTTTAGCAAATGGACACGTCATCCCTATTGTCAATCCTTCTTCAACATCAGCGACAAAGCCGTGGTGGTCAATGTGCGCAAGACCAAGGTAGACTTGAACAAGCCCATTTATATCGGGCAATGCATCCTGGACAACAGCAAGATTATTATGTACAAGCTGTTTGACCAGTGGAAAGCCAACAAGACGTGCACCTCTGTAGAACTCATTGGTAGGGACACAGACTCCTTCTTCCTCAAAGTCCGCAGCCGGTATACACTCGAAGAAGTGCTGCGTTCGTTTGAAAACATCCCAAATTTTATTGATACGGAGGCGAAAGGCGTTCTCGATACCTCAAATTATCCCGTGAGTCATCCAGAGAGACGTACCGAGAATGCAAATCGTTTGGGATGTTTCAAGGATGAGTGTGTGGGGGATAGGGTGAAGGAGTTGTATGTTTGAGTGCCAAGATGTACTCTTACATTGTCCTCAAAGGTCATGAGGAAGAAATCCACGACTGTCGCATGAAGGGGTGTGTCAAGCGAAGAAGCGTCAAGTGAAACATCAGAATTATGTGGACGCATTTGAAAAACATTCAATTACCACTGTGTCACAAACCCTCCTCCAATCCCAACACCACGAGATGAGAACAGTGACGCAAGTGAAGAAGGCCTTAAGTATCTGGGAGGACAAGCGGTGTTGGTATTTACCCAATCAGAGTCTTCCATACGGCAACCATCGCCTATATGAAGAAGGGTATCTACACCCCGTTGTCAAAAATGTCAAGGATCTGCAACCGCATGGTGGAGCTCAGAGCATCCTCCGCAATACCACTGCAGACATTGTTACCGCAACTCCCTCTGGCCACATACCGAGCATCACGCCCTTGTCGAGTCTATTGGAAATGGAACTCTTCGGTCACTGTACAGATTTTCCACAGGGGTGTATCCACATTTTGGGCAACCACTCTCTGGAAACCTACGATCGTATTTGTAAAGAGATGCGCCAATTACTCGCCCCCTACGGATTGGACGTGAGCGACCCAATCACAAAATCCTGCACAGTTCAATGTCAATGGAACTATACAAAGGACCGCATGCAAACCATTCAACAGTTGCCATCGACATCGGTGATTTCCAACGAGCGCGAGCTGTTTCCCGGAACGTTAATACGCAAAGGTAATTTGCATTGTTCCTTCTTTTCCAACGGAAGTGTGATTGTGACGGGTGTCTTATCGATTGCAGAAGCGGAATCGTTGGTGGAAGACATTCTCAAATCCCTATTCGATGGAGATTCCCTCAATGAATCGGACAGCAACTAGTATCCCAACGTCGTGGGTTGTCGCAAGAGACCTTGGATATTCGTTCAAAGCTATAGAAACTGTAACAAATCTCAGTGAAATTATCACCGCTGGTGAATTAGTTGATGGACTAATGGATCTCGATGAGTATGCTATGAATCACCATTTGGATCGTAGGTGGATAGAGGATTTCTCCATGCTACACTGCAATGCAATGACATTGGTGCGATCTAGAGTGAAAAAAGTGACATTTGCAACTGATGTGTCAGGTAACTCTACCCATAAAAGTGACTTTAGAAAGAAATTAGAAGAAGAGACATTTAAATTATTATGTGAACAGAACTGTGTTAAATGTTTTAAAAAGGAACGATCCCTTCTCTTTTTACCATGTTCTCATAACGTTATGTGTTCTACGTGTTATGTACCCTTTGAAACGTCATCTTGTCCCCTTTTGTGATCAAGACATATCTTCAACAGTTACTGTATATCGTGTATGATGAGTCATCATGCACGGAAAAGCTCTGTGTATAATGTGCTATAACGAGTGACTGAACTCTGTTTCATGTACAAACTGTTTTACACACTCTGTTTCATGTGTGGTATTAACCTCTGTCTGAAAAAAGTTCAAGGATTCCATTGAAATAAAAATACAATCATTGACATGATTCATTTCTTTATTGAATTCAAAACATGGGATAATGTAGAATACAAATAGGAATAGACAATTTTATCATTGAAGGACAAGTAGGTTTTAATGAGTTCTTGATCTTTCTCGTGAGCATCCAACGTTCGAAAGAAGGTCAGTGTTTTATCCATAGACGTGTTAAAAGGGCGATGGTTTAAAAAGTAAATACAGTAAGCACCACAATAGGCTTTAGGACCTTGTATACGCAGAGGGCGACGATAGTCTAAAGGATAGGGTGTTGTCGATAATCACTCGGTAACATGTGGATAGTGAGATGGAGTGAGTCCATAAGAGTCAAAGAATTCGCACACGCGTTGATCTGCATTTTGATAAAAGGCCAACAAATGCTTGCCAGGTTGATGAGAGCGATCACTATTAACAATAAGTGTCTTTGATTCCGGGGAATGAGCAGGAAGTAGATCAGCAGGAAACACACCTTGGAAGGGAACGTAAGAAGGTTGGAGGAGGCGATGAGCAAACGTTTGACAACTACACTGAATAGCACAGAGAAAATCATCTTCGCACATGCAGGCGTTGAGTAAATGTTTCTCTTGTAATTGATTCATACCCTGCATGATTCCTTCGATTTCCGTGTTGCTTAACTATTCTCCCATTCAACCAACGCTGAGCTTTAATGAGACGATGTTGATAAAGAGGTGTCCAAGCGATAGGAGGAACGTGATACTCGGGTTCCTTCAACATGTCTTATGATGATGATGTCAATGCGCGCCAACACTTAAATAGCGGGTGGGATATACGCACTGGAGATGACAGCATTCTCCGGTGTAACGGAGAATTGTTCGTCATGAATGACAAACATTAATAAATCCATATTTTGCGTGGTCGTATTCTCAAATTGCAATTCCAGTCCATATTGACGTGTATTGGTGGGTTGAACACTATCCATTTGTTTATCCAAGGTACAGTCAAAGGCGATAAAGTAACAGTATTTGGTAAAACTCTCTAAATCAATACCACATGATTCATTCGTGTTATAGACTTGAATCTCACGATTGAATTGACTGTAGGCAATCACATCATCTTTGCAATTGATGGTTCCTCCTGTCATGATGGCTCCATTGGTGGTCATGGTGACTTGAGAGAGTCCATGCCTTTCAAAATAGAGTTTACGACTTCCTGGATCAAACCAAGAGTTACTGGGAACAACAGCGAAAAAGATGAGTTTAGGACTCAACAGAGCAGCCACATTGGAAAACGTCTTCTTTTGTATTCCACGTTCAATCGTTTGTCGTTGGACGGTCATGCCATTGTAGCGATAATAAATGGCTTCTGTCTTGCGTCGATTCGCAGTTTTCAATTGCAGTTCTGCATTTGGTGTGAGCATGGGCATATACAATTGGAAAGAGGTGATTTTGAACCTGTACTTTGTAGAAGTCGTCCCTGCAGGATGTGCCATATCATAAATGGCAGATTCCGGTTTATTCAAGGTAAAAATGAGATCCAGTTGCATGCCTGGGGGCAGAGCAATCACTTGTTGGAACAAATTACATTTCAGGGGAAAGTCAAAGGTACGTTTAAATTTGTGGTCTGCCCATTGTTTGAGAATGGCTTGATTGAGTGCATTCTCTTTATCTGTAAACTCTACCGCCTTAGACTTCACCGTCTTACTCGCTGCATCAAACTCCGTGTCATACATCACTTGAGGAACAGTAAAACCTTGTGTGACCATGTGTGTATTCTTCACATAATTGGTGTATTGTAAAAGATTGCTAAGGTAAGCTCTCAAATAATACAAGTCATTGCCTCCTTCAATGGTGCGTTCATTCAAGCGGATAGTAATGTCGGAAAAGAGGGAGTGGGCCGTATTGTTGATAATAATCGCCTTGTCTGACGACTCACATGGCACGTCTGCTCCTTTAGCCGCATCATGTTTCATGAGTTGTACTTCCACGCCAAAATAGGCATTGCATACATCCATCCAATGAATGGCTAGTCGAGGGACTGTGAATTGAATGGTATCGGGATTTTCCAATCCATTGACTGGCGTCAGAACGCTCGTATGCTGAGAAGTACTCGAGACATCGACTTTATCACTTTGGAATACATCGTAACGAGCATCCAATAAGGCAGGTGTTTCCGCCATGCTTGATGGGACTGATGTCCTAAGATTGCTTAGTTCTTAAAAGAGCATGCGTTGTTTAGCACCTCCGCGATAACGCCCCATCAAACTTCCTTTCCCCCATTTCGTATGATGGGCAATGTCCACATGACCACGGCGACGTTTAGGAGCAGGTGCTTCCACCCGATCCCCTTCTTCATCCGTGAAGATGCGTTTCCGACTCATTTTATTTTGAATAGCTTCTACAACACGTTCGGGAGCAGTCTGTAAGGTGCGTTTGGCGAGCGCTTTCACACCCTTTTTGAGACGATCAACTCCTTCTTGTGCGGTAGAGCTGACAGCATCCGTGACAGCTTGTTTCGCAGAATTGAGAAACTCTGTCGTACGTAACGATTTTCCCACCGTTTTCTGTACCGTATGTACAAGTCCTTTTGCGATGTTTTTCGCGATGCTTTTCGAGATGGTTTTCGAGAGGGTTGTCGAGATGGTTGTCGAGATGATTTTCGAGGTGGTTTTTGAAATGTTTTTCTCGGAACTCTCTTTTTGAGTGATTTGGGCAGACGGATGGATGATTTCTTGACACCAGTGACACGGGGTCTAATCATGCGTGTTTTCTGTCCAATCACTTTATTCCATCCACCTCGTTGCATAAATGAACCTCTTCCAAACAATCGTCCATAGGAATTTGTTCGGTTACGGATTAAAAAGAGATTCGTCATCGTGTCTTGATGTGCTTGGGAAAAGACAATTACTTAATTGCGCGACGTCGAAGATGCATTTTTACATAGGACCGTCCGTCTGTCATAGGTATGGGATGACCGTCATCCGACATGAGTTTGATTTCAATATCTTGCACCTGTTGACTTTTCACAGGGAGATAGGTGACATTCTGGAATTCATGATGAATACTATCTCCATAATCTTTCCCCGTGTAGGGAATCACACACATACAGTTTGCTTTCATACCCCCTACATAATTATAGCCTACAATATTACAATACAGTAGAATATTGTAGGTAAAGGCATTCAAATTCAAAGGTGCAGTCGCTTGCTGTGAGGAAGTGAGTAAGTCTGTTTTAAACCCAAGAATGTCTTTGAGCAAAGGATGGAGTTTCATACTATAGTGTGTGGGTACGACCACTGAGACAACATGGGCATTAGACGCCAATGTAGTGATAGAAAAGTGGAAATTGTGTCCATGCTGTCGATTCTGATTCAAACACTGCATCAACGTCTTCTCCGAATAAATACCGCGTGGAATGTTGAAGCGCGTAAACATGCCTTGCTCTCCCTGTTTGCCTTGTTTGCCTTGCTTACCTTGTTCTCCCTGTTTGCCTTGTTTACCTTGCTCTCCCTGTTTGTCTTGTTCACCTTGTTTGCCTTGCTTGCCTTGTTTGCCTTGCTCTCCCTGTTTACCGCGTTCTCCTCGCGGTGAATACGTTTTGATGGGAATGATAGAGGACGTAAAGACGATCGGAATCGTCTCAGGATGATCATTCAATGTCTCCGCACTAAAGCTAACATCCACGGGTAATGTCTGAAGGGTATTGATGAAGTTGACGACGGAGATACCGGCTTCCCATTGATCCCCATGGACCATGGGGATGGAAGGAACCAAGCGATTTTTGAAATGATTGGCTCTATTTTCAGGAAACAAATTGGGCTGAGCATTACTCAACAAGTGAATCGTTTCCTCATGCATGGTTGATAGTCACTCTGTCACCAATTACCTAGTCTCCTTACGACGGAGATGGAGTTTGAAATAGGATCGTCCTTCATGAATCGGAATAAATTCGCCATCATCACCACGCAACTGAATTTCAATCTCATCAATAGCTGATGTAAAAATGGGGTAATAATCAATATTGGACACTTCATACGACACCACTTCTCCCAAACGTTGTTTCTCTTCAATGGGGTGAATTTTTAAGATTTGTTCACGTTGTATTCCCACAATACTTTCCGCCACAATATTACAATAGACGATAATGTTGAAGGAATTGGGAGTCATGCTGAGGGGAGAGAGTGTTGTCATCTGTGTATTGGGTCCATAATAGGATTGGGGTAGACCTATACGATAACTCAACGCTTCTGCAAAATCAATAAAGGCATGTTCCGCGGTTTTCACCGTCAAATAATGTTCTTTCGAGAGAGAGGGATACATCAGTTCACGCCTGTAAATTCACCTGGAGTTTAGAAAAGAGTCCTTCTAAGGTATAACTCCCTTTGGGAATGCGGACACGATGAAACGAGGTAGAAATGTCTAGGGTGGGGTTGATGTAACCTTGCCGAATCATGTGTTCATAGATTTGCAAAGGTTTCATGGTCTTGCTATAGAGATGAAGAAAAGGGCGAGGTGTGGGATGTGTATTCACCATAACCGATTGAATATCTTGTTTTCCTACATCCACTCCCAAAACCATACCATCCACTAGATAAAGCATGTTTTCTTGCCAGCGTTCCATCATGGTCGTCATCAGCCTTTGCATATCATCACTGAACCATCCAATAAAGAAAGTCAATCTATCTTTACAGACTTTCAGGTTGGATCCTTCTTGATACGCGACAGCGGGTGAATACAATTTCTTGTCAGAGAGTCTATCTCCAAACAAGTAGGATTGTAAACACGTATTGGCCAACAGCTCTTTCGATTCGTAAGCATAAGGGAAATAGGATTTCTGAAACAAGCGATCCAATTCCTTCCCTTTCCATGGGAAGAGGGTGTCGAGGGTGTGGTTCCATCCTTTGGCATAATCAAAGGTATATTCCGGTAAACCATAGATGTGTAATGTCATCCCATGGGTGACATGTTTTGGAGGCTGTTGATACCGACGGTAACTTGCAAAACAATGTTCCGGCGTTTCCGAGTGTATACAGGTTTGTTCATGATAGGTGAACATACCATATTCATGACTATGATTCAACATGTGTTGCTAGAGTTGTGGGGGATTGATTTTCAACAAATACCCTTCCATGATTTTAAAGTGAAGCACATGAAAGACACCCACTGTTGTATACGTCACCCACACCATACCAGGCAGGGGGATGGCTTGATTGAAAGCTTGTACAAATGATTGGAGGGTATAGTATTTCGTGGGTAAATTGAATCGTAATGGACTAGGGAGATGAGATAGGGTATGAAAAATCTCAAAATAGTCGCTATGCTTGATGTTGAGAATATTGGGATGCTTCCTATCCTCGGTCTTATACTGTTGTGTTGGTTTTCCGTTTCGATGCAAGACATGGGTCCCATTCAATGCATAGGGGACACTCTTCTTTTCAAAGAGAGCGTCCAATTCCATGGTTTGTTTCTGAAGGATAAAGGAGGGAACATGAATCGTGCTGAGGGGGAATTCCAAGATACATTCGTCCCACACGTAGGTAGTCACTTGCTCTGCTTTGAAAATCTCATAGGCTTTAGATTGTTGGTCCATCTTGATTTCCATATCCTCTGTGCAATCGATGGTCAGTTCATAATGATAGGACATGGATGTGATGGTCCATGTCATGGGGGCGGGCAAGATGGTATTCAAATAGGTTTCCAACGAATAATAACCTGTGGGGACGATAGAACTCCACGTCTTATCACTCTCTAAATTCTTGTAATAAAACGATTCAGGTCTAGACACATACAGTAACAGTTTGTTCTCCTTGGGAAATTGACAAAGATCCGATGTCAACACAGTCACTTCTGCATTCACCCTATCTCGTTCACGAACGATCTCATCAAGATTATCAGTTCCTGCAGTGGGTTTGAATTCTTTCACCATCCTTCTTAACGTTGTCAACCGTTCCTGTTTCACTTCAAAATCATGAAGAATATTCCCATACATCTCCATCAAATCCACCAAACTATGATAGGCAAATACATTATAAGTGTTGTAGATATGATACTTTTCCGTAGGTGTGAAGGGAAGTGCATGTTGCCCCGTTTCATGCTGCATATCCGCACAACTGGCCAATACATTTTCTTTCCCATCTTTAGGATGGGAATGAACTAAATGATGAATAATAGGCCGTTTTGTGACTTGTTCCTTTTGAATCGATTTTCGAAAATTTTTCAATAAGACAGTATCAAACAATCGCTTCTTGGCTACGAATCGTTTAGAGACTAAAACACCTTCCATCTTGTGTTGACGTAGGATTCGCATCATGTTGCGGTATTTTGCATTCAGTGTGTTGATATAGGTATGCAAGAAACGGAAGGTGACTAAATCAGGAGCATCGGCTGTATTGATGGTAGGATCGATCTTGTGTAACTGTGTATCAATCTTGTCATACAATTGATCAATACGGTTTCTGAACCATGGCACGGAGTTTGATGTAGCGACTAAGACGGTGACGTCTAAGGCGGTAGAGTTTACAGATGGCAAATGTTTTTTCTTGGGATGTTGATACTCCTCTTCACGTTCTTTTGGAGTGAGTGGATTTAGGAACTCCACTGGGAAAGTAAATTGATTTTTCATGGTGCGTGTTGGTAAAGCAAACCATTCTTTAGAGGCCAAATGTTGCAATCGGAAAAAGGTGTGTTGATACATTCTCACTGCTTTCATCAACTCTCTCAATTTAGGAAGAAGGGTGCGAAGATTATGAAACAGGCCTATATGCCCTCTGGGAATAGGAGGTGCCTTTGCATTGCGCTTGAGAGAGCTCACAAAGGTATCGGTCCTCATCCACACAGCACGTGACGTATCATCACTCAGGGGTTGTATATCCTTATAGGTCACTGGGGAAGCCATGTAAACAGTGGCTATTTCTTGCAATTCGGATAGGATCCCATAATCCATAGCAGACAATGTATAATTGGAAGCATGCTTTACATGAAAGGACAATCTGTTGGATGAATGAAACACTAATTTCCCCACACCAAACCATTCTAATTGTTTGAATAAATTGAGCACTGAGATTTCATTTCCCATCAACCTTTCAATCCCATGTTTGGCAAAATGACAGCGGTGAAAGGGAATCACACTGAACCAATAGTCATGGGCGGGATATTTCTTTACGTCACATTCCTTTCGATGAATGGAGAGTCGTGTATGGATCCGAACGACATCCTTCAACGATAAATGATAGACACATTTGTCCAATAAGAGTGAGGCCGCCAAATGAGGGGAAAACACAAGGACGTAATGAAAAGCGGAGAATTCCTTGATTTGAAACAGGGAAAATGGGACAATGTCAATCACATAGACATCTGCTTCCTCTATGCCATTGCATCCATAATACAAGTAGGATGGATGTGTCGTGACAGTCATCATGTTGGAAATGGTACGACGTGTATATAATTCCAACGCTGTGATAATGGGTACTCTTTTCACTTCCTCATCGGATTCAAAAATGGTGTGACGACGGACCACATTGGTCCCTTCCATCGTATAATAAGGCAAATAGGCCTTCAAATCTTTCGTATCCACCATTTTCCCCACGATAATATAACAATCTTCGGGAATCGTATCCACATTATTCACATACCCAAATTCTTTCAAGCCTACTTCCCATGTTTCTCCTTTAGGAATAAAAAGTGGATTTTCCAGTCGTGTAAAGAAATGATTGGCTTTATTGTCATACAAATGGGGTTGAGTATTGCTCAACAAGTACACAGGTTGTTTCTCATGCAGTTCCTGCATGATTACAAATCAATAGCGGCGTACATTACCTAGAGGTTCTAAGTCTGTCACCCATGAGTTCATCGAAGCCGGATATCCTTGCCAGTGCACAAAATATTCTGTACGTCCATTCTGACGTCGGGTCTTGAGCACTTTGTCCACTTGATATACTTCTTCCTCCCGATGAATCGCTTGTAATTCCTGAGCATAAAAGGATCCTTTGATATCTTCTCCACTCAAGTCTTTGATCTTGTATATTTTGGTACCATGAGGGTTCTTGAGAATGTTGGAGACAATGAACTCTTCCGTCGACCAATTCGCTTCATACCCCCGTCCAAACGTTCCTTTATCACGTGAAATACGTACACGTGCTCCCACAGGGATAGACTTTCCCGGGACTGCAAACTTTTTATAGTTTCGTCGGAGACGTTTCGCATTGTTTCGTTTCACTTCTTCGGTATTGGAGGCATTCACATCCATCGGGGTGAAACCTGTGGATGAATGGGTGCTGTGATTGTATGCATACATGACATCTGCGATATAATCCACCCAATTCTTGTTATTGGTGGCTGTAAAGATACGTTCCAATTTATTCTTGACAGTACGGTTCAATCGTTCGACATGGGCACATTTATAGGGACTGTAGATGGAAAACAATTCAATAGCGTACTTGTCCAAGACTTCTTTCACCGGTCGGTTATAAAATTCGCGTCCTTGATCCGTTTGTAGTCGTTGCGGGGTGGGAATGGTTGCGAAAATGGCTTCTAAAACCCCCGACACTTCTTTGGCACTCTTGGTCTTGAGAGGGAATGCCCAGGCTTTGCGTGTAAAGATGTCCATCACCATGAGAATATACTTGTAGCCACGATTATGCTGTGCATACTTTTGATAATCGACAATATCCGCTTGAAATTGAATTTGTGGACCGCGTACACGATACGGGTGCAAGGGCTTAATACGATGCAATCGAGATTTGTGAAGGGTGTAGGTCGGTTGACGCATTAACCATTGTTTGACTTTTGTTTTTGAATAATGTGAAGCAGCAGCAAGTGCATTGACGCTTCCGTAGCTAGCGGGATGTTTGGGATTGTAATAAATCATGTGCAACACTTCCTCCATCGACACAATCTGCTTGGAATTGACGTGGGGGTTGAAGATAGGCGTTATTCTCGTTGGAACAACAATTAAAGCTCGCCGTGATGGTGTACTGTGTCTCTGCGCTGTCGCCTGCGTTGCCTTGGCCGCAACAACGCCCAAAGATACGCGATAAGAATGAGGAGGCAATTGGCGCGGCTGCCGTTGCCATTACCTGAATGGTGAGCCATAGGAACCCAATTCAAGAACTCCTTTTTTACTTAAACGAGTATTGATGGATGATTTCAATGGAGAACCCTTCGTCTTGGGAGATGTGACAACAGAAGGTCTGACGACTTTCCCTTTAGATCTCTTGAGGACGAATGGATCTGCGACGTGGGTGAGCGGAGGTTTTGCGACGTGAGTGAGCGGAGGTTTTGCGACGTGAGTAAGCGGAGGTTTTGTTGTTTTTTCCAATCTCTTCCCACTATCATCGTCCAAATTGAAAAATTGGCGACGAACTTTATCGAACAAATACATCCGGGCGTTCCATGCAGCGATATTATTGGCAGTAGGATGGTGACGCACAATATCTCGTGCAATGCGGTCAAGATGGGCTTGTTGAGGATTCATCATCATGTTTCTCACCCTCTGATCTTCTGCTTGACGTTGCATCATGGTCGACATCAGTTTGGTACTGTCACCACCACCACCCATTTGTTGTCCGCCACCGGTGTGTTCATTCATTTCAGATTTGGGAACCACCACTATTTCACTAAAGTCCATTTTCGTTTTATTGGGTCTTTTGCTTAACTTAAACACAATCATAGGTGGATTAAATAAGTTGGTGCGAAATCGGTACTCAAACGGACAATTTGTAGTGAAATCAATAAAGAGGTAGGCATAATTCCCATACTTTTGAACCAATGTCGTTAAAATATCATGCACGACGCTCATATTGCCTTTCGGGAGCATTTTCCCCATGAATTGAGCCAATTGTTGTTGATTTCTGGGATTATTGAACGCGACCAAATAATGGACATTGCCATTACGAATACGTTGTTCTTTATCACCATACAAATACTGTGTGATTTGTACTGCGAAAAACCGTTTATGATGAGATCCTCTTTAAAATAATCCCGTAACAGTTTCATTGTTTTGAGATTCCTGTTGTAAATCATCGAGAATAATTAAATCATTTTCTTGCAATTGATCAAAATCATCTTGGGTAGGGACACCCATTTTCAAGATCACATCTTGTAACTCTTTATGAAATGGACTTTCTATCCCATAATACCACCAGACTTTACGAATGGGCTTTTTAAATAAAGTATGACGATTCTTGATCATATTCGCCACAAACGTTGACTTTCCCGATTTACTAGGACCCGAGACAATCATGGATGAGTCATTCTCTAAACGGAAATCCATCTTGTCGAATCATAAAAGTCAGACATATATTGCATGCATCATGTATTAAACATAACTTAAAATTGTTTCCAGAACAAAGAATCATTTCCAGAATAAAGAAGAGGTGGAATAAAACGTCCACGTGTACATGTCTAAAAGAGTGAGTTTTCAAGAGCAGTCACCATTTCACTCATCAATGTCTTTTCCATGTCATTGGTAAGAGGATTCATATTGTACCGTGCAAATGCTTCCTTCAACATGTTGGGAAAGGCGCGACGATGGATTTCGTAGGCACTACGAACAATGAAATAATGTTCAATATAGTTCAACACAGACCACTTCTCATTGACACACTGTCCTGCTTTGTACCATGAGGATGACACATACCACTGACTCTCCTGGTTATGTTCCACCATATCCTTGAACATTTCGAGGAATCGATTGATCCATTTCTCGGCTTGTGTTTGATCACCGTCAAAGATATGCAGCGCGTGTGACTCTTCCCCGATGCGAATGTACACACCGAGTGCTTGCGCCTTGGCAAAATCCGTCCGCATCATCCTCCAATCCTCCTCCTCCTCCGTGGGTTGAGCACTCCACCTCTGAGAAATCATGCTTGTCATCTCATCCTCCTTTTGTTTCATAAGTGCAATGCTGTCCTCTGATTGGGATAGATGATCGAGATCATCTATAAAGTGTTTGAGTTCCTCCCAATCAACATCCTGTTTAGGTTGCACCATGTGTATCAGATTAAATAAACCACTGGAGGGAATGTGTGCCTTCTTTATATCGAGTGTCAGCTTTGTCTTCTTCTTCTTCTTCTTTTCCTCCACCGCTGTGCTCTGACATTCCTCCACCTGTTTGATACGGACTTGGATTTGATCCACAGTAAAACACAGTTTCAGAGTCTTTGTCTGTGGATTACAGTACATGCCTGTGACGCGGAAGATGGCATTTGCTTGAAGGAAGGTATTCTCCTTGAGATTGGAAAGAAGATGATCAATCTTCGCCAAACTAACCTTCTTGTTCTTTCCATTCTCCTTCATCAGGAAGATGGGCGTGTCCTGCTTCAGCTTCATAAAGATACTGTCGTAGGCCGATTTCTTGTGTACATAACCGAGACAGGAGATGAGGTTGTAGGCAGATTCGGGTTGGACTTGTTTGTAGAGGGATTGTATCGCATCTTCCAACGTCTCCACATCGCGTGAGACGGCTTGAGAAATGGTGAAGAGGGAGGTGATTTGATCGGAACCGTACCCAGTGTTATTGCACGTTTGTGCACGCCATCCATAAAATCCCGTGGCAAACACGAGTTTTGAGATGTCTCGTTGTGATTGCCAATCCATCGCATCCATCATCGCATTCTCTCCGCGAATGGGATGATATCCAGTGTTATTCCATTTCTTACCCAATACCAGACGTGTGATGGGCAGAGGCTCCAACTGTGCATGTGCCTTGGTAAGGTAGTTCTTCTCGGCTTTCCCATTCGTATGGAAATAGGGTTCCGTCGCTTCAACAAAGACTGGCTTCGATGTCGCTGTATCTGACGAATACGTGCCTTTCACCTTCTTCGCGAGAGGAGCTTCCAACGTGTTCGTACGTTTACCCATGACTGAATGAAAATGACTGAAATGTCTCAGTTTATATAGAGTTGAGCGTGGGAAAATTTCTTCTCATTGGTTGACACCCACGCATACAAGTGCTCTGATTGGTGCTCCGTGAAATTCACGATGAATCATTCATTTCTGGTGGTGTACGGGGCTTGTCCCTTTTTGTAGGTCAAATTCACGAGATAACGCTTGATTTCATGGGAATTTGCTGAGTCATTTTACGATAACATCGGTCGATTTGGTGTGGAAAAGTACCTCAGAATTCTCGATAAATCACCTGATTTTACGAGGATTTGTAACAGAGTGTGTTCTTCAAAGTCACAGTGAATCGATTGATATCATGGGAAAATAACACATCAAATCCGTAGTATTTTTAACGATGTCATGGGAAAATCAACCTTTAAATCTTCGGTACATCGCTTGATTTCATAGGAATTTCACTGTGTGAACGTGACTTATTCACACTGTTCCGTAAATCGTTCGATTTCACGGGAATTTCATTGTGCGGTTTGGTGGGATTGAGTATAGGCGTTTTGGACATATCATGGTTGACTACTTCCATATCTAGTAAGGGTTTTCTACTATCTTTACGTTTTTTGATATCTTTCATCATTTTTCGACCAGATAAGAGGGAAACTAAAATGAATATGACGAGTGTAAAGAATTGTGATAGGGTTTCTTTGAATGAACCAATGAGTGTTAAATCTCCTCCGTTGGCTGTTGAAAGTGTGTTCACTATGGATTGAACATTGTCCATGATGACGATGTTAATGACGTGGGTATGGTTTACTTAGTGTTTGGAGCCGATCGATGCATGTGAGGCTTGTTTGAAAGCTGCTGGATTATCGTGATATGCCATGGCATAGGCTTGTGCGAAGGGAGTTTGTTTCTTGTTAAATTTCCGTTTTTGACCCAAGTATTTGCGAGTTTGAAGGGGTGGTTTCACAAATTTGCGGAGAATTCCTTTGTAAGATTGAATAAACTCGTGCTGTAAAGGTGTTAATTTCCCTGGATTCTCTCGCATTTTGCTCATGAGTGCTTGCATATCCTTGACATATTCCTCAGGCAATTGATCGACATGACGGTTAATTTTCTTTTTCGAGCATCCTATCCCTGAACTTAGGGATTTCAGTACATTGGTAAAGTCCTGACGTCGACTTGAACATGATTCACACTGACACGTCATTCTTGTATATCATCCTCTATCCCACATAACTTAGTTTACATGGCGTTCACCAAATTCATGTAGCGTGCGTGGACGTCTGCATTTTGGTTGGTTAAGTGGGCAATAAACTCTTCCTTTTGAGTCAGCAAGTCATGCATGCTTTCCAATGTCTCATCCAAATAGTCTCCATTGCCATCTGTACGATTGGGTTCATGAATGTGTTGATTAAATGCATCTTCCAACACGTGCAAGATGCGTTTGCGAGCATTTAAATGACGTTCATGAAGACGAATACAATCGTTCAACAGTTGAACAATGGCGCTGTTTTTCAAATTGTTCAGTTGAATAATGTACTCGTGGGAGTTGTCAATGACAGGTGAACTGACTGGATAAAACATTCTTTCCTCCACGGGGTGTGCGTCCATGGGTTGTTGAGGGGTTCCTACCCCCACTGAGTGTTGTTGTTGAGGGGTTCCTACCCCCACCGAGTGTTGTTGGAGAGGTTCTCTTGATTCTTGTTGATCAACCTCTGGATTTCCCACTGTGTTCGACATGGCTTGGACATAACTGTTGTGATCATTGACAGGACCTGGGAAGTTATCAAATGTCACATGGCTTAGTGTAGGTTGAATATTCTCTAACGATATAGGACTCATATCAATCTCATTAGCAGCCATGGCTAAAACATCTGGAGGCAATCGATTCATTTCTTCTTGTATTTGATGGACCGTATGGGTGGGATCCGGGGGAGCATCCACTCTGGCTCGATCTTCAACCATACTTTTCACGACAGCTTGCAGCATAGTGTGAGCATTATCAGGTGTTGCTTGTGTTAAGGCGCGATGATCAGCTGGAGAGGGTCGAATGAGTGCTTCTAGACTATCGTCTGCATCCAAATCTGTATTCATAGGTTGAGGGGGTCGCAAGGGGGTTGCACGACGTGAGGTTGGTGATAATTGACGATCTTGTCCTGTCAACGTAGATGACACCTTCAAAGAGGATCTCGGAACATGCTGTTGAATAATATAGTTGAGTTTGCTCACATTTTCTCCCTCCATTCGCTTGTTTAAAATATGGGTATGTTGACGCGCAAATTGTTGAGCTGTCTTCCTATCAACCGTTCCATCGAGTGTTTCCCCGCATAGACATGCATAGATGAACTCTTGACTTGCTTTTATCTCTTCTTTTGTTTTATATTTTAGATGGTGTGAATTATAAGTATGCCTTCTCAGACGATCTTTTTGATAAGGACATTTACAGACAGGACATAGGGTTATTCTCAATTTTCGCAACGTCAGTGTCTCTTCACTTTCACGCGTTCCTCCCTTCATGGTTGATTTTTGTTGTGTGTTCCTGTGCATGCTTAAATACATTCGTTGGCCATTGAAACAAAACACTGAAATGAGCACAGATACGATTCAATGTCTCTTTGATATAAATAAGACTTGCTGCTGAAATCACACGATTATGATACAGCTCTTGTAAATAGGTCAAATGTTTCTCATTCATAAACCTCCATAGTGTTTCCTCATACAAAACATCATCCTCAAAAATAGCCATGAGTAAATACACACGTCCCACGATGGAATAGCGGTCATTCAGTACCAATTGATTCAAATAGACTGTGGACGTGTCGGTAAACTCTTCTAATGTGGGGATATCATTGCCTCGGATGCGTTCATCGAACCAAAAATCAATAAGGATCTTCATCCGCGCTTGGTGCGAAATGATGTCGAACTTTCTGTGGGCGTGATGTCCATCTTCCACGTTGTCGTCTTTTTCGAGGGTGTCTTTTCCGAACAGGGCGATGTCGTCTTTTTCGATAATAGGGCAGGAGTAACATGATCTTATTTGAGAGAGTGTGAGGATCCATAACTTAAATAGTTACTCATCGCGGTGAGTATGCGTACAATCTCTCTCAGAAGAAAAAGGAGTACAAGTAGCATATTTTTCCAAATCTATCAACCCCAATAGCAGAATACTTATAATATGGAAAAGCAACATGATTCATACAACGACATTCTTTATTTATACTTAGTCTGCGTCGCTTACATATTCTTCTTCTGATGTCCATCCAACAGAGATATATTCAAAATTAAACGTTATACAATAGACACCAAGAATCTCTTTGTTAACACTGTCCATAAATTCATAGTCCCATACGTTCTTCAGTGAGGATAAATAGTCATCTATTTCTTGGATGTCACTTTCATAATAACGTTCACTGGCACCCATCAATGGTGGAGAACCATTTCTTTTGTATTCATAAATCGTGAATGTATCCATGGAAAGTTCACATTCAGGCTTCACTTTGATCTTCTCCTTCACATATGGAATCATTTTCTCCAACATCGCGTGCGGTTGGCATGTCGTTTTCGGGTAAATAATGAGCTGATTTGGATAGGTGTACATGTGAAAGTCTTCCATCATGTATGTGTCTTGATCGTTTCTCCATTTTTACCTAGTTCTCCAATCGATAGGTGCTGCGACACGGAATGGGGCACACCCATTGCTCCGTTCTGTGCTCCGAGCATGGAAAGGGGCACGCCTAATGCTCGGAACAGGGGATGGGGTATTTGCAAAACTATAAAGTCAAGTCGAAAATGTTCCACCTTCATAACACTCGTGAACATGATTTACCAACGCCAATTCCGACAAGTGGACCCCACAGACATTTTTATTTTACAAATCCCTTCAACTCCAACTCCAAGCCCACTACCTTCATTAGCAGCCGGTTCAGAAAAAGACGATTTCCCAACGGATCTCCCATCCCACTGGGGCTCCATTCTCGATCTGGACGGACCATATTCCCTCCCGCCAACCCCTGAACTTTCTACATCTAGTTTCGACGATCTCGGACCACCGAGTATGAGCGATGGTCAGGTGGAGGACTATTTGACAGATGAGAAGGAGAATGCGCCCCCCAATTCCGACGGCTATCCCGAACTGGACATTTATCGTCAACCTTTCCGTAAGCCCTTGACCAACTTCAACAGTAGATTCAATCGTCGCACTGAAATGGAGAACATTGACGAAGCCATCGCCAACTTGGATGCAGTGGACTTTATAAGTGAAGTCAGTGACTGGGTTTTTTAAATGTATGTGTAATTATTCATTCTATCTTGATTTCTTCTCAATAACCATACATGGTAAGCTGTGACTATTTTATTCAAGGGTGAAATGGGGCAAGAAGATGATAAGATGTACACGTTAGAATTATTTTAATTTTAAGAGATAGGATTCATAGATTATACACGTTTGAATTATTTTTAATGTTGAAAATGGTTTATAAAATTGACAAGTGCTATATTCCCAAGTCAATGATTATCAAAAATAACAGGTGATTGGAATAACATTTATTATAGAGATGCACTTTCTTGAGTCATTTCACAACATGCATTATTCTTGCACAAGGTACGATGTTCGGCATAGTCACTGAAGGTACAATAATGAACAATGTAAGACTTGTGGAGTTGTCCATTGTCCACCGTGGTTGATTCATGCATCACAGTGATGTGGTCAATCTTGGTCCAGGCCCATGCAGCTTCACAGGAATCATAATTTAAATACAGCGTATGCACATAAAGTCGATAGTGTAGTTCAAAGCAATAATGAAGGAGAATCTCGACCACATCTGACAGCGCACAGTGGTACCCATACTGTACCTTGGCAGCTTGCGTTTCTGTGAGTGCTTTCCCTCGGCGTAAATGTAACAGGGCTCGACGGAACGCTTCTTTCCCTTCATACTGGGAATGATTCATCCAGTGACATCCGCGACGCATATGTTCCTTGTAGCCAATCCTATACAGTTCACTATCCCGCATACATGAGGCGAATATATTCCAATGAGAGTCAATGCGTTGAGACCATTCGGGGAGAGAAATACTATCCATTGTCACTTTTTCCAAGAGTTTTATGCTTTTCAACCAAGCTCTTTCCATCTCCGATAATCCATTCCCTACAATCATTTTGCACGTCTCCATACTCGCGTGTCATTTCATGGACCCAGAAATTAAAACGGTGAATAATCACACTCTCTTCTGCACCACATTTCCCAATCACACGTGGGTTGAGACCATGAATAAACTTAGTCGAAAAAACATCACACCCCGATGTCTCATGTTTGATAAAGTCATGGAAGCGCGATGTAATGGTCACATATCCGGTCGGTTTATCGTCTCTGGGCGTATAATAACACCAAATGGCTGCGACTTCCTGCATGGGATCTCCTTCCGTATCAAATACGATGAAATTGCGCACCGGTTTCTTCTGCTCTGCCCACCATTGTTGTACTTTAGGATGATCAAATGTAATGGTATAAGAACCTTGCATGAGCTCGCCCAAATGCTGAATCCGACGCATCGTGAAATGAATCTTACCTTGTGTGTCTCGACCTATATACCCGTCCCTAGGGTGGTGTACAACATGATTGGTTTAGCGATGATGATGTCTCCTTCGACGTTTTCCTCCTGACATTTTATTCGCTATAGCATTTACGCCTGCGGCACCGGCTGCACCCGCTGCTCCCAACGCTGCAGCTTTCCCTGCGGCAATAAGTGCAGGGATGAGGGGGCTAAAAATGGGAGGATGCCTCCTCTTTGTCTACGACTCCCGCGGTAGATTCCACCTTTTTGTCTACGACTACCACGGTAAATACCCCCTTTTTGACGACGGCTTCCGCGATAAATACCTCCACGTTGCATGATTACTGTGATGGGCTAGATGTCCCTACTTAGTTCTTCATTAATAGTTTCCCTATCGTCTTTAACTTTCCCAACTTGTTCCTATTTAGATCGTGTTTCAACCGTTGCCATTCTTCCTTTATCATTTGATTATTGGATTTATAATGTGGTCGCCACGCTGCTGGCAACAACGTATTGCCCAAATGACGTCGAATCAATTAGCCTTTATGTCTCTGAAGAGCTTCACGCCCTCTACGATGCATTTGAGATTTTATATACCGTTTCACATGTCTTACAGTTCCTCCTCTCTGACGTCGTTTACGGCGTGTCATGATTAATGTTTACGCTTCCCAATCATAACGTAGTCACAAAAATAGGAGATTGATCACTACATTTATTCATCATCCAAATCTACATTATACGTGAACCAATTCAATTGGTTCTTAAAAACAATGGGTTTCAGAGGTCTCCCTCGTTTCTTACTAAAGTCAAATAAATATTTGCGTGGGTCCCGATTTCTATTCTCTGGGCGAAGCGAGGCTTGGGGGACACTATTCACTTCCTTGGGCGGATTCGGTTGACTCTCATATATCCGTTTCAACTTTTCGCGCTGATTTTCCATATTTTCTTGCCCATATGCTCCTTATGCAACGAGACAAATTGACGGACCTTCTCTTCCTCCACGTCACGGTGCAGCATCTCACCACAGACACACATATAGACAAAGTTGTCGCATGCCTCATTCGTCTTGCTCCACGTCGGATTGCTTCGACGCACCTCCTTATGATGTTTGCAAACATGTTCCCATAGGAAGAATGCTTGGTACATAATAATAATAATAATAATAATGTGTTTATTGATGAGATTGAAAATAACAAATACGATCATTTACTGTTGACATAAAGGTAAAGAAAGTTACAAATGAATAAATAGTACATTATGTAAATCAAGCGTGGAAAAACTAATGTATTTCACCGTTTGCGAGCATACACGTGTATGAAAAAAATGAGTTCAGACGGCGTGAAGAGGAGCAAACAGGCAGACGGTATCTCCCACAACGTTCCAATTTCTGTGGTAGCCGAGCGTGTAGAGGATGGTTTTCATCACCGCACTTGCGCAAAAAGTTCAAGGAAAGCCTATTTCGCACAGCTGAAAGTTCAGGAAGGATTCCGCAGCGACACTCAGGACCACAAATTACACGGTGAGCTCTTTTCATTACATTTTCCAATTGGTAAGTAACCTCAACGGGAAGTTTACAGAACACGGGTGATGCATATATGATAATAGACAGAGTGCATGAATTAAATACTTCTGTCAACATCTCTTTGCTGACATATGGCTTTATGGCACGAATGGTATACAGTCGACGTGAAGCGTTTAAAACCACACCTCGAAAATGTCTTTTCCAAGAAAGATTTTCCTCTAGTGTCACTCCTAGGATATTCACATGTGAGACCAAAACTATTCCGTCGTATGGTGGAACTTTCAGCGATTTAGATTTGCTGACATGTTATGACACCAAGGACAGCGTGCCAACTTTACTTTTGACAAGTCGTACAGATATGAATTCGTACTCTCCGACTCCACTGGGCGATTTGGGTCCAAGGGTTTGGTGGGCATATACATGCTCAAATAGGGACATAAATGTTCATTCCATTCATTCTCCTCCTCCTGAATCTTCTCATCACAGTACCTGCACCGACCCACACATGGGTGTTTATGGTAAGCTTCCATATTATAGTCTTGTTTACAAAGCAGGCAGGTGAACTCACTCTCCTTGTCGCCCCAGTAACCCTATCCAGAGAGCAGCAATGATCGGTACTCCACCATTTCCCACAACGATCGCAATACTCCTTCCCTGTCTCCTTGCGTCCATGACGGATGCATTGTGAAAACAGTCGGAAGCGTTTATTGCAAAACTCGCACTCATAATAGGGTTGAGGGCGGGGACGGACTGTGGTTCGCCTCTTCTTTGTTGGTGGCTCCATTATATCGTGGTTCAGATAATGTATCTTACGTAAACAATGAACCAAACCCAATGTCAATCTGCATCCACAAGATTCCCCCAAAATAACGACACTCCAGCTGAGAACGTAACTTCTTCTGCAATGAATCAATCAGTTCTTCCACGTCCCAATCGTCGCCAATGTTCAAATAGCGATAGGACACGTCCAGTGCACCTTTGGGGAACTTTGCAGATGTTCGAATATCAAACAAGAAGCGTGGTCCATACAGTATTACATTCAACAACTGAATACGAAGCTCTGCAATAATCTTCTCTAACGACACAATCTTCTCCTTTGTCGGAATAATATACAGTGCATTACAGTCTCGTTCCACAATAAAGTCTTTCGATGAATAAGGTGTATAGGATATCTCCTCCTTGGGATGACGTGTCTCAGCCAGAGTGCGTAATCTATCCGTTAATGTTGTCGACATATGATGAGAATGATTTTCTCTGACAGCGCCTTTCCTTATATACCCTGCTGTGACTCATCACACGTGCTCGGCGCCGCGAGCTCCGATTGGTGCTCCTTCCTCTTAGCCCAAGTGCGCCGATGCGTGGGCGTGTGCTCCGAGTGCTCCGTTTCCTGTCCTCTTAGTCACCACGTGCTCTGATGCGTGGGTTTGTGCTCCGATGCCCGGGGCAAGGTCATGTACTTTAGTGATGGTGGAGCGGGTAGGGGCTAGACTTTCCTACTGACGGAAGATCTTGGTCTCTGATTTGAGCTGTATAACCAGTTTGATAAGTGCTCCTTCTTCCTGGAGGTCAAATATTGTTCGCTTTTGTCAATGTAGCTCGCTCCGCAAGTACAATCGAATTTGCATATGATTATGGGTATTTGGCTAGGCGGAATGACGTCTTTGACCGAGTTAGGAGCCACAGTTCTTGAACGGTATGTCGGAATCGCCTGGAGTTGGATGCATGAGCCTCACACACCATCTTACTGAGTGCTCGGAAAAGTCAATGCTGCTGCAAAAAGAAAAACAAGGATTTACGGCAGGGATGTCCAATTACATTTTCAGGCGGGCCAAATATCAAGTTTCAACCTCCGTGCGGTCCAAAGAAAATAGGATTATACACTTTACTATACAGTACATGAAAATTGTTTTAAAAAGCATATATTCAGTGTAACCAATTGTATTTCGAATGGGTTGCATTATAACATAGGTATGTTAAACAAAGCTTCAAGCTAAATCAGTGGATAATTTTTTAATGTGAAACATGACATTTTTTCACAACAGAAAGTTTCTTTACATCAGGCGTAAAACTAGTTGTCGACGTTCGGAGTATATCCTGCAAATGGTCATCAGTGAGTTTTGAACGTTATTTACTTTTATTAAGTTTCATTACCGAAAACGTTTGCTCGCAAATATAGGTACTTCCGAAAAGACAGCCAATTTTCTTGGCATGCAGTTTCAGATTTAAAAACTTGGTATTGTTGAGATCAGCATAAAATTTCAACAGCGATTTCCTTTGGTATTAGGTTTTTGAAATTCAGAGCACTGTAAATCGATGAGCTCTAATTGAATCGAGGATGGAACCTGGTCTGGTGACACGGAAAAAGGGTCGGCAAACAGTTGAAATTTCGACATTTCATCGTTAATGCTGGCAAACCTATTCTTAAATTCTTCGTCTAATTTTTCGAAATCGGAGATACAACGCAAACATGTGTTTTTAACTACATCATCGGCAGGAAATAACAATTTACATATTTGGAAATTTGACAAGTCTGCTTTCGAAAACTGACTCTTAAATAGGGACAACTTTGTTTGGAAACTTTTTACAACAGACGCCAAATCACTTATGAAATGCTCTTTCCCCTGCAGCTGTGTATTAAAGTAATTCAAATGACATGTGATATCGGTCAAAAAAGCTAAGTCACACAGCCAATCGATATTATCAAGTTCAGGTTTATCAATATTTCTCTCAGCCAGAAATTGCTTTATCTCATGTAAAAGACTTACAAAACGTTTCAAAACATTTCCTCTGCTTAGCCACCTAATATCGGTATGATAAAGTAGATCACTGTACTCAGTTTCAAGTTCACTTAAGAAAAAACGGAATTGACGATTCTGCAAACCTTTTGCACGAATGGAATTTACGATTTGTATAACTACTTTCATCACGTGTTCATAACTAATTACTTTCGAACACAGAGCGTAATTGTGTATTTGTTTCAAATTGTGTTCTTTTACCACTGCCACAGACTGATTGCATATAAGACAAACACATTAATCATTCATCTCAAAGAAGAAATATTTCACGATCCAGTCACTATTAAAAGTCCTATGTTCACTTTCAATTTTACGTTTTATAGCCACTCGTTCCATATCTTCTCACGTTGACGTCGAGCTCCACAGCGCAGTATCAAAATGAATGAGAAACAGTGACGACAATTTCTTCGCGTCGGTAACACACGTCAATGTGTGTGTTTGATTTTTTTCTATTAGAACAGCATGCTGTGATGCGGCCAAGCCTGACGTGACACCTGACGTCATCACTTTCGAGCTTGTAAAAGAGTAGTGAAAACTGTGCCCTACTTGCCACGGATAGGTACATGGATAGGTACATGTAAAGTTTAGTGTTATCAATAGGTACATGGATAGGTACATGTAAAGTTTAGTGTTGTCAATAGGAACATGGATAGGTACATGGATAGGTACATGGATAGGTACATGTATACTTTAGTTATCGATAGGCACATGGATAGGTACATGTATAATTCAGTGTTATCAATAGGAACTTGTATGAGATCTGTTTTACTGGATAGGTACATGTGTTTGGTACACTGTGTTTCGGAACGTCTATGATCGAACTTGTGTGGTTTGGTTCTGAGCACTTGGGTACGTACCGATAGACGTCCGTTGTTTGATTTTGAATGGGTTTGCTCAATTGCGACTATTGTGACAATTATTTTTAATGTAGCACTATTTAGATGTGAAACTTTACTGTGCAGTTATGATTTAGTTGCTCCCCAATAAGAAAACCAATTCCAGAACTATGTTTAAAATGAAAAGACAAGAGATTTACAATGTAAGTTTAATTTAAGCGTGAAAAATAAATGAGGGGTGCAAATCACGTCCCTCAGGCGACTCCATGATCTTCAAGAAGTCATCACACCACTCATGGAATGTCGGATTTTTACTAAAGTCATGGTCACATTCGTGTACCGGACACTTCACCGGTAGTCCATTCCGCCTTTGAAGTGCAGAGACAGTCAAGGTCTTCCATAGGGCCACTTTGCAGCCGCAAGACAGATGCATGGTCATGTCCAACTGACCTCCCATAATGACTTGGCTGTCATTTTGAAAATAAAATAGTGGTTTTGAGGACATGCTTCTTGTTATGGAACGTTGAGGATAAGTACTTAACAGTTTGGAACAATGTCATCCTTTATATAGTTATATATATTCTTTAGGGAAGTTCGGTACCTCTCTGATTGGCTGTTAGGATTTCCTTTGTTTAAAAAGTATATAAGTCCGAGGTTTGTACCAATTCTTATCAAAGGTTCTAATCCTCACGTTTACAAGTTACAATTATTTTAAATCTACAAGTCATAATGGATCGCAAACAGAAAGCCGCAGTTGAGAACGGTACTGCTGATCGTACCACTTCGCCAGTGGAACGTACCAGTACACCTCCCCAATCTCCGATGGAGCGATCGACAACACCAAACGAGCCGGTGGTGTTCACCCAAGCCCCTGCATCGCCCGACTACTCGAGTGATGAGGATAGTGACGTATCAATTGAGACGATGCGTCACATGAATAAGAAGTCCATGCGAACGCCACTTTATGGACGGGTCACGGTCAAAGTCAAGAACGCCCCGAAAAAGTATCACACCAAACGGGTGTTCATGAGGATGGAGCCGAACGAGCGGAACCTCACAACCGCTCTCGAATTTTCGGTCATCGACCTTGACACACCACGTCGCTGTCCCTGTGCGCCCAAGAAGACCAGGATCCATGTGCAAGTGGACTTGAAAAAACTTGTACCCTTTCCTTACCTTGATGACATTTAGTGTGTTTTTTCTTAATCTCTTTATTTAATATTTATTTGTATATATGAACAGACTTGTTTTATCATTTCACAAATCGGTCTTCAATTAAGGTCTGAATGGGAAAGTGGAATAACTATCTACAATTAATGATGTTCAATAACTGAATTGAAACAAAAAATCAAGTATGAAGACTTCAACTTGAAATAAATAGGAACATATAACTTTTAAAGAAACAGTTATGTTGTTAATTTTAAAATGCTTGTAGCAGTCCAGGATGATATCATACATGTGTCATACACGACACCATAAGAATGAGAATGAAAAGACCTTTAGAATGATATAAGGTATGTACCTATTCGATGGGAAAATCCTAGTTGTATGCAACTGTATGCAAGCAGACAAATGTTAGATTTTTAAATTCACTAAGTTTTTAGCCCATTCTTTAAAGACATGTAGCTCTCTAGTTATATGTCATACATGTGTCATACAATACACTATTAGAATCAGCATGAAAAGATCATTCGAATGATATATTGTATGTACCCATTTGATGAAAAAATCCTAGTTGTATGCATCTGTATGCAACTTGAAAAATTCCAAGTTTTTTTACAAAAATGACTAAGTTTACAAATTTTCAAAGTTAAAGTTTTACAACTAAAAATGACCATAATATACAAACCTCTACACTTGACCTTGACCTTAGACCTGACCTTGACCTTTGACCTTCATACACTTCATACACTTCATACACTTCATACACGGCGGGGGGGCCTCAAAATTTCTCGGGCGCTTCGCGCCCTCGAAATTTTTCGGATTATAGGGTAAATAAATTTTCGAGTGCGCGAAGCGCACTCGAAAATTTATTTACCCATGGGTTCCGGGTGCCATAGATACTCTTCTTGCTTCCCTAACCCTAACCTTAACCCTAACCCTAACCCTAACCCTAACCCTAACCTTAACCCTAACCCTAACCTTAACCCTAACCCTAACCCTAACCCTAACCCTAACCCTAACCTTAACCCTAACCCTAACCCTAACCCTAACCCTTAACCCTAACCTAGTATTTTAATTTGATTATTTGAATTTTGGCGCGAAATTTGGCGCGGTTTTTTAGGATAGGAACACTTTATGTTATATTATTAACCATGTTTTTTTTTAATTTTTCATCCTATATTAAGTCACTGAGCGAGAGACATGAATATATCAGTTTAAATGTAAGTGTATTTGAATCAACAAGATTTTCACAGTTTGTTTATAAATAAAAGATACCTAAATAAAGCCTTCATCCATTTTAAATATTCAGTCTGTCATCTGCTAACAGATGTATAAAATTCAAACTTGTTTAATTAAACAAATTGAGGATTGGTTGAAATTTTCGAAATTTCACTTTCATTTCATCAAATTAATTTCGAAATTAAATAATTTCAAGACAGCTACTTGTAAATTACAACTCTTTCTATGAGCAAACCGTTTTCGAATGAAAATTAAACTTTCGACTTTCGGTTTCAATTTCAACTTCAGATTTCAAATCTTTCTAAGATTTTTCAATATCAAGTTAGTACTTCATAATGTTTTGTTGGTGATATATAAATGAGTTCTCATTTAATAAGAGATAAAATTATAATCAAATTTTTTTCCTCCACAGAGATGGTCCGACAAGAGAGTCTTGCACGACAGCGCCTAATTTTTCATTTCTGTGAAACGTGCAAAATACCCGTTCGACATGCTAATAAGAGCGGCCACAAGAACTGTATCTTCAAAAGTGAATGCACGTATCTGTACTGCCTAACCTGCAAGTCATATAAACGGAGTACTGAAAAGGTTAATACCGAAGCCTCTAAGGCATTCATTGAGAAACATACACCATGTGCTCAACAAAATGGGAGGAAGGGAATCAACCTCACCTCAAAGGCTGAAAAGAGGAGGTTGGAGCGGTTATTTCAAAAGGAGAGGCCGATGGAAGGTGTCCTTTCACAGGTTGATGAGCCTACAGCAATAAAGAAACCTATCAAGTCCCGAGCCCCAAAGAAAGCCCCCAAGTCACGACAGTTCATCGATGACACCTTAAGCGATTTTGAGGTGAGTTCTGCCAATCATACATAAAACCTTCAAAGGATAGCTTCTTAAAACCGAATAAATTAATTATTGGTCCATTATACATAAAAACATATATCGTTTAATCATTTCAGGATAATGATGAGATGCCTCCTCCTAAGAAGACCAAGGTCTTAATTCAGAAAAAGATCGTCACTAAAAATGTGAGAATACATTTACTCCATTAATTATTCTATCATGTAAAAAGTATTTCAACATTGTCACAACATTTCAGAGTGAGTTGCCTCAACAGAATTGTGTCAGTTTTGAAGAGGAGAAAGCGGCTGAATGCTTGAGAAATGTAAGTATTAAAGTTATTCATTAGCTCTTTATGCGAAATTGAATATGTTCTTTTCTTCAGCTGTTTACAGGTGTGAACAGTATACCCCGTTTGCCTACACCGGAGAAGATGTGTCTTCCTAGTCCCGTAAGTGTCATTGTTTAGTTATTTGTCAATAATATTTCTCAATGCATGAAGTATTTCCAAGAACATGTATGCTTCTCAATGAGTTGCGAACATGTTATATTATTTTTCTCTGCAGGTTGCGCGATCGCTGTCCCTCAGGAAGCATCGAAGTTTCCTTTCGACGCCAGCGACCAGTACATCGGTGGAAGAGAATGAGGAAAAGCCGTATCCTATTCGGGAGTCATCATCAGAGGACGATGAAACCTCATCAGCGACTTCATCTGATGAGGAAACGTCGTCAGCGACTTCTTCCCCGACATCTTCTTCCGATGAGGATGATGATCCTGTTACAAATGTAAGTATCAAAGTTGGTCAACTGCATGAGTACAGAATTTTCTATTAAAATATGTTTTTTTGTTTGTAATAGATTGATTTATCTTTTAGAATGACTCGTTGCCCCGTGAGACGGAGGTTGGAACCGATCAGAAGGTCACAATCCAGCCGGAGGTAAGAGAAATTCACTTTTGTATCTCATCAATGGTAAAATGCTAAATAGATGATAAACAATTGTTTCTTTCGATTACAGGACTCCGAGATGTGTGCATCTCAGGAGGAAGTCTCGTTCAGCCACATCCGGGCTTCTCCGAGCTGGAGTGTGCGCCTTCCATTATCGCCGATGATGACACTGGCTCCTTCCTCTTCGATCCCAGCCGCAGCTCCTTCCTCTCCGATCCCAGCCGCAGCTCCTTCCTCTCCGATCCCAGCCGCAGATCCTTCCCCTCACGCTGCTGCGCCCGCACCTCCAGCTGCTCTCCCTGTCCGGCAGTATGATGTGGATCTCGACGCGACAGCAGAAGAGGTACAAGACGTTGAGGTGCAACTCCGTCGTTGCCAAGAGCGCCTAAAGGAGGCTGAGGCCCGCGAGGCTAAGTTGGAGGAGGACAATAGAGGTTTGATTGAGTCTCTAAGAAATATTACTCAATCAAACCTCCTGTTGGCCTCCCAAGTTACCACCAGCCAACAGCATAACAAAGAAACGCTTGTGCACCTGGAATGCTCCCAAAATGGCATCAGAAGAGTGCGCCTTACGAGGATGGACGATTTGGGTGGCTGTAGTGACAGCTGCAGTCACCTAAAACTCTACCATAGTGGTATTGTTAAATGTGTCAGACTGTAACTTTATTACTTTAACTTTTATTTTCTTCTTTTTTTGAAAAAATAATTGTTGAAATTATATGTGTTTTGTCTTTACAACAGATCGGAACATACGGTATTGGCTGGTGATGACGCTGACGTCATTAGCTGGTAGATGTATATAAGGGCTTGCTAATTTCAATCCTCATCAATAATCATGGTTGTCTGTACCAAGTGTGGAAAAGTGTTCACTCTCATAGGCAATTTGCAACGACATGAAAAATTTTGTAAGTTAGGAAAAACGTATCAATGTAGCAAGTGTCCATATAAGACGAATAGGATGGATAATCTTAAGAGGCATAAACTTGTATGCAATAATAAACCGAATGATAGCATAACAGAGTCAAATTCAAATAATCAAAATAGATCTACTTCTAAGCCAACAACCAGCGCTTCAACTAACATACAAAACTTTATGCAATACTGCTCTCGGTGTGGCAAAACGTATAACTCTATAAGTAGATTTCGACAGCATATGAATGTACATAACACAAATAGTGAGATGAATATGCATAATAACTATGGAACTGTTAGTCTCAGTGAAAGCGCACTCAATGGCCATGCACGTGTGTATGATATCACGCCAACAACACCTACTGTGGACATAACATCATTTTTAGAAAGCATGCGTTCCATGTTAGGGAATTTAGTGTCTGACTTACTAAGGAGCTATCAATTGCGCGGTCGTCTGATTGCACAAATTCGTTATGTCCGTTCTAATCCTCAAGAAGAAGAAACTTTTCTCGCACACTTTACCTCATCATCCTCAAACTATATTTATGACTATGATGCTTGGTTTCAGGATCATCTAAATAGTCTAATAAATCATATTGAAGCCTTCACAAAAAAGGGTAGCAATTGGATTATAGATGATGTACAAAATATAGAGTTCAATGTAATAACTAGTCCAATACTGTCAGGTGGACAATCATTTCCTCTACCAAAGTAGTTAAAAAACTCTAAAGCTGTCATTAATGTTAATTCAAATGCAAATGATTGCTTCCTATATGCAGTTTTATCAATATTGCATTATAATGAAGTACCTTATTCAAGGAATGAAGTAAAATCATATAGTGAGTGGACATCTGAGCTAAATATGGAAGGCATTTCCACACCAGTATCAATCAAAGATATTCCAAAATTTGAGAAAAATAATGATATTAAAATTAACATTCACTTTTATGAAAATGGACTCAAAGGTGTTCGTTACAATAGTAACTTTACTGGTAGGCAAACGGTTAATATTTTGCTAATTCTAAACAATGGAGCAGCACACTATTGTGGAATTCCAAAGCTGTCAAGATTGTATAGGAGAACTTTAAAAAGACATAAATACTTCTGCGAAAGATGCACTCAGTCATTCACATATAAGACAACACTAGAACGACATTTCCAGTTTTGCATTCGAGGAAAAGCACAAATAGAAAAAATGCCGACAGATCTAAAAGTACTAACAAGTAGCATGGAATATCAACTAAGTCCTCCTTTAGTAATTTATGCAGATATAGAGTGCTACATTGATAATAAAATACATAAACCTGCGGCCATTGGAGCTTATCATGTCTGGCATAATGCCCTTCAATCAAAATTTGAAAACAAGTATTACCTCTTTGAAGGTGAAAATTGCATTATTGGTTTCTTGCACCACTTAGAAACTGTAGCCCAAGACTTATATGACAACCAATGTGCAACAACTAGGCAGCCAATGACACTGTCAGCGGATGAAAAAGCACGCCATGAGAATGCAGAATGTTGCAACAAATGTAAATCAAAATTCAGCGATGAAGTCATAAAAGTTCGTGATCATGATCATATCACCGGACGATATAGGCAAACATTATGTAGGAAATGCAATCTCCGGTTAAGACTTAACAGACGGGAGCTCCCCATATTTTTCCACAATTTTAAAAATTATGATAGCCACATCGTTTGCTATAAAGCGATTGGAAGAATGAAGTCTTGGAAATTAGATGTTGTAGCAGCAACTGCTGAAAAATATATAACTTTATCCGCCAGTGTCCCTGTAAATGAATACAAAGGGAAGACAGTATACTTTAAACTAAAATTCTTAGACTCATATCAATTTCTAAGTGCATCCTTGAGTGAATTAGCCAAGGGTTTGCAAACGTATGAGCATGTAGAGACATTAAGGGTAGAATTTCCACAATTAAGTGATAATGTTTTATATCAGAAGGGAGTGTTTCCATATTCATACTTCAAAAACTTAAACACGTTGACGGAAGACTGTCTACCACCACAATTTGAATTCTATAATGATCTTACTCGTGAGCACTGTTCCGATAGTGAATATGAACACGCTAACAAGGCGTGGATTGAATTTAATTGTAGCACATTTGGTGATTACATGCTGGCATATCTGAAGTTAGATGTTTTATTGTTGGCAGACATATTTGAAGTGTTTAGAGCATTGAGTCAACGTGAGGATGAAGTCGACCCTGTACATTTTGTCAGTCTCCCACATCTTAGCTTTACCTCAGCACTAAATTTCTCTTCCAATGATCCCCCACACTACATACAAGATGAAAATATGTACAATCTATTTGAACGAGGAATTAGAGGGGGTATGACTTTCACCAACATTCACCGAGCGCGTGCACGCATTGAAGAATTAGGAAATAATATACATGAAAGTCGACATTTGACCTACTTAGATGTTAATAACCTTTACGGTTCTTCACTCAGTAGGAATCTACCCCACTCAAATTTCAAATGGTTGAATGAAAGTGAATTAGATAATTTTTTAAATGAAGAAAATGTTCAAAATATAGATGATGATGGTGAAATCGGCTACATTTTTGATTTAGATTTAGAGTATCCTGCAGCCATTCATGATGACACTGCCGATTTCCCATTAGCTCCAGAAATGCAGATGATTGAAAAGAGAATGTTTTCACACTATATGAAAAATCTATATGAAAAAGTAAGACCAAATACACATTTTTCTTCTATCAAGAAACTTCTGCTCCATCAATTTGATAGGGAAAATTATGTAGTCCGCTATTCAATTTTAAAATTTTACTTGACCATGGGCATGAGAATCAAGAAGATTCATAGTGGCATAAAATTCACACAAAAGCCTTGGTTAAAAACATACATTGATATGAACTCTCAAAAGAGGGCTCAATCAAACACTGACTTCGAAAAGTCATTCTACAAATTGAAAAATAATTCTTTATATGGTAAAACAATGGAAAATGTAAGGAGAAGGAAAAAATTTAAACTAGTCAACAATGAGAAACAACTACTGAAATTGTCAAAACATCCTCTCTATGTTCAACACAAAATATTTGATGAAGATCTGGTTGGTATGGAAATGTACAAACCTTCAATAGTTTTAAATAAATTAATATATGTTGGTCAAGCAGTACTTGACTATAGTAAGTTGGAAATGTATCAATTATATTACAATGATCTAAAAGGGTGTCCACTGATAAATAGAACGCGGCTTTGTGGAGGTGATACCGACAGTTTCTTCCTATGTTTATACACATCACCATCTGTCCGTCTGGAAGATATACTTCTATACTTCGGTGAAAAGTTTGACTCTTCAAACTATGACAGTCATCACCGACTATACTCAACTACAAACAAAGCTAGATTAGGTTGTTTTAAGGATGAGTGTGCTGGAAAGTTGCTTGAGGAAATGATCCTACTAAAACCGAAAATGTATTCCATGAAATATCTAGACTCTACGAATCATAGCATCAAACGTGCAAAAGGAATTCAGAGAGCAGCAGTTAAAAAATTGAAACATGATGACTATAGGAGTGTCTATTATAGTGAGAATGATACAACTGAAGATATGACAATTATAAATTCAAAAAATCACATAGTTAGCACAAAATCATTTAGGAAGCGAGGTCTTTCACTTTGGGAGGATAAGCGCTGTTGGCTGGATAAAAATTTATCATTACCATATGGACACTATAGCCTAGGTCTTCCCCCACCGTCGAAGAGAAGGAGATGCCTTCCTGTCACAGGTGATGTAGAATGAGTCTAAATAAAAACAATATAATATTCCACTTGTAATAGATCTTGCGATTGCTGCATCTTCCGACATGTAGCAACACTTACTAATACATAAGTAGTCTTACTAAAATTGAAATTTCTACATCTTTCCGATATGTAGAAATGATTACTAATAAATAGGTAGTCCTAATGTGAATGAATATGTGAAGAATTTGTACTCAACATCATTCCGATATGTTGAGCTAATAAAATAACAAACTTTAGGCAAACATTAAACCTAAATTTGAAACATAGCTTTCGGAACATGCCTCATTACATTAGAACATGGAAACTTAGTGACGTTCAAAACGTTCACATAACAAATTCTAAAAGAATAGCATTTCGTCATTCAATAGCAAATAGTGATCGAAAACATCGTGGCGTTTGCATTAGTATTGACTCATTGCCTTCACTGAAAGACTTTGTGGATCTCATTGACAACCATAAGACTCGGATCAAGATTCCTCTCGATGACAAGGTATGGATAAAGTGTGATTCATCAGTCAAACTATACGTCTGTTCACCAAAACGTGAAGATGTTGAATATCGATTTTTTCGTTTCAGTGACGTCATATGGGAAACCTTTACAAGGGAGATACTACCACAGATAACGTCATTCATTAAAGATGGAGGACATCAAACGGTTGGAAGTTGTAAATCGGATGTTAACTACAAAAGCAAAGTCAAAACTCAATCTACAAGAGATCGAGAGGAATATACCCAACCGAAAACAATGGTTACTGATAAAACGCAAATTGAAGCCGACAACGAGCTTACATCTTGGAAGACCCTCAATGTTGACATGGAGGATTCAGAGGAAGGATAGATCTCTCACTATCCTATTCTTTCCAAATGGAACAATCCAATGTATTGGAAGGGTCATGGAGGGTGATCTCTCATATTTACACTTAACTTTGGAACATTTACTTGGTGATTCATTATCTGATTGGAAAGTGAAGACAATGACCGTGTTATGTGAATTACACTATCACTATGATTTCCGTAAAGTTACATCATCACATAATCTAACTTATGAAGTGGAGTTATTTCCAGCAGCTCAATTGACTAACTGGCATCCATATCATGTTCATGTGTTCCATAATGGAAAGATTGTGATAACCGGCATTAAAGACATAAGTGATGTGCCTCCCATCATATGTGATTTGAAAAAATGTTTCATGAAAACCAAATTGTAGATTTTGTATATATATGTGAATAGATGATGAAATATGAACATGTTTTTGTTTTCCTTATAAACCCTTGTTTTGGAAGAAATTACAGCAAGTTAATGATACAACATAAAACTTTATTTCAAAACTGTTTCAACATATTTAGTAAGAATTACATCATTTTTATCACAGTTTTTTGAAAATAGTTCTAAAGCACTTTTACAGTTATTTTTCAATGGTCTCTCGTTGACAAAATAGAGTACATAGCCACCGCACATTAGAGATGTATTACTTTGAAGTGGGAACGATGTCACTTTCCTAACAGTCCAGGAAAACCTGTTCATCCATAATGCGATATCATGTAAACGAGGTTGATTAAGAGAGTCAAAATATTCGGCAACTTTATAACGATTGATGTATACAGCAATCCAATGTTTTCCGGGAAGATTGTTGGTATCCGTATTGATGATAAGCGAACAAGGATAGAAAGGAATTGAATCAGGTAAATTATCTCTAGAAAAGACATTGAGAAATATTGTCTTGGAGTAGGGATGAGCTTTCCTCATTTTCCTCAAGATTTCTATGTTGCTTAAGTTACTCATCTCTGATAGCTGACAGTCACGTCTCTCATTCTTGTTATCTCAACTTTGCTATCATAGATAGCATAAATGAGACAAGTAATTGTTTTCTTCAAAGGTGACTCAAATGATACCTCCAGTCGTAGATTTCCAGGCTTTGTAACTCCTACGCTTTCACCACCTAGATCTGCATCTGCTGTGAGGTTGTACATAATGAAGAAGTAGCCATTCTTGTACATATCCATTGTAATTCCATTTGAATCGTCTGTATTAAACATGTTGAGGGCGGTGAAAATAGAACCATATTCACGTGCGAATTTACCATCTTTGAAATTAGGCTCATATGCTTTGCAAGATACAAATTTCCCATCCTGATAGAGTGCTAGTTTGCTAACATTAAAGTGTTGGAAATTGAATGGATTCTTTTCAAAAGCACCAATGAATGCCTCATTTTCCACAAATGTGATATACACCGCCTTTGGCATTGCAGTGGGAAAAAGATTTGGGTAGGCATGTGAGGATGATCCCGCACCAATTGTGAAGTTTGTCAACACACTGTGATTAACTGGATATATTGCATTGTTTTTCCTCAATCCTGTCGCATGCTCGTTGATGACTGACGGGTTCATTGTTACTCGCCTTACATTGAGCACGGCATTACTTATGTTGACTTGATAGTTTGTAGCTCCAAAAGCCATTAACGCGAACTCAGGATTTGCACGAATAAATTTTATTTGCATTTTAACCTGTGATAGCAGATATCTAGATTGACGAAGGAAATCAAGATAGACGGGTCCTTTCAAGTATAATTCCTTTGAATCCGCTGTTAAATCCATTCGTCTTTTCAACCCTGTATTTGAGACATCATCAAATTTCCCTTGCTGATCATCATACCACCCAGAAACTTTCAAGTGTGACTGTTTAGCTTGCTTTTGAAATTGAGTCATTGTATGTATATATGCTCCATATGGATATGCTCGATCCCCTCCTTCAATCTGTTTGTCATTCAATATTAGATACACATCTGAGAACAGACTGGCAATAGGAAGATTTGCTAACCCCACTTTATCCTTGGATGAATCGATATTTGTACCATCAGTCTTCTTAATTTGTATACACAACTCTAAATCAATGGATTGACAGTCAATATAATCTTGAGGATTGGCAGGTATATCAAACTGAATAGGCTGCTGGTTACCATCGATATTTGTTGTGGGGACTATGTCTACAATTGTTGAGGAGATGATGTCTGTCTGATGAGGGGGAGAATCGAAGAAACACAAAGCCGAATTGATACTCTGCATCGTATTAGCTCTACAAATATGTTGTCTTCCTTCGTTTTGACTTGTTTCTAGTAGCTGTGGAATTTCGTTTGCGCTTTCTTGTTTTCACTCGACGTCTAGATTTAGAACGTGCTGCTCTAGTCGGCTTTTTACTTTTCCTGCGTCTTTGCTTAGTAACTCGGCCTGATCCAACTTGTCTTGACTTCCTACGCTTCTTCCGAACTGTACGTCTCGTCTTTGTTAAATCATCTAATGCGTCTATGGCAGATTGCTGCGCGCGCATTTTCATAGATTCACCGATATCCTCACCTTGAAGCGCATCAGCTGCAACATTTGCACCAAAATCTAAAGCCCTGCTTCCAACACGCTTCATGATTGGTACGCCATACTTTTTGAGTGTTGGAAGAACCATACGTCTTAGTGCACCAAATATGCCTCCTCCAACTTGTCGTCTACCTCCAACAAACACGGGATAACCGCTCTGATATGATGGTCTACTGTAAATGCCTGTCATTATGACTATTGAATAACTATGGAAGTCACAATAGCGTAAAGCCTTATTCTCGTGACCTAATATGTAGGGTCAAAACAGTAACACCACCACAGAACGGTACTACTTCTCCTGCATCATCATGAATTGATATGTCAATTCTATTGATGAAATTTCGGCTGATTGGTAGATACATTGTGTTAAAAAATTCTCGATTGATTAGTTGCTTCCTTACGGATGAGAGAGGAAATGTGCGCAGAAGTGGGGCCTCAATGTCGCCAACCCTTGTATATTCAATAATGTTACAATAGACGTATAAGTTACTTATATCACGCTCTAGTGATGGGGCTGTATCGCCTATTGATGTACCTTCATAAATAGTTGATTTTGAGAATCCCAATGTGGTCGTTAACACGCTATCCAGCTTGATAAGAGAGTTCTTCCCTACCTTTAGAATCATGCGTTTCTTATGTGGGTCATAAGAAAAGTGATATTCATCTGCATCAAGGTAATCTACACCAAACTCATTTAACTTTGTACACAATTCAGATGGCGTTTTCAAGCTTTCAATGTTCAAATTAACTCTTTTTACAAGTTCACTGGAAGTAGACAATTCATCACCCGATATGTCTTCGCTGTATACGTGGATATCCCATGAAGCATTTGTTGATGCTTTGAGTTTAGAAGAGGACAATTGAACCTTGAATGTATCATTTAATTCTGTCAACCAAGGTGCGCTTTCAAGGCCCTTAAACATCCCAATCATTTCAGATCCAAATTCAATAACAGCGGACTCAGACTTTTCCAATGGTGTCTTTTTAGTAAAAACAATAAATTCTGCCTCCGTTTCAACAGTAAATAAAGTTACTTTCTCTTTCTTATATTCACAAGTCATTAACGTTTCTGGCACTGATCCTTGAAACTTTCTTGCAAAGTCTTCAACACTTCTAATGACCTCAAATTTATTTTTTACTCGGATGCTCCTTTTTTGTAATGCATACAATGGCACAATTCTACATTTAAAATCAGTGACTTTCCTCTCCGAATTCCACCCACGTCCATTGTACCAATACCTTGATGAGAAAGTTGTTCTGGAATACCCAAAAGTATGACTCAAATCCTTACCTAATACAAGAAGAACATGCTTCCCTTCCTTCATCAATTTTGTTGACCCCTTTATGACTGGTTTGTAGAATTTATTCAAAGTCAGCTTGAAGAGATCATTTATTCGTTCAAACATTCTACCGATTTCCTTTTCTGTATCTTGCAAGCTCATTGTGGGAACCTTAGAATCAAAAGTTGACGTTGCAAATGCCTTTTGAATTTTAATCATGTTTTGAACAGATGGTAAAGATGTTGAAAAAGGATGTAAAGTTAGATGATGAAAAGCCCATGTACCATGTAGACTATTTTGAAATATGCGAAAGCAATCATCCTTCTCTCGCACTTCTTTATGTAATTCAAAATAGTTGTTCATTAGCAAACTGATATCGTTGTAAAAAGTAATTTCAGTTAGAGCAACTTCATGGGGTCCATGCAGAGTAATTGGATTAGCGAATTCAACAGAGTATAGAGATGGTTTGTTACTTGGGAATATCTTGGGGTTGCTATTGCTTGGAAGAATGATATTGAAGTTAGTAGACATGTTAAAGTCATATATGGAAGAAGTCACATGCTATATTAGCTTAAAAGTTACGAGTGTCTCCCATCTCCACATTTTGTAGATCCTGATGCGTTATCCAGCTATTGAATGAATCAGGATATCCTTTCCATTTAACTAGATATTTCCTTTGATTGCCATGACCTTTCCTCCTAATTATTTTATCAATCATATACACCTCTTCACTTCTGTCTACTACTTGCAATTCATAAGAGTAAAATTTTCCTTCAATTGGATTGCCATGGTAATCTATTAATTTATACATGGTGGGTCTAAATTTTGTATTTACTTCATCCACAAAAAACTCTTCTTCAGTCCAATTAGGTAGATACCCCTTCTCAAATGTAGACTTAACCTTTGAAATCCGAACTCTATCACCAACATTAATTTTCTTTTCATTGGAAATGTTTTTCGCTTTCTTATCATACAATCGAAGCCATACATCCATCGCATTATCTGGAGTAACATCAACTGGTTTCATCTTAATGATTCGATGGTAGCTTTCATTGTAATTCTTAACAAATTTCTGCAGCTCACCTACCCAAACATGTGTATTTTTTGCAGTGAAATAGCGCCATATTTTTGTCTTCAGTGTGCGATTGAACCTCTCAACCATGGCAGCTTTATAAGCACTTTTGACACTAAACAATTCCACATTATGACTTTTAAGGAGACTTCGAACATGAGAGTTTTCGAATTCCTTCCTTTGATCGGTCTGTATTCTTTGCGGAACACGCCCCTCATCGAAAATGCTCTGAAAAGCCGCTTCAACTTCTGGTCCTCGTTTAGATTTCAGCGCACGTGCCCAAGCATAGCGAGATAAAATATCTATTACGGTTAAAATGTATTTATAGCCATCATTGTACTGTGATATCTGTTGCATGTCAGCCAAGTCCGCTTGCCATTGACTATCTATATTGTTAACAACATATTTTCTTGTTGGAAACCGCTTTCTCGCATTTTTGTGAAGAGTGTAAGTCGGTTGACTCCTCAACCACTTCTTGACTTTCTCTATTCCCACACCTGCTGCACGAGCTAGAACCTCCGGACGACTGAAACTTGCGGGATGATTTAAGTCGTAATAAATCTTTCTGAGTTTCACTGCTGTACTCATCGTCTTTGTTCTGATTTGCACGCGTATTACTCGCACAGCAACTGCTAACACAATTGATATCAACCTCTATGCCCTCTTCTCCTTTGCCTTCGAGCGCAGATTTCAAACAACAGCAAAATTTTTGTAACGACATAATATGAGAGAGGCAAGGCTTAATTCATATTTGCTTAATATTTACTATACTCCTTCGCAACACGCATTGAGCGCCTAGTAGCTCTTTTTGGTTGCAGATCATCGGGATCTGCAAGCTCTCGCTTGACCGCCATCGTGGGTGTTTTACTCTTTGATCCATCTTGTAAGTGACCCTTATCCAATTCATTCACAGTCGGTCCTCCAATAATATTGTGAGGTACATTTTGATCAGATAAAATTTTCTGAAAATATGTCCACCCTTGTGGTGCACCTAGTTTTCGCCTTACATCTCTGACAGCATATTGTAGAAGGTCATCTATGTGACTATTTCTAATAACATCACCAGTTGTTTCATCTATTATCTCCCCTCTCTCATTGAACTTCACATGTGGATCAATGAAGTCAAATAATCGCTCAGCGCGCACACGATATGGTCGAGGTGTTGACAAGGTTATAAATCGTCGCAACTTGTCACGAATCTGTCGCCTCTCGTCAATGTTTTCAGCTGCTAACTGCATTCGTCGATAGGGATCCTTAATCTTCTGAATTTCCATATCCTTTTGTGTTAGTTCCTTAAGTTGATTCGTAATAGGTTGATCTATATTTTTGACTTCCTGTGCACTTTGTAATGTAGTCAATTGTACATACTCCTCTTGAGGAATGACTACCATCTTTGAATACGACATGTTTGAAAATAATAAGGCAACAAAGTACATTGCTTAAAACTAACTGTGAACCGAGAAAACTGTCATTGGTTCAGCGGAATTAGGTATGATATTTGTTCGAAATCGAAGTCGTTCCGGACATTCCTGGGTTAGATCAATAAATAGATAACCATGTGGTTTCTTTGTTACATCTTCATATATTTTTGAAAGTACTTTAGGTTGTTGAGGTAATATCTGTCTACTGAGATGATGTATCTGACTGCTATCTCTTGGATTTTTAAATATTGCCAAATAATGTGTATTCAAACTTCTAGTTCTTTGCTCTTTCCCTCCATCGAAGATGTTTTGGGTGATGTAGATAATAAAAGCTTCCCTATGATGTGCAGTTTGAATGAACATTTCAGTTACATCCTTTGAAGATTTGCTTTCTCGTAATAGATCATCTAATACTAGTAAGTCACCTGCTTTGATATCCTCAGTTGATGGCAACCCTTGCTTCACCTCATAACCTTTCTGGCGAAATGCAGAATGTAGTTGTGGTTGAAATATTCCATAATACCATTTGACTCTCTTAATTTCCTTGTTAAACATTTCATTTCTATATTGTAGCAATTCAGTTACAAATGTAGTTTTACCGGACTGACTTGGTCCAGCGACACACATTGTGCGATCAGTGAATAGACGAAAATCTGTCATCTTATAATTCCATTAACATTAAACTCATCATCCCGCTAATTTTGCTTAGAACAACAAAACAGACACATGTTCCAGATCAAGTTTATTTACATTCAGAATAGAAACTTTCAAGTTACATTTACAAATTAAAACATTTACAAATTAAAACATTTGTGTTTCCTCATCACAATTAGGATTATAGAAAGTTTTCAAGTCAGCATCTTGGCGCTTCAACTTCAATTTAGGATTCCCATCTTTAGATTTCCGACCTCGCTTTTTGCTCTCTTCCTTCCCATCACTTGAAGCAGTCTTATCAATGTTAATTAAACATTTATCAATTGGTAGTGGCTCATAGACTAGTTGAAGAACCTTCATTTGTAAAGATGCGACTTTACCAGTCGAACCATGTGAGCCAATATAAAGTCCGGTAACGTGAACTAAGCCCATATAGCGGCCCCGTTTGAGATCCTCACATTCCATCGCGTTTGTAAAGAGATCGAATGCTTGAAAATGATCAGATAGTTTTAAAAACAGTGTATCGAATTCCGGCAATTCCTTATAACCAACTCCTTCCTCTAATGCCTTTCTCCAATGAGTGGGAGCACTTTCAGGCAGCTCAACACATTCTTTCGCGAAAGAGTCAATAGTTTTAAGAATCACCTGTTGCCATTTTGGAAAAGTCACTCGCATTTGTCTCATATTGCTATACCCTGATGTAGACATACCATTACTGTGGAAGAATGGAACTTGAAGATAAAAGCCATCATCACCATAATTCAAGGTTTGAAAGTAGAACGTATTTCCAATCCCTTGCACCTTTCGTGTCGGACGAAGCTTCAAGAGATCTTGCTCAAAAGCGTCACCTTCCTCTCTGATTGTATACATTTTCTGAGTCATGTTTCAACAAGTACTAATTCGGAGCTTTCAACCAGCGCAAATGAATTGTCACTTGAAAGTGGTAAAATATCATTAAAGCGTCTTCCTTATATACACCTATATATGACTCATCAATCAAAGTGATGACGTGTCACTTTATGATTCGCTAACCTTATATTAACATTGCAGCAGTTGCTGCAATCCTTCCAAGCGGACTATTGATTACACCATTAATACTGTTTCCAATATCATTTAACATACTTAGAAACCCACCACCACCGCGCTGAATTAAGTTTCGCCTTTTCTTATCACTACTCCTTGGATTTGAAAACTTTTTTATGCTATTCAAAGAGCCAGCATTCAACAGAGGCTTGTAAATAGGTAGACATTTGTGTATTGCAAAAGCTAAATCACGAATGAAATCATCACTTGAATTTTGAATCAATTTACACTTCTTCTTATTATCATGTATCCTGTTTAACTTTCGCAACGCCTTTTTAAACTGACTTGAAGGTTTGAAGGACCGTTTCGATTGACGAGAAGATGCCTTCCGTTTTACAGACATTTTTATTCTAATATGGAAATAGATAATACAATTACAATTTTTGCTTAGTACTTACAACATTATATACAAAAGTTTACAAGCATTCACAGAGTTTGTTGCTGGTACGTATAAAATTACATAAAACACTTAGCAAGTTGTAGAGGGAAACTGATATACACTCACATCGGCTAGAGTCTCATTTGTAGCAGTTATGAGCTGCTCAATGTCTTTCATTAGATGTTTTGAAATAGGACAGCACATACAGCAAGGCTTTAAATGGAAAGTCTTTAAAATATTGGCATAGTATGCCCGCAAACTGATCACCTCAGAATGTCCTTGAGCAGCCACATTGATGCTTACTGATGGCGGTCCACTGAACAAGTCCAGTTTGCACTTCTCACCCTTCTCATCATAGTAGCTGGAGGTGATAATGTCATGGAGACATGTGTTGAGTTTCCGTTGGATACTGCTGCACCAACAGCGAGAGTATTCCGGTACAATCTCCGTTTGAGATAGTGGGCGAAATACTTCGTTGAGCCAGAATCTTGCAACTCGTGTAAGAGCGTTGTTCACGACTCTCATTAGCATTCTCTGCACCACAACGTCCTCTCCGCAGCGGAAATACTTCACTATTTCCTCCATCAGATCCACCAAATCCGCTTTATAGCCAGTTATATTCACGGCAGAATAAAATATATTGCCCGTGAAGAGTTGACTTCGGTAAATTATTGAAATGGGAATGTTGGTAGTGAACGACATGCTGATTGACATTGTATTAGCCTCAAATTATGCTTGAAATAGAACGGTACAATGTCCTCCTTATATAGAAAAGTCACACAAAGACACAATAGTGACCAATCACAGACCTGCATGATGACTCATCATGAACGATATACAGTGACTGTTGAAGATATTTCTTCATCGCAAAGGGGACAAGATGAAGTTTCAAAGGGTACATAACATGTAGAACACATAACGCTATGAGAACATGGCAAAAAGAGAAGTGATCGTTCCTGTTTAAAACATTTAACGCAGTTCCGTTCACATAATAATTTAAATGTCTCTTGTTCTAATTTCCTTCTGAAGTCACTTTTATTGGGAGAACTTTTTATTAAAACACTGACAGATGTCTCCTTCTTTCCATATCGTTCCAATTTGATCCTCCTAATTTCACTATCATTGCAGTGTAGCATGGAGAAATCCTCTATCCACCTACGATCCAAATTGTGATTCATAGCATGCTCATCTAGATCCATTAGTCGATCAACTAAATCACCAGCGTTGATATTTTCACTGAGATTTGTTACAGTTTCTATGGCTTTGAACGAATATCCAAGGTCTCTTGCGACAACCCACGACGTTGGGATACTAGTCATCATTATGTATGTTATCAAAAACTATCTCATATTTATAGCATAGTTTGTCTACGTAAAAGGAAAATCAATGTGTCATCTTGATTACAATGGTTGCAATAGTCACAATAGTCGCAATTGAGCAAACCCATTCAAAATCAAACAACGGACGTCTATCGGTACGTACCCAAGTGCTCAGAACCAAACCACACAAGTTCGATCATAGACGTTCCGAAACACAGTGTACCAAACACATGTACCTATCCAGTAAAACAGATCTCATACAAGTTCCTATTGATAACACTGAATTATACATGTACCTATCCATGTGCCTATCGATAACTAAAGTATACATGTACCTATCCATGTACCTATCCATGTACCTATCCATGTTCCTATTGACAACACTAAACTTTACATGTACCTATCCATGTACCTATTGATAACACTAAACTTTACATGTACCTATCCATGTACCTATCCGTGGCAAGTAGGGCACAGTTTTCACTACTTAAAAGCGATCAATATGAACGTTTAGAGCGGTTTAGAGTTTAATCGGTCGTAAACATACTACTAACAATATAATGAGTAGCAAGATTTAAACTAGAAACTGAGCCAGGGAATTCATCAAACACAGATATTAATCTGACCATCACTTGCCGGTCTATCGTCGCGGGCTACAGAAAATGACATCGCGGGCCAGAGTCGGCCCGCGGGCCGTATTTGGACACCCCTGGTTTACGGTGTTCAAGAGGACGAGAGGCTCACTGCAATTGTCAATCACTGAAAGTGTATCTATACGGCATCTGATACCTGAATTGTGTATTCACAAAAAAAGACTTTTCATTTTAAAATTGTGCTAATTTACATATCAGTAAACTTTTTACGTTTTACTATTTTCGAATCGCATTGAATGAAGTGTTATTTGCGATGTAATTTTATTCTGAAATCGTTTTCACAATACAGTTCTTGCTACTTATGTGATTATTTGGATAGTATATGTTTAAACCAAAGTTTGTGCTATAGCTATTCTATTTTACATAGAAAGCGAATCAGTTAGGCTGTTAATGGTATTCAATGTGTAACTTTTGATTTTAGTTGATATCATGCAAACCTCTCATCATTTTGTCATTCCTTGATGTACTGCCACCAAGAGAACAAGCGAGGCCATGGAGAGAAAATTGACTTCTTATTTCTGAGATTTATTTACAATAAGACTTACAACAATATGATTGTATCAACAAGGCAGATAAGAACAAGCAATTGTGCATACGAATCATGCCTTTTTCAGTGTAATTTCTCTGCAAACATAGCGGATTATCTAGAAGAATGCTCGAGATCGAATTTAATCTTTATTCGATTTTAAAATCTGACGCATTGTTGTTCATACTTACGATTTCAAGTTGCCGAAATCAAGTCGCTCATAAAGCTGTATTGCTGATATTGGGACTACATACCCAACGTATTCCCAGCGATTGATGGTCGATTAAGTACACAAGACATTGTGCGCCCTTTAGTCAGAGTCCGTATCATGGGATAATTGGGATGACACTGTGTGATTCCAATTCAACAGCTCAATATGAACATCAAAGCATCTCATTGTTTGTTTCCTCTTCATTCAATGTGCGTCCCTTTGCTGATGTCACCGCAACCATGGCATTGAGTTTACCGTACCATGGTTGGCACAATTATAAGGCATGAAAATTAGCGTTAACTTAAAATGCAACCATTTCCCATTATCAATAATGCAAATGATGATGCCATTTCAGATTTTCATGCGTGATCTTGCGTGACATTGTCCTTGGGATGAATGATATTTAATCAGTGCATGTGAAATAGCAAATTACTGAATATCTCCAAATATCCCTATCGTCAATGAAATGGAGAATCAGAGTCAGCCGCGTTGATTGATTGATCAAATCAATTTGATAAACATATATATCCCCATTTGAAATATATATTTGACTGATTTGATGAATGGAAGTGCCTAAGCAATGTCATAAAAAGTTAAATAGACAAAAGTCATTAACCTTATAAGAGCAACTTGTAAGTACAGTCTACGACATTTTATTAGGACCACCCAATTTTTTTCACTTTTTCATCTGTAGCCATCAGTAATCGTCATAATATGGAACGCCCTTCCCAATATATTAAGCCGACATATGCGCCAACAACATAGTAGAATATTAGCGTCTGTTGATAAATAATGCGATGACCAGACAATCTTATTTGAAAATTGACCGCGACATTTTATAAGGACCACATCTGGCTTTCATATTGACAACCTGCATTTTTGAATTGATTAGACTTCCTGATCCATACTCAATTGCCTGGCATTCATAAGAAACTTTGTAAAGCTCAAATATCTAATTCAATAGCAATATTTACGATATATCCTACTGCCTGCTGATGATTTCTGATTTGCTTCTCGCCCTTCGGTAGTTTCTGGTTAACGGAGCAAACGTCGCGCATTATCTTTCACCACGCATGCGCTTCTAGCCATCAAGAAAGTTGCTAGTCATTGACAAATCGATTCTTGTTGTAGCCCAGCAGTCTGTGCAGTCCCAGATATCTATGGGTGTGACGTAGCCTCCAGTGTATCATTCCTTTATGAATGTATGCGGCTGGCATTGCGCGGTGTTTGCCCAACAAGCAGGCTGCTGTGCGAACTGTTAACCGCGTCCTGACTTCGACTGTGACTTTATCATGGGTAAAAAGACCGATCTTACGAAAGAGAAAGTGGTTGAGATAGAAGTTCTTTCACGTGAAGAGTTCTCACAACGTGAAATTGCTACTCGCTGCAATGTTTCAAAATCGTCTGTACTTCGTGTTCAACGAGCTATGACTGCTGGAACATCCCACACATCAAATCGGCGAAGTCGGTGCGGTGCAAGACGAAAGTCCACACCACAAGATGACCGATTTCTTGTGCGCACTGTTCGGAAGGAAGGACTCATTATTTCGTCCCAGTTACGAAGCAGGTGGCAAGAGCGTGGTGTCGATGTTACGGCACGCACTATTCAACGACGTCTTCGTGAAATGGGCTGTCATTCCGTTCGCCCTCGGAGAGTTCCGCAGTTGACACCTCAAATGAAACTGAAAAGACTTCAATTCGCCCGCCGCCATGCAGATTGGAGCGTCGAAAAGTGGTGGAAGGTTGCATTTAGTGACGAGTCCAGCTTCGAATGCCAACATGCTACTCGTCAGCGTGTTTGGCAGACACCTGGATCGCCTGCTCCTGTCTTTCAGCGAGTCAAGCACCCCACCAAAGTCATGATTTGGGGCATGTTTTCCTTCAATGGGACAGGAAGGCTACATGTCTGCGAAGGATCAATGAACTCAGCTTCTTACTTGCATGTTTTGCAGACGAGGATGCTTCCGCAACACAATGACTGGTTCCCGGAAAACGATGGAATATTTATGCAAGACGGGGCACCCTGCCAAACAGCCCGTGTGGTGAAGCAATATCTGAGTGACAACAACATCACTTTATTGGAGTGGCCGGGCAATAGCCCTGACTTGAACCCTCTGGAAAATTTATGGGCTATTATAAAGAGACGCCTGGCAGCACAGACAATCATAACGAAACAGCAATTGATTACTGAAATCATTCGAGTTTGGCATAATGATCCAAAGATTTGTGGCATGTTGCAAAATTTGGTGGATAGCATGCCACGACGAATTCCTAAGGTCATCGAAGCGAAGGGTGGCCACACCAATTATTGACATTTGTAATTTCTTGTTTGTTGTGAACGAACTCCATTCACACCTATTTCGTTGTCTTGCATTTTTACATTTGTGGACGTTAATGTGTGATAACAATTTTTTCATAGTCTTCTCGGATCATTCGGTATTCTGAATGCATGAATCAATTATTGGCGAATATTTTTAAGTGCACGAAGCCTCTAGATCAATAGTAAGTGTATGATTAAGCACTATTTCTTCAAATTATTCGAATGCAAGATGAATAGAAGAAAAATATCCCTTGTCATGAAAGGTTTCAATTTAGGTGAAGCCTGGTCCTAATAAAATGTCGCGGTCAATTTTCAAATAAAATTGTCTGGTCATCGCATTATTTATCAACATACGCTAATATTCTACTATATTGTTGGTACATATGTCGGCTTAATATATTGGGAAGGGCGTTCCATATTATGACGATTACTGATGGCTACAGATGAAAAAGTGAAAAAAATTGGGTGGTCCTAATAAAATGTCGTAGACTGTAACTTTATGACTTCATACAATCGATTTGTTGCAAGATATAAAAGCTAATAACCAGCAACAATTACCTCAGAAGTAAAAGGACATAAATCGCTGCATGAAATGAATCGCTACAAATAGATGTCAGGGAAAATTAGCTTGAAAAGGTTCATCCGCAAAGATGACACGCCATCCTTGTCGGAACAGGCTGTACATGGCGCTCCATTGCCCAAGAAGTTTTCTAGCGACAAACATGACAAAGTGAAAGTTGAGGTCTTTCTAGCATTTCTCCGCACTGCAATTGCGATTCCTATGCATGATCGTTTGTGAGCCTAGAATGTTGCCCTTTTCTTTCAATGTCAACCCTAGAAATTTAGAGCGCATTTGTTAGTAGAGTGAATCTATGGGCATTGGCAGTTACTTGGTTTCAGTTTCATGAACATCCTACATATTCTACGTTACCTCCGCCACGTGCAGTCCTCAATTTCCTTATTATTTTCGGGCATCGATTTCATATGATATTGATGTCAGTTACATGAACGGTACTCAGTTTCCTTAAGTAAATGTTCGTTTTCCGGTCAGAAAATTTTGTTCTCGACAAGGGGAACTTGCACTGTGCATTCCCATTTTGTGTCAGCGTTCATTCTCAACGAGACATATCAGCAGAAAGAAATTGCATTGAGATCATTTTTTTATCTTGTTGACTATGTATAAATAGCTATCAGACATTAGAGCAACGCGCATTGAATCAAGGAGCAGGACAGAAGGATAACGATCACTTTTTGTTGTTGAATAGTGTACGCTGTAATGTCGTGATAGTAAAGCACACATCGCATGCTTTTCCTTTATCCTAAGATTTTGGAATTCTGAATGGAAAGTGAACGCTCTATATACAATGAGTCTATTGAATGCATTAATTCTCGTATAAAGGAGGTAAACCAAATATGTGGTTAACTTAAAAAAGCGAGAACACTCCCAATATTCGACCCTGTCAGCCAAAATTAGTGCAGCATCCCCCGACGTTTCGTCTTTCAATGACTTGATCACAGGTAGGGCAGGTACTTTACCCGTGATTAAGTCGGGTGCTGCTGTAATTATTTTTGGAAAACAATGTCGATTATTGGGAATCTAGCGTAAGTCTAGTCTGTCATAGTGCTCAATTAGTATAGAAAATAGAAGTTGAACAAACTTTTTCATGAAGGAAATGTAGAATGTGTTGTTATCAAATGAGATCAACCTGTATCTTAATGAGAAATTGAAATGCTGAGAAGTACATTAGCCACGCCTACGTTTGCGAGTCAATGAGTTTATAATGATAGCTTATGCGCAGTTGTCACGAACAATTCGTTCGATTGTCATGTCATTACGTAGTAACGCACTACTTAATATTTTGCAAGTAGATAGCAATTTTCCTCAACTTTGCAGCAGCATCACTGAGGTAACCTGAATGTGGTTTTCGGTCTCAGACAAAACCGAGTCTGACAAAATACCAAAGTAGACAAGCTGGATCACTTGATGTTGAGGTAGCTGAAGCATTTTGAGATGTTGATATTAAATAGAAGTTGAAACATTGAAGCATGTTTCAAGTATCAACCTTTTAGTTGATCAACGCTACTGCGAAATCTAGTTAATTTGCAGTTTCATTTTCCCTCACTAGAGACAGCAGAAAGTTAGTAGAAAGGAAACGCGATGACAGACCAAAACCTGTAATGATGAAATGGGCCTAAGTAAAGACTTTGACAACATGCAATGAAAATGTCGAACATTGTTGCCGCGTAATAATGATTCTTGGCATCGATAGGCCTGTTACTATTAAATTGTTCTTTTGTCAGTGGTATACTTGTAAATGCATGTGTAATAGCTGGAATGCCAACATGCTACCGACCGAAAATCGACCGAAATGTAGGGATGATGGCGTCAGGAAAGTTGCTCTGCTTATTTGTTGACCTAAACTATAGCTGTATAATTTGCGGTTACTTATAGAACGGTAAGAAACAGTAACTTACCATCTTCTTTCGATAATCTATCAGTGATAAATTGAATTATTGTATAGTGTCACACTGTGATTGATGCAAAACTAAATCTTCACAATCATGTCGCAAAGTAAGTAACCAATTTGGTACATTATTTATAATTCCGTATTTTTTGATGAAAATGTAATTGAAAGCCCTTGACATTAATTAACACTAGAATTACTGAAGTGTCACATAGGACACCTACCGCAAGAATCACAGCTTCATTCTTTTCTTTCTTACATATTTGTACGTTAAGCCTTCTTCATTTTTCATACCCGGGGGTATTTGAAGTGTATTCCTTGTGTTCGAATTCAAAATTATTATTTACTCTTGGAGATCTAGTATCAGTCAAAATGGCACACCCCTAGAATTACTGTCCTGTCCTATACGACACCGGTAAAATATCAGAAGTCTGCAATGTGAGATATATACATTCCTAAATGGTTATGAATGCATCCACTATATTTGAACAAGACTTGATTTGAACTGCACGAGCCCGAAGGGCGAGTGCATAGTTCAATCAAGTTGAGTTCAGATATCAGTGGATGCATTCATAGCCATATAGGAATACATTTCTATCACACTTTACGAGATCTATGTTATCATGGTCATGGCCAGATCTATGATCTTAGCCAGTGCAAGAACTTCTAGAAAGAATTTTCTCCACGGTTAACATAGTTTTGTATCACTCGAACTATAATTTCATAATTCAAGAACCAAGTAATTTTGCACTATAGATATTGTGCATAAAGGGATATCTCAAGACAAAGTGTGATAGAAATATGTCTCTACATCTTTCAAATACGCATGCCAACTCAAAATAGCCTAATTATTGTATGATGATCGATGATGGTGCACCTAGATATCAACAACGACTATAGAGACAGACTCCTAGATTTCATGGGTAATAGGGACAGCAATCGTTTAGGGTCTGGTAGAGACTCTATTCGGGGCCTATTCGAGGTCGTCGCTACAATGTATGCTGTGGCATCTTTTTACTAGTCTGCCGTTAACAGAGAAGCTGGCTGTCCAACACAATACATCTACATAATTGGTACAATGCAAAAAAATCGACGCGGGCTTCTATGGTCATGGCGAGTAGGAAGACATCATGAAAGTTCATTTTTTGAATGATAAAGCAAAAGCATTGTTTGTAAATTATCAAATCAAGCAGAAGAAGTTCGTCTGTCTATTGTCAACGTTACATTCAGTGCCAGACGTTGAAGAAAGTGGCCATAAAAACCCCACATGATTTTGTTTTAAAATATAAGCAAAGTCGGCGTTGACTCTGTTGACCAGACTTTGCAGTACCCACAGCGCATCGAGGAGATGGCCGTTGGAATGTGGGCCAATATGCTCGATATCAGCAATATCAATGCTCGAGCTTCATTCTCTAATATTTTTCGCTGCAAAATATATCGTCGATCACTTCTGTTGGATCTTATAGTGCAATGCGCGCTCGTCGAATGTTGGCGAGAGAAATATTGAAAACAATACTTCAGGTATACCTCAAAGAGCCACTTTAAAGAGGTGTAAGTGCCATGGCTCATCGTGTGGTGATGCTACAATGTTCATTTGCATGTCATGCGAGAAACCTGCGTGCGGTACCTGTGCGGCATCAAACTCAAAAATAACTTCTATATCATGTATAAATTGCAGTTGTAGGCTATCATGAAATGTATAAATTGAAGGATTAATGAATGTGTGTTTGTCCTTGGTCATTAACTTTGCCGAGTAAAATAATCTGACAGTAGTTCGAAAACATGAAATATCACTGATTTATCATGTCATAATTCCATAATTATTGCAGTTCTATACTTGTCGGATAATTTACGGTGAAATAATTTTTTTGCAGGAATTACTCAAACAGATGGGCACAAAGACAGTAGAAGACTTCGTCTTTGGATAGGGCTATATTTTCCGTTTTAAGAGGTTTACTTAATGAAACATTATAACGAAGTCATAATGTGTCACTATACATGTTAAAATATCATGCGCGTCTAACAAGCGTTGTAGAGACTATACCCGCATTTACTTTCTGCTCTTTATGGTTGCAGGACTAACTCCACCTTGCACTCGTTTGCCGCTGTTTTTCCAAACTAATTGCTTTATAATACAAAAAAACGAATGAAATTATTTGAAGCATTTGATGATTTGAATACGAAAAATTCTATTCTACATTCAAACGTACAGTTAACACCATCACCGGTACTAACATAAGATGACAAAACATCACAAATATGTGTCCTATTCACATGCCAGGCGTACGCCAAATGAGGAAGATGTGCCGACCAATTTTGAAGTGAAAGGAGTATCCTGGTTCGTGAGAATAATGGATCCAATACTGCCCCATGACGATCACAACATGCCATAATCGATCAAAACGTATGTCTAGGGTCTGCTTGATGTATCTCGACCAGTCTTTTTCGGTTGGATGCTTTTCTTTGGCTTCGCGGACAATGGCAACAATATCTAACATTCTATCCATAGTCATGTCTGATGAAATTTGCTCGACATCTGGCGGCAGAGTTTTCCTGCCACTTTGCAGACTTTTTGAACGGAATTGTCTCCTGCAATGTCAACAAGTAGATTTCTTATCGGAGGTCTTTATAAAACGATACATGCATGACATGGACGCATACTACATTTAAATCCTAATATAAAATTAGTGGCACGAACGTTTCTGATTACTATTCTTCTCTACTCTTCAGAACAGTGGCGACCCGATCATCGCATGATTTTCACCTGAATGAAAATCCTGTTTTCAGATTTTCATAATTGATTATAATTTGAAAGATGCTTTTACAGTACATGTTTATCATTGCGAAGTCAGCCTTGTGGTCGGTTATCTTAACGAAAGATAAAGTCACTCGCCTTGTTTTTGAAAAGTTCACTGAAAAAATGCGAATTGCCCAACGCATTAGGATTTGTTTAGCGGGAGTCCGTTGGTTTTTCTATCGTTTATTCATTTTTTATTACAATATTTTGTCATCATTGAAAGTGCCAGAAGCCACAAATTTTGTCAAATAATAGCTTGTTAAAACTCAGAATATTCATTTCAAAGCAAGTGGGAATGATGCGATTGCATTACCGCAAGCGGGTGTGAGAAAGTTTCGCACTTTACATAAAAATATAATGCCAAGCTTGTTGAAAGCATTATTTTTACCTCATCAAAATAAATTCATGACATTTAATGGTCGTTTTCTTATTACTCTCAAAAATGACAAACGTTTAGAGCCAGCTAAAAGCAACGTTATCATTTACATAAAAATGATGGACATATAATAACAGCAATATCAATAGGTTGACACTGAGAATGAAGAATAAGAAGATGATGAAGAAGAAGAGGAAGAGCAGTAAGAAGAAAACGGAGAGAGATCTGCCACGCGCGCCTCCATAAAAGCTTTCGCACAACATTCTCCATCAGCTACAAATAATAGCACTAACTATCGATTCGGTCTCAAATCTTAAATACGAGATAGATTTGCTGACTGATGGTCAACATTGCTTTAATAATGACATCAGGTTCCTTAAAGGTAGTGCTTGCATTATAAGTGAATTTTTAGCCAAATAACCCTTCTCCCACAAGTTTGAAGAACGAAGTGTTATTTTGCCGGAACTCCGCAGTGGGCTTCATCAACGTAAATTTTAAAGCTAGGGCTGCCAGACATGCATTCATTTCATAACATAAACCTCCACCCACAATGACTAGGAAACTGCAAATGTGTGTGTGTGAGAGAGAGAGAAGAGAAGAGAAGAGAAGAGAGACCTTCTCACATCATCAACAAAAGTTATCATTGCAATGAAATATATGAAGTGAAGTAAACAATCAACTTACGCCTTTTTCGGTTGAAGTCCGAGTGCAGAGCAATATTCTTCTAATGTTATAACTCCATTTCCATCTTGATCAAAGATGCCTAACCATTTCTGTGGACGAATTTGAGTTCATAATATATAATCTTTTCATCAGTAAAGGAAAATTTGTAATCAAATATAATGGATTACATTTCATGATGGTATGAATATTGATCGAGGCTGAATGTCTTATCCATATAAGGAAAGACAATAACCTAATGATGCTGTCAGTAATTTGGTAATGCATGACATTATGTCATCATATATTTGAGGGTGTTGTTTTACAATACATCAATATTCCTATTATGACGTTGCAACATATACGTAGATTTGCTATTTCGAGTGCAAGAGGATTTTCTAGTTAAATTTGCATCAAAAGCGATATTGAAACAAAGCGCTATGATTTTGTGCTATACTCACAGATCATGACAATACATTGATTTAATTTCCATAACAACATTTAGGTTTTGCGCGTGAAAAGCTTTCGAAAATTGGAAGATGGAAAAGGCATGCCAATAAATTAAGATAATCTGATTAAAATCTTAATATATTGACTAAAAACCACATATCTTCTCTCGCAAGAAAAGGTCATTTAAATTAATCATCTTAACTTAGGATCTAAATGGGTAATCGAAAATGTCTGTAAAGGCGTTTTGATCACTCATCAGGAACACTACCTCAATTTTCCAATCAACTTGTCAACAAGGGATATTCAAAGATATTCTTGAAATAATTTAACAATCCACAGGCGTGTACTGACTTTTGGAAAAGAGAGGTCAAATGCACCAGAAACAGACACATAACATTGGGCAACCCATCCCCTCAGCTAAAATATTCAATTTCAATAATTTCAATTAACATAAGCTGTGCTTTTATGGCATGCATCAGCTTCTCAGAGGAGAGAGAGAGAGAGATGCGTTTATATTTAAAATAATGAAAATCATCAATACAATTCAATGCAATAATCATGTAAGACAATCACTAAGACAAAAGTAATCAATAAGAGAACAACAATTGTGGCTAAATTTTGTACAAAAATTCATTTGCTTCCACACAAATCCAAGGGAAAAAAGAGTTTGCCCGTCTGGCAGTACGCGAAAAAGGAATCAAAAAGTGATTACTGATTCTCAAGCGACTTGGCACAAAATGATGTAACGGATGGCAGGAGTTAGTTTCACAGTTAGACAAAAAATTCAACCCATTTCGAACCAACATGTCCGAAAACAGGTCAAACTTGCCACATTCACACTCACGTCCACAAATCAAACGGTGTGATTTTCTGAAAAAACGATCAACCTTCTCAGTCAAGGTTTTAGAAAGATGACCGAATACCGGGGAAGCATACATGAATAGAGCAGTGATTATCGCATGGAAAACTACAATCAGCTCATGCTTCCCTAAAGTCTCGCGCAGACAACGGATGATGTAAAGACGGCGGGACGCCTTCTTCAAAATTTCACTGATATGCAACTTCCAAGTAAGTCTACTTGTAAACGTGACACCAAGAATTCGAATAAAATCAAAACTGACAAAGTTAGATGAAAACTGAACAGGATATGTCAACGATGCACGTGGAACGATCATCTCCTTACACTTAGAAATATTCAAAGAAAGTCCCTCTTTTTGAAACTTCAATACAATATCTGATAAGGACAACAAACTCTGATCCTGAGATTCAATAGTCTCTATTATTGTCACGTCATCGGCATATTTCACACACTTAATACGGTTTGCACTAAAATCAACCGAACCCATAAACGCACTAAAAAGATAGGGTCCCAGCACTGAGCCTTGCGGAACTCCTGAAGGTATGTCAACCACGGAGCCACACTTGCCATTAATTTTTACCTGGAACGATCACGAAGTAAGGTACGATAGCAACCAATTCAGAAAGCCAGAATCAAGTCCCATCGACCATAGAAAGTTCAGCAAACGATTATGTTGCAACCGATCAAATGCCTTTGAAATATCCAGACATATCATACGTACAGCCAATGTGTTTCTTGAGTCAAGGGATGTGGAGATATGGTCTTGAATGGCAACTACGGCACTGGTCGTCGAGCCGTGTGGACGATATGAATGTTGATTTTCACCAAAGCAATCGACTAACTTGTCCTTTACATTTCGTAGCACAAGCCTCTCAAAAACCTTGCTGAGGGCACTCGATATCGAAATAGGACGGAAATCGTAAAGAGTCGGTTTACTTGTCATCGGAATTGGGTGAATAAATGAATGCTTGAAGCAGGCTGGAACACTGCGAGTTCGTAAAGATTCGTTAAAGATGACACTTAAAGGCTCAGCCAGCAAATGCGCCCCAGCAACAATAAGACGCATAGGGATCCCATCAGGTCCACTAGCCTTTCGTGTTTTCAAACGAATTAACTGTTGGAAGACATAATCAGGCTGGATTTGAAATCGCCAGTCGTCATTCTGTGATGGAAGCAATTCAACGTCATCTGCGTCACTGAAGTAGGAATGAAATTCACCGCTAAAAGCCGCCAACAGATCGCTGACCTCAGGGAAACTGCTATTCAATGATCGAAAGATATCCAATTTTGCCCTGTTCCCTCTGACCTCATTTACAACTTTCCATAAGCCATTAGCACTAGTCTTGTGACGATTTGCCCAAATCCGCTTTGCAGACGCAATTTCAACCTGAACTTTACTTTTAAAGTGATAGTAACGCGGCCAATCTTGCTTCCTGAAAGCATCCCATCTCTTATCAATCAGCAATTTGAGCACAGGAATAACCCAGGGCTTATCCCGACTCGAGAAAGTCACTATTTCAAATGGAATGAAACTCATACAATAGTACAATGCATTATAAAGAAAGTCACACATTGCACCTACATCTGTGAGCTGCTGAAGCATTAAAAAGTCAACCATCGATAGCCGGTGCAAAAATTCCTTCATATTACTTTCCCTCAAGTCATAAACTGGGACACAACAGAATGATTTCAAATCCTGAGTTAAATTTGAATGTAGAATTATCGAATTGTGATCGGAATTCTTTATAGGAGGCCCAACTGAAGCTGAGTCGTTGTACACACTAGCAAGATCATCATTAATCCAAATCTTGTCAAGGATTGTGCAATTGCGAGTTGGGTCGACTACTTTATTAGATAACGCCAAATCCTCCTCGAAAATGCTGTCTGAAAAGTCATTGAAGTCTCTACCAATCATGATATTCCAGTCAGGGTGGGCAGACAGAGCACAATCGATTTCATTCAGCAAATAACTGCCAATGTCACTATGACCATCCCTATTCAAATTTGGAGGGATATAAGCAACACAACATAAGATATTGCGGGATTGATATTTCAAGATAGTGAAAAGAATCTCAAAAAAGGACGGGGCCGTAGTAGAGGGCAGATAGGGTGAGGACGTAATACCTTCATTCACCCACAAACAGACACCGCCGCCTTTCCGATTTTGACGATCCATGCGAAAAAGTTTGTAACGTGGAATTTTCAATAAATCATCCTCAACATAACTAGAGAGCCATGTTTCAGTGATCATGATGATGCCAGGTAGAAAGTTCGAAACAGTAAGACAAAGATCATCAAATTTTGGCAGCAGTGAACGTACATTACAAAGAAACACAGCCATAGAACATAAGCATTCATATTTAAAAGCTTTCAATGAAAATTTTGCTGCAGCTCATAACGTTTCACAACCTTGCCTCTATGAATCACGACATCCTCCCCTTGAGTTCTTCTGGCCTTCAACTCACTGGTTAGCTGTTTGGATTTCTCCTGCTGTAATCGAGTAAGGTCCTGGTGAATATACACCTCACGGAAGTCAGTGGAATTACGAAGAAATCTTGAATTTCTGAGAATCTCGCTTTTCTTTACCACACTAGACACAGACAATTTGAGCATTCGAGGCCTGCCGTGAATAATTTTCCCCATTCTTCTGAACCCCGACAGACCAGCATCATAAACTTTCAAATGCTCCGAAATCTTCCGTACTTTGATCTTATCATGCTCAACGCGATCCTCTATTGACCCATCTGACTTTTCAGGGATGCCTCGAATTATTAAATTATCCATTCGCATCACACGATCATCCATTTCTTCATAGAATCTATCCGTACATGCTCCTGAAAATAGAGCCTCTTTCATCTCATCAATTTCCTTCTGCTGCACCTCTTGTCGATTCCCAATAAAGTCTACTCTTTTGCTCAAATCCTCAAACGAAGTCAACAACCGTGATACCTTCGAGTTCAAATCGTCAATCCTAGTCGTAAAGCTAGCGATGATCTCAAGCTTCATCTCATTGAGCATATCTTTAAAAACATCAACATTGTTATCACAACCAGCATTTGCACGATTAGTACGACCACACTTCCGGGTTGGACGTTCATCTTGAACCGAAGACATGATGCTGAGATAAGATGCAGTTCCAAAGGAAGCAAAACTATACCGTTGACGGATTCGAACCGAGGAAACTCAGTGCGCCAATCCAGAACGCAAGCCACTGGACCACACAACCACGTCAGTCAAGCAACTCAGTAGATGATCTTCTACAAAGAATCAGAAAAACGCCTGCATGACGTGCCCGATCACGTGAAATTAGCTGAAGCGACAACAGAACACGGAATGTGAGAAGCAATCACGACGAGGCTGCAGCAAAGATAAATATTCCAAATTTCGAATCACAGAAGCACCGCCAATAAATAAATCCACCACTGAATTACAGATTACAGCACAGCGAAGGGAATGATGCCAAAATTGTCGAAAAACGGATTAGTGACACCAGAGAAATTCACAGAAACTCATAGAAGAACTGCGACACCAGACGATCACGATACACGACCAGCGCCAGATCAGAGTCGACCAGTCCAGAGCAGGATCTGTACTCGGACTGTAAATTTCTTTATAATTATACTAATTACTCCATATTTCTGTTTGATTATGAACTTGCTGTATGACAAGTCGAATCAAATTTTTGAATTAGTTAAGTCTCACGAGTAATTTAAGCATTGAGCGTCAAGTTAAGAACTGGTTAAACGCTAGAATTTGAAAATTCGAAGGAATTACCTTATCATTCATACGAATATAGTACATGTACTATAAGGATGAATGACATAAAATCATCTTATTGAAATTTCTTCATGTGGGCTGCATCATCAAGAAGCCGACACTTCAAAGACAAAAATGCCACATCATTTTAAAAAAATACGCAGACGATTTTGTTCGCAAAGTGGGCAAGCAGGCGCTTAAACAGTCGCAGCAGTCAATCTGACAGTTCTAATCCTGCTTAATTACTATAGTGTTGCTAAGAGTCGATAGAAAATCAGCGTGCAACAATTTTTGCGTGCTCAACTATAATATAATTTAAGTACGGTCCGCAATTCCATTCGCCCCACACCTATATGCGCGTGGTGTGCAAATCAATTTGGCCAAAGTGATCGTCCAACAAGAAAACCGTCCTCAAACCCTCAAAATATCACTTCATTTTCACGTTTCTAGCTATTTAGAAACTAAATCAGATGCGAATGCTAAAAATTGTACAAAATGAGATAGCACAAATTCCAAAAAAAACTTTCTTCACGTGTACTTGCATTGTCAAAATGCGATAAAGAACGAAAGCATGAAGCTGCGATGCGAGAATTATGAGGTCAGAAGCCTTTCACCGGTTCACGTCAATGGAATGCATCGCCTCAATTAGCTGCTTCTGCAATCCACAGCGACGTCATGCTTGTATTCGAGTGTTTCGCAAACCTTCCTGGACAGGTTTGCAAATGCATTTTCTGAGCTGTGTACTTCTTCTTCTCCTCCCTTTCTTCCCACTTCTCCAACGTATCTTCTTCTTTCACTCCTGCTTACTTCAGTTATTCATTTCCCACCCCTTTTTTCACAATATCAAATTACATGGAAGTTTTTACAATTAAGACCGGATCAACGGTCTGTGCCATGAAGAACGGTTACACATGACAATAGTGCGCTCTCACACGCAAGAACAAAAAGGATCGACGCTGGAACTACCAATTGCAGAGGGTCCTAGATTTGGACAGTGCCACGAAGTCAGTTGCGCTTTCGATCGATAATTAGGTCACTTTGATGTCAACTTTCTCGGTCAAACAAAAGTACAGAGACACTGCTGCATGCAAAGCTTGTAATACAGTCCGTTTCATAAAAAGTGGATCATCCTAAAATTTGACTAAATAAAACATAAGTATCATACAGAAAGCATTTTTCATTTTATTTCATGTCCCTAATATATTTAAATGTCCTTATATAATCTGATAAGCTATGATACAGTAACGGTTCTAAAGAAGCTAATATTTTGTGGCCCTACCCTTATTGTCAATGATATGATGACAGCTATGTTTTGAGGGCGTCAATAGCAAATTAGAGGGCCGCGTTAGCGGCCCGACAATTTGCCATTGACAGCCCGAAAAATGTAGATGTCATAATCATTGTATACCATGTTGCGAAATATTTCTATGGTTTCATTTCCAGGCCATGAATTTTCCGGGCCGTTAATGAATTTCTGGGCATTATCAAAGATATCAGTCTTAATTACATGGTATACAATGACATTACCAATTCGTCTAGGCATTGATTCGATGATATCGTTGATTTTTGACTGATCTAACTTTCTCCACTCTCTTTTTAACAGTGACGTAAGTTGTGATGCGCCATCTGTAGGTAGCAGTGAACGAAGAACGTTACGTTTTAGAATACTCCATACGTTTTCTATGGGATTCAGATCAGGAGAACGAGCTGGCCAAGATAATGTCCTAAGCCCTAATTGAGACTTGCATAAGTTGACTCTACTACTCCTGTGACACGTAGCATTATCATCCATAAATAACCAAGTCGATGGATCACCAAGTTGGTCTGTCATTTGGCCAATGTTCATTCGTAAAACATTCACATAGCGTTCAGAATTCATGGTTCCTTGCTGTATATGAAGTCTTCTACGAATAGTGGACTTAGAAATAGACGAGTTTAGTGCAGCCATCTCAGTTAACGAGAGACTTGGATCAACTTTAACAAATCTCAAAATTAGGCGGTCTATGCGATTGGATGTTTTGCGTGGACGGCCAGAGCCCTCTTTACGACAGAGTCGAAAATCATCATTATGCCATCGATGCACATTTGTGTAAAGGACATTTAGTCGCTTGCTTGTAGCTCGCAAAGAAAACCCTGACACTTTGCCTTTTGTGAATGCGATCTCGTTATTGTTCATTTGTGCTTTGCATTGTTTTCAACCGGTAAGAGATAGATTTCTAGCTGAAAGCAATCAGGAGTGCTGCCAACACCACCGCAACGAAGTCAGGAAGCTATGGAACATGAAGTCCAGTTAATCACATGTAGCAGTTACATTATTGTTGATGAATAATGGTGCTATACTGGCTCTGATTAACCAATTTTCTTTATTTTTGTTTTGCTTGATAGCTTTTGGCTTGTAGAACAACATATTACACAACAAAGGAAACAAATGTAATTTTGTAAGAGTGAGGTATGATTTTGTGTAACATTGCTAAATGAAGATCAAATTATCTACTACTTTTTTATCTATAACAGGAAAACAACTCAATATTCATGCTTGAAATTTCCAACAATGATATTAGTAAGCACAACTGACAGATCTTCCAAATTTCAGAGAAATTCGTTCAAGTTTGGCGGAGTTAGACAAAGTTGAAGTTAAGGCGATGTTTAAGGGTGATCCATTTTTTATGAAACAATCTGTAGTTGAGGGAATGAACCGTGATAGTGAATAAGGATTGTCGTTTCACTCGGTGATTAGTAGAGAAGACAAGCCTTCCTAGCCTCGATCACACCTACGCACCAAAGGTCACATCGGATACAAAAGTAAAATATTAGTTTGCTTGAGAACATTACTTCTTACCCCAACGTCAATCGTGTGTGATGGCTCCTCCATAGTGCATACTAAAATCGTAAGTGTACTCATATTTTTTGGAGAAGGATGGGTGACGTTCCTGCCCGGCAGAGACTGGAGAATAACCGTGTGAAGCACATGCCAACAAGTAATGTGCAAAGTTGGTAAACTTTCATAGAAAATGATTGGTTTGATACGGCAATGATCACTAAAATCAGGCTCAAGTAAGCCTATGATGATTTATGATGTAGGCCAGAACCAAGGCTGATATACTTCTCAATCGCAGTCGGAGTCCTATCAAAAGCTGGAGTCCTATCAAACCCCGGAGTCGTACTCGGAGTCGTATCAAAATGATAGGACTCCGCATCCCTGGTAAGAATGCAAGCTGATCGAAGGTCATGATTACGGATAAGACCGAATAAGGCCGAAAAAAGAGCGTTTAGCTTTGAGCAGTGCTATAGCGTCACCTACCAGAGAGGCCACCCTCGGGGCAATACATGCTGCTAAAAAGAGCCACCCTCCCCTCTTTATCTCCAATATCAAATTGCAAGGAAGTTGTTGCAATTAAGACCGGAGCAACGGTCTGAGCACATAGCGTTCTGATACGCAATAACAAAGAGGAATGACACTGGAACTAACGATTACAGAAAGTCCTACATTCTCTCTCTCTCCCCATATTGAATTTATTTCAGACTTCGTGGTTAAATATACATTATTATTATACCGGTATGCAAATCTTCTGCTATATTTTCTGAGCTATGTACGAGTACTTGTGACTTATAAGTATAACCTTGTCCGTGCTCTCTTCCATCGTGCCAGAATGATATGTTCTGCGGAGTTCTTTGTTGAAGAGCTGCGTACACCAAGTGAGATTCTGGAGAAGAATGGCTGCAATACTTACAGCTACAGTACTGGTGTCAACCATGAAGGCATGATAGGCCCAAATGCGAACCTTTCTTTGTTCATATCATCCCTCTTCAGGGAGACTTGAAAGCGCGGGAGCTTTGCTCCTTCTTGTTTTCTTAAGTCAAAAGAGCGCATCCTACAACGGATCCGATAATTCTACGAGTATTTCGAGGCCATGCTATTTCGACTGTCTCTTTCAAGGATAAGCTCAGCAAAGCCGACCGATCTAATGCAATCTGCAAATTCGAATGAAGCTGCGAACTTGGCTACGTTGGTCGCACGGTTGCTTATTCAAAAGAATTGCTGAACATCTCCCGCAATGGGTTACTACTGCTGTTGTGATAACAAGATCTAGAAATATTTTTGCTAGTTCTGCCACTGGTCATATTGTAACATCACTGCGTACAAAACTTGGTAGCAGATTAATATTCATGTCTACGAGTATAAGCTCACTCTTGCAATCGCTCTTCATGTCAGACATTGCAGCTTGTTACTCCATACTCCGGGTTGTTTTTCATTGACGTGAATCCGCGAAAGGCCACTGGACTAGTACTCGTTATCCCCGCATCGTAACTTTGAGCTTTCCTTCTTGATCTTACTTTGACATTGGAAGTGGATGAAGAATTCCTTGCCATGAGATTTGTGTGCAAATCAAAAACAGCACTGAGATCATGTTTTTCGAATTGATTCAGAGCAAATTTTTCAACCTTTGATTCACGGCTGAACTCCCAGATGACTTTAACATTTATTGAAATGCTATCCTGAGGCGTATTGACCAAATCTTTCAAGCAGCTTCTGCATCGCAGTTTCTTATGTATATTTTCTTTTGTGCTGATTAAAGGAGAAAACAAAAATGCTTGACCATTGAGCCGTGTTTGTGTTTATCGATAATCTTAAATCACGGTCCGGGTCTGGTAACGGCTATTTTCCGGGCACAGACCGGGTCCGGTCACGGATTCAGTCATTTTTCAGGCACCGTCCTTTTCCGGGCACGGTTCAGGTACTTTTCCGGGCATGGGTGGGGGTCAGATCACTTTTTCAGTAATTGTCCGGGCATGACCTTGGTAACAGTGCTTTACGATAATTCTACCTATTACCAGTAGATAAGTTACATTATGAATCGAATGACTTTATAAATGATGAAAAAAGTAGGCGAAACTTCTAGCTAGCACAATGTTCAAAAAGGCGAAAAAATTACAGATGCATATCGCCGAACGCAATTGTCTCAATTTTTCGCATTGATGAATTAATTACTGTAGACTAGGAAACCAATCGAATACAGTATGTTTAATGGCGTGCTGACTTAGAAAGTAGCATGTCTCGAGGGATATCCCATGACTTCAACAGGTCGACTATCTTTGATAGTCATTCAGTTTCGTCACATATTTCGCTTACTTGTAGTTGTAAAGAAAAAGTATTTGTAGTTGTATAGAGTCAAGTCCATTTTCTACAGTCGAAAATCTAGATTTCGGAAAATTCAGATAAATTTAATAATCATTTAGTACGCTAGATGCAGATGACAATGGTGAATAGTTTTATTGATGAGATTGCAACTAGCGTTTCCTCATATTGTTTCTTAAGAGAATGGAAATACTAATTACTGATGATGAAACTCAGTGTGATAGTAGTAGAGATTGAAGATGTTACCCTATATTTCTTAATATTCATACATGCAACTAGCGTAAGTGTTATGACTACTTTCTTATTTGTGTTTGCTTTGATGCTCCCTTCATTGTTGGATAGAATGAATCATTGCATTTCTAAAATGCAAATCTATAAGTTAAGAAAATTGGATTCACCAGTTTTTGCACATCTTTTAAGAGTAGCTGATTGAGGAGCCAGGAAGGATGTCTCTTAAGGTTTATTATTCAGGAAACTCAGTTTTTGGATCTCTGCATTGAGCAAACAGATTACAATAGGCACCGATTTCGTGACGAAATATTATTCATTTCAATGGATGTGAATGACATGCTATCTTCATAAGCGGTCTCAGCATTACGTACAAATGCCTTATGGAGCATGGATAACGATGATGGTTTCACTTGACTTATGAGAACAATGTGTAATGTTTTTCTCTTTTGTTAATCGAGAAATACTTTCGAGATAAAATATCTGCTATTGTGATGTAGAAGATTGTCACATTCCGTTGTCTTTTAACCTCTCCTGAATCCAAATTATTATCCATTCTTGATGTTTTGGTGCCGAAATGCTTTATATTCGTGATATGCAGACTTGTGCAAGCAACAAATTACCGTATTCATCAGACATTGAAACAAGTGCACGAGAGCAGAAAAGACGATTAAGCTATATGAGGTCTAATATTATTAGGTCTATAAGCCTATTCTAGGCTTATGGATGTGACACTCACGAAGTTTTCGAAAATGTGTAGCGGACATTAAATAGGAAAACATGTGCCTTTCAATACTGTGACAGTTTCCTATTATGAAGAAGAATCATTGAGCTCACACATTTGCAATTCCTGTAAATAGGAAAGAAATTTTAAAACAATATGTTTTGACAATAATGCTCACTTCAAGAAACGTCATTCAACAATGGGATTATTGAATATTTCAAGCGAATACGCATATCAATACTAAGGGCGGTGATCAAAACAACTGTCAAAATAAATATGTATGTTTTACTATACTTGCCTATTTATACCTATCATGTGGTTTAGAAGGTAATAATGTCCTTTAACATAAAGAACGAAATAGCGGCTAAGGCGTGTTGCGGCAGACGCATAAGTTATCAACAAAGTCAAATAAAAAACCAATCTGTCCAAGTTATAATACAGCAAGATGGCACCTAAAGTATCAGGCAAAGCTGCGAAAAAGTCTAGCAAGGCGAAGGCCCCGAAGACTGACAAGAAACGCAAGCGCAAGCGTAAGGAGAGCTATGCCATCTACATCTACAAAGTGCTCCGACAGGTGCACCCCGATACTGGCATCTCCAGCAAGGCCATGTCCATCATGAACAGCTTCGTGAACGACATCTTCGAGCGAATTGCCAACGAGAGCAGCCGACTTGCTCACTACAACAAGAAGTCGACCGTCTCCAGTCGGGAAATTCAAACCGCTGTTCGCCTTTTGTTGCCTGGTGAACTGGCCAAGCACGCCGTCAGTGAAGGTACCAAGGCCGTCACCAAGTACACTGGCTCCAAGTAAATACCGTTGCTTCTGTGAACGCTCAACATATACGCAACAGTGAACGCTCTGTATATTCGCGACGTGTCGCAGACCTGCTGCTTGCTCAGGCGAGTTAGTGTTAAAACAGTAACTCGCCTGATGAAGCATCAAGTCTGCGACACGTCGCGAATATACATGTATTATAACTTGGGCAGATTGGTTTTTTGTTTGACTTCGTTGACACCATGAAGAACCGTCATAATAATGATGCTATAAATTCATTAAGCAAAGAATCTAAGTTATACTATGTTATGGCAAGTCTTGTCTCACGGTTTTACAACAGTAAAAATGTTTACTACATAGAAAGGGCAGCAGCCTTAGGTTGTAGGTTTCGGTGCAAAAGTTTTATAACTTTCCAGTGAATGAGAAAGTTGAAAATCTTGATTACGAAGTGATTTATGTCATGAAATCATCAAGCAATCGGTTAAATAAGCGACATCATTTCCATGTTTGTACCGTATATCAAGCTCCATGAATAAATCGTGGGCTATATTCATAACGCAATGAATTTCTGATAATCAATCATGCTCTCGATTATTCATTTCGAAGTTTCATTCTGTTCATAGAAAATATAAGCTATTGAAATACAATCTATTATCGTTCCCTCCAACTATTGTGCACGTGATTGCGCCCTAGACAGGGTTGGACGCGATTAATCATTTAATCGATTAATCGACTGTTTGAAACTCGCATGATTAATGGTGCGATTGCAAGAAAAGTCACGCGACTTTCTCAACTTCAATATATTATTCTTAGTTATGCATCATTCAATACACTACATGGAATTCTTAGCTTGTGTCCAGTTACTCATAGCTGCATTATTCATACTTAGAGACATAATTTGAATAAATTATTGCAAATTAATATCAATAAGAGCTTAATTAAGCTTACATATGGCAATATTCAAGTAGCTCTTGTGAACACAATAACTGAATAGACATATATGTGCATATTAATCAGCGTTATTCTTCGTTTCACTATTACGTGTATTAATTCTTGTTTTCAATAATACGATTCGGCCATGTCATGCCGTCAATATGCAACTCAAGATCAAATCAATTATCTCTTCGAACCCTTTCGTCAGTATGAAAATACAAAAGAGAGAGCAAGCAACTCACCGTGATGAATTCTTCTTCAAATTCATTCTTTTCCATGTAGTCAGTTAATTCTTCTCTAGTGATCTCCTCACTATTATCGATATCGATGGCAAAAAATGCTTCTAGAAAGACCTCCATACCTGGAAGCAATAACTTCAGTCTAGAAATAAAGCAACATCGCCTACATTGCATAATCGTGCAGCAACTTTTGTTTATTAATTGATGCAATACAGCATCGCTGACGCCATAACAGCAAAAAGATCAGTGCAACTGTAATGGAACCACTCCCATCCATGAAACCTATCTCAAATTGCGATTGAAAAATGCTTAATATTTGAAAATAGTTCGGGTATAAATGGGTTAACTAAATATCTGTATAAGCCAATGTCGCTTTCTGGAAAATCAGCGATAGTGGTGGGTTGTCTTGCTGGAAATTAGTTTATGACAACAATGTTTTCATACGTTACGTTATTTACGTCGTACACTATATTTTCTTGGATGATTTTCACTAATTTGATTGACTTTTACCACAAAGTTAGAATTACGTGCAGAGGCGCGTCAGTTTACCAAATGAGCAATTTGATACAAAGGGATGGCGCAAACAGGAACTTATTTAGACAGTAGAAAGAGAAACTTAATGCATTACTTGAATAGCAAATCTTTCGTCAATTGCGATTTGATGTGAATTCTTTTAGAATGTTTCAATCGTTACGAAGTTTTGTGGATAATTCAAATAAGAAAAAAGCTCACATTTCTTAAGTGAGCTTGACATCGTGTGTCTCATTGCCTTGCGCGCTGACATGGCTACTTAATTTTCGATAGCTATGTCATTTCGTCATCACAAGTGTGCCACTTCATCAGCATTAGCAGATAGAAACCTTCCTCCATGTTGCCGGCGTAGAGATAGATTGCCTTGTCTGCGTGTTTGGTGTCAGAGATGACTTTCCTCAATACTGATTGGTCACAGCCACAACTAGTCTCGAGGGACAAGAAGATCAGTTTTCCATTGAGCGTAGAGAAAATTCAAGCCTGCATTCTGACGAGCCAAAAGATTAACACCACATAAAACGTGCACAGTCAGTAAATTTAGATCGTAAAGAATCGAGCAATGTGAATAATACTTCCACTTGACGAATTTATCACGGGGAAAATTGAGTCAAAGATAGGTACTTTTCACTTAACATGCCTGTCTGTAATCTGACCTATGATATGGCAGAAGGCGGGAGGACCATAATTCAATACGAATGCAAAGCAGACTCAATTCTCTCCCGATTTGTTTAATGCCAAGTAAAATAAATTAAAATTAAATATATCACCAGACGTTTCGGGTCCAGAGCATTTGTTTGAACAACTCCTGTTGTTTCGTGACGTCTGTTTATGCTTGACTCGTTCAAGTTGATAAGTCACGATTCCACTTGTTTCAACCTAATCATTCAGACATCTCAAATATTCAACGCTAAAATCTTCTATGCTAGTTGCGTCACAAATTTTGGTGTAATCTGACGAAGTATTTACGCTGTTTTTGTTTTTAATGCTATTTTAGTGTTTGTTCATCATATCTTGCGCAAAAATAACTATAAGTTTTTCCTATGTATTTCGCATTGCATTTATTACACGAAAATTGATAGAGCACGCAGGTCTTTTCACAATTATATTTCTCTGGTAGCTTGTTACATATTTTACAATTATCGGGGTATTGATTTGGTTCTCAAGAAAGTACGTAACTTTTTGTTACCGCAACTTATAAACCACACATTCACTTTATGTCAACGAATTAAGTAATTGACTTTCCTTGCCAAACTGTCACTTATGTAGGGTAATTTTAAAACGCACTTGTCAGCATTGTCTATATTATTCTTCCTAGCTGGTCTCTTTGCCATGACAAAATCCTTTCACTATATCCGTTGGCTTTAAGTGTACTTAAGCATTGTTTTTCCGACTGAGTCACCATATCTATACTGAGTGTTTCTCTACATTTCTCATGGACACTAAAATACTTTGCTTTACGAAATTTGATTTGACGCTACTAAGTAGCCAACTGTCCTTCTTTAATGCATTTCCTGAGGCTGGCTCTTTAGTGCAGTTTTGATACATAATCCTTTTATTCTCTTTCCAAATTGTTAAATATAAAAAGTTGAGTTTATTCTTTCAGGGCCTCTAGAGCAAATTTTATGTTGTCGTCCATTGCGTCAAAAGTGTTCTTAATAACTTCGAAATCATTATTAATTCGAAATTTTGATAATCTCTTCTCTAAGTAATTAAGAATCTCTTCAAGGAATCTCGGCTATTTTTCCTATTTCAGTGATGCATCAAGAATTTCTTTTTCCCACTTAAGAAGTTCCGAATTGCCATGAAGGCCATCAGCGATTCAAATCACCTAATGCATCATCATATGACACGTCAACAAACTTAAGACAGAAGACTATAATGAAGGAGGACTCTCTCTGACCAACTAAGAAGACTCAACCGAGAAGGAGGAACAAGGTCAAGAACTACAGTGCATCATAAGTGGAAAGACTGTTGGCTAAGGTACCCGTGCAGATTGTTCCTTTATCTTCACATCCCCTATCCATAGTCAACTGGATGCGATCTACCGTGACACCAATGGGTCCTCCTGAATCGCATACGAACCGGATACCGGCGTTTCAAATCGTTCCTGCTCTCAACTGGAACCACGGCGGATGACAAATGCACATGTGGGGCATCAATGAACCCCAGATCACGTCCTCGTGTGCGGTTGCATCGGAATGACAAGAAACATCAAAGAAGTGGATGCCAACCGACGTAAATGGCTTCGAACTTTCGTAGTCTGAACTCAGACTCGTCATCAGTCAGGCGTACATAAATTTCAAAGAAAGCTGTCACGGGAAAATTCGACAATCATTAATATTTGAAATTTAAGTATATATATATATAAGTTCCACAGTCCCCTTGAGAAGTCAGCGGTAGCTGATGAAACTAGTCGGGGAATACATTTAATTTGGAAACGTCTGGTCTTCTTATCTTATTATATATATATATATATATATATATATATATATATATATATATATATATATATATATATATATATATATATATATATTCATGTAACGGTGTCTGACGAGGTGTCATAAGTTATATATATATTGAATATAAATCAAAAGGCGACAAAGGCTCAAAATCATTGCATGTATTGCGAATATATGTATATATATATGTATAAGAAGGAACTATAAAATGTAATATCGCAGTTGCCAGTCACTATAATTAAGTTTAACATAACATTTTTCTGATTTTCGATAAACTGATCTTGCTTCATTGTTGGAGAACTTAAATGCAATTCCTGCGAACCAATTTTCCTGCGAACCAATTTATTATAGCAAAGCCAGCGCTTTGGATGTACACAGCATCCATCTTCAGGGCAAACTAATAAAATCATGTTACAGGCTAACTTTCTTCTAAATTCAAGTCCTAGTACAATAATTATGCGAGAATCTAGGAATGAGCTTGATAGCTAGATACAATATAGAAATCAACCTTAATATATTAAGAGATACTAAATAACAAAAAAACAAGAAAAGGTCTTTCTGTATCACTGCTAGACGCCATGTAAGTCCTTGGTCTTGCTTAATGAGGACCGGCTCATTCACCTTTATTAGCACTGCGTCGGCTATCTCCAGATCTTTCTGTCCTTCATATCTTGCCGGGACGATGGCATTATCTCTGATGATGTTGCAGTCTTTCACTATTTTATGTTCCTTTCTTCTTATGTTTATTTTGAAATGTTCACTGATGGATCCGTTGTTCACATGCTGTTTGCATCTGTGTGTCAGATCATTTGTTGCATATGCAATGTGAAATAATAAAATAATCTATTTCTCTAGCACGTCCCTTCAAAAAAGTGGCATAAGCGGTTCTTCAGAATATTTATCATGCTATCTAGCCATATTTCAGATTTATCATCATCATTTTCAATGAAAAGTTTGAAAAAATGTGTACTGACGGATTTAAGTCATATTTCATTCACTGGAAATAAATTGTGCACATGCATTCTTAATTCCATAGGACTACTGAAAGCCTAATGTTCACAATTTTCGCAAACTAGAACAGAGTGCACTGAATGCATGATTTTATCAACAAATGCTTGGCCTCCTTACGATGTCACATTTTAGCAATTGCATCATAGATGCAACTCTCTAACTTTTGAAAACAAGCACAACAACTTGCCAATTATAAACCTGTCATAATTAGAATAAAATGTTCAATATCTGCCTGGTAAATGATATTGCATCATATCCAGTCAACTATAAATTTATTTCAATTAAATATATAATCAACACGATGCGTTTATTTACTTACAATAGCAGTTTGTTCAACAATAATCAATTTATAACAACATGCTTAGCTGAATATGTACAAATCTAAAAATTGGATGGTTACACCTTCATGCGACATTAAACTTATTGTTCTGTCTCATATTTGAAGAAGGTCAACAATGTAATTGTTCAATCTTCAAGTGAAATCATGTCTGTTCAATAAGCCCTCAATTCTATTATGTAGATGTTTGACGCCAGGTGTGGAATTTGTAACTGAATTAGCATATGGGCTGTTACAGACTATACATTTCTAGGATTAATTGAATCCAATACGAACTTTTAGATATTCATGAGATACTATATTCATTAGAGTGCAATTGTTTATCGTATCTTTAATTTCAAGAACAACTTCAATAATGTGTCTTACGTTTGCAAACGTTACATCTTAACGTTCACAAATTAAGGAAGCTCTCTTCGTCCGCTACTCTGGTCGGCCGGTAAAAGTGGGTTATCAATTTGATGCTAAAAAAATTCTATTTTTCATGCATGATGAGTCTTGTAAAGCACCTGTCTCGGGTCCAATCAAATGTAAAGTGCATTCACCCCGAACGCGGCGCGGATCGATTCAAAGGCCTGATCTCACTGAGGCACGTGGTGAAGCGCGGGAGAAGGGAATGTCACAAAATGAAGAAATAGGCAAAGTCAGATACCTTGTAAAGCTTTTAATTGCTGTACATGTGAATAAGCATGTTCATGTTCACAATCATTCTGCTACATGCCTTCAAATGAGCCCAAAAAGGTCACCTTACTCGTATTTGATATATTCAAAATATGACATGAAACTAGATAATCAAAAATGTCAAACTTTCATGGATCGGAAATTACATCTCAGCGGGACTTTTTCACGGATTTGCGAATTTTTTGCACTGTCATAAGTAAGCCTGAGATTTGGACGAATAATTAAAGACTCAAAGGATCCCTCACGGCTGCACCAAACGTCTGATCGATCTGTCAGTTTCATCCATAGAAATCGACAACAATAGAACCTCTAGAACGGAGGTTAAGCTTTATGCAATACACAATAGTGGCACATAAATCGCACGCATTTTCACTTAGATACACTTGTCAACGGCTGCATCATTGGGTTAGAATCAGTCACATGTGTAATTCTAAGCTTTTCATTGGTCATTCATGCCCCAACTTAGTTCCCCCGGCGGTGCCGCGACCTTGAGTCAATTTCCATTCTAGTCAACTTCAGTTAAACAATCTATTTCTATGGTTTCATCCGACGAGAACATATCGACTTTTGATGAAATTAAAATGTTGCTACGGGAGGTCAATATTTATGCAATTGACAAGCAATTTAAACCTTTCGCAGTAATTGTGTGATTTGTGCTTTGAACGACCAACTGTCTATTTTTGTCTGGTTTCCCGAAAAGCAGGGTCCCCAGTAGGACAATGGGCGGCGGGAGCGTAGGAGCATGGGAGGATCACAAGAAGATAGTGAGTGAGGCAATACAAACCATAAATATTACAAAATAAATAACAATGATATAATAGTACATAATATATTACTTATTATTATATTATATGATAATAAATGATATAATATTTCAAAATATGATGCAGGTTTCGAGAATGGTCTAGTGTCTGAAGAATTATATTTTCTAGTACAAAACTTTCGAGTATGCTCAGAATGATTCTGCAGATCTCTTGTCATGCTAAAACAAATAATTACATTGCTCTGATGATGAGAGAAAGTCTCAGTTGAATCAGTATTTTATGTGTGATCCATCAAGAGAATCCTGTAATGAAGACACTCAATGAAAAGCTGCATTATTCTTTTCTGATTGTGATCGAATGTGCAAACAAAATACAAGCTGCGGATGAGGATCACACCTTCCACAAAGTTGATGCGAGCTCCAAGAGATTAGAACACTTGTACATAATGAGGTCTAGTGGTAATTGAAATGAGTCTCTCAATTACACGCACTATACATACAAAAAGGAGTTCCACGAAAAATATGATAAGGACAGTGAAAAAGCGGCGAAATTCATGTGCTTAAGCCGGTGCAGCACAATTATTTGACACTTTCTCTTTCTGCATAGAAGCACATACAAGACACGAGGAATTCAGTGATAGTCTGCAAAAACTACAATTCCTTATTTTATTGGAAGACTATCTTCATTCATAATGAGCGCCGGTAGAAGTATGAGCATAAATTTGCACAAAATCTCTGAAACAAAATTGCTGAAGTTGATTAAAGTGAGCTTATTCCGGCATCTGTTTGACTTGTACAGGGTATGGACCAACGTTTCGCTGATTTCATTGCATTGGATATTCCACAATGGAATCTGCGACTTTTCACTGCGATCTCCGTCAATTGAGCTTCTGATACAAGTCAATACGTTTAGAGTAAAACCTCTGGACAAAAGGGGATCTTAAGCGTACAATGCTACACGTCTTTGGCGACATTTTTCCGACGAGTGTGCGGCTGTTTGATCAGTCTTGATTCTTTTCTATCCATATTCATGTGATGGAGAAGGGATTCTCAGCGGTTGTCGACTTTCTCACCAAGAGAAAAGTAGATTGGATGAAGCACATCGTGATCTGAGACAAACGTAAACCGATCTCAGATGTTGCTAGTATTGGTAGAAATCGTTACATCTCAGAATGAAAATCGATACATATGACATGATACTCGACAGAATTTGTGCATACATGTAGATGTTAGAATGCTGTTGTCAATGCATCAGCCACATAGATCGCATTGCGCTTTGCTTTGATGCAAGTACCAACCAAGCATTGTGTTTGACAATATTACATTCTATAGACGTTACTTGATTTTACTACTTTGTATGTAAAGTTAATTATAGATAGAGTGCAGAGAACTCATCTTTATATTTAGTGAAACAGCTTGATTCTCGAATATCAACGTACTTTCTGATTTCGCACCGGCAAAAGGTCATGGATGGAAGCTATTTGGATGATAATGTGCTACGTGGACAAAGAAGGGGCGATGACCAAAATGATGAACACTGGTCTACAATAGGGTTGAAAAGCAATATTTTTAATGTTTTCAAAATCTTCAACAAAACAAAAGAATATTTTGTTTGTGTTTTTATTGTCTTTTTAAAGTGCCATCATTTGGTGACGTTCTTTTTAAAATGCCCAACTTATTGAATGAGTTGTCAACGTCATAGGTGGCTTTAATAAACATAAAAAAGAATCCTGAGCTGCACAGAAACTAAATATGTCACATCAACGAGCTGCATTTGTTTTTCATAATATTTAGTATCTCCTCCGTCGGTCTATGCACGCTTCAAATTTCACTCTGTCTGCTTCCCTTTTCTTTTAGAAAGTTTACTTAAATTTTAAGGAATCTTAAGTTGCAATCAATAGGGTTTTGAAGATACAACTTCACAGTCCTACATATACCCGCTATTATTCAAGCATTTCAAAACTTCAAATATTATTGATGTCATGATGAAATATCTATGATGAATTTTGGAAGCCTCATAATGTGAGTGAAACATGCTTCAAGTGTAACATTCGATGAATTTATTTTTGAATGGCCTCCGTGTCATCGGATATCTATGACTGTCAGCAAAAGGACACTTAAATGTTGATAGATTGGACGGAGTTTGCATAATCGCTTTCTGACCAACTTGCTGTGGCCTGTACTTCTTAATCTTATTACGAGCTTTCTAATTTAAGCTGCACATTGCATCACATTACACTTTTGGCCATTGCACTTTCGCAGTTAGCATTTGAGAGCGATCAGCAGTCGAAGAGAAAGGTGTGAAATCTATTATATGGCATAATTATGTAGATATCAATCACACATAAGAAGGCAGGGTAAAACATGAACAGAAGTTTACCTAATCTCAGTATATCCAACCAGTTCAATGCTTTCCAAAACACAGTTAAGCTAGTGTTAGATTTGTATGTTCTCAGTGATTTTCATAAAAGAATATCGCCTTTTAAAGAATGTTGCAAAAGGAATTCATGCCTTAGTTTCTTCACACGTCTTTGATATGTTCCCCCTATTTGATTAGTCTTCCCGACATTGAATTTCCAACTTTCGCAAGAGAAATCATACTTTTCGTCGTTTTATCAAAAGATTGTGTCTTCTGAATGCTGAGGCGATGTTGGTGAAATAGAGTGGATCCAGCCTATGTGGACTACTGCTATTTGGACTAATGACTTTGGTGTCTCGAAATCCAACAAATTTAGAATTGACTGCAGAAAAAGGCTGAACCGAAAAATGTGATTTTTGATGAAGTGCTTTCTAAATGACATGTACAGTATATAGCATGACAGCGTGTCTATTATAATTGTAGGTATTTTCCAATTTTGCTGAATCAAAATCGGCTACATTTGAATAAATAAAAAATGCGGAAAGCAACAAGTGTCTCCTCAGTGTGTACAATGACAATCAAGTTGTATCTGAACAAGCAAGTTGATCAGCAAGGCGTAACGGTTCAAGGCATCCCCAACCAGAGGAACAAAGCACAATGTAGTTGATCAAGCAATGGGAACATGACTGAGTACTCTGTCACTTTTTTAAGAAAATATGGAAGTGTATTCTTTTACATGTCATGTCACTTAACGGATTTTATTGTTTAAGATGATGCACACCAGCAAATGTAGTCTATATACGGTCTAATAAATAGTCGATTTTGATACTCACCTGCAGGTCCCATCTTATTATGTTTTTGGACTCCAATACAGCCTATATCAATAGATGTCTTCCACTGTGACGCTCCAATAGCTCAACTTGCATAAGTCGATAAAACGAATCAGTGTGAAGAAAAACGAAACAATTTTGACACCAAATATCAATCAATATTTTGTGAATTACAATGCAGATGAAAGTTGTTTACAATACCGAAAAATTGTCGTTATTTACTTACTTTCCGTTATGTCAACCTTAGAATTTGTCTTGAATATACATAATGTCAAATAACAATGACTACCGGGCATGCTTCTTCACATCTTTATGTCAATATTTATCCTTTACTAAGCAGTGAAGCTATGCTTTAGTCAATCAACTTAAAAGAATAGTTTTCCGTATGTTGGTCACTCATGGTTATCTACAAACTAAATGGAACTAAATTCGGATGCATCAACGTTGCATTGGCGATGATGTGCACAGAAGATTGTAGGCTTAGTTCACCTCCTAATTAGCATCTGCTGGAAAATCTTCAAATTTCACGAGAACACAATTGAGCTTTCAATATTCTAAAAATCTCCGCTCTCGCATCAGCTGCACATTTCAGACGAGATAAAAAGAAGCCAACGAAGATGTACATGCATGTGGAAAACCATTTGTTGAGAATAAAGGACTAGACATAATGAATGGGATGAGAGAAGTCCTTTGTATTGATAAAATACTTTTTTATTAGGTCGAGATCTTTCATACGCACAAAGCGGCTATCATCAGGTGCATGCAATCACTAAACAAATTGCTTGCATTTGATGATGGTCGCTTGGTGCGTCCGAAAGGCCTCGTAATCCGGCAGCCAGAACGAGTTTCTGCAGGCCAAAAATGAGACTTTCACCGAATGATATACATCCTATGCCTACTACGAATCGGCACGTCTGCCGAGTTCTAGTGAGTTCCTCTTCTTGTCAGGCAGGATCAAAGAAAAACACATGTTAAACCAATGGGACGCAGATTGCAGTTTTTTGGCTAAAATGAATTTTTCTATGTTTTCTCTGATTAAACGAAAGCTACAAAGACCAGAGTCATAATTTTTGGCATGGAATGTCTTCAGGTAATTTCCTTTCATGTTCATGCACCACTGTCTATAAATCTAAACACATTTATATTTGGCGAGCATCTTAATGTCGGCAAACACAAGCATTTTGAGTAACTTTATCCACATTCAACCACATTTTCACATACATTGCCGATCAGGTGCATGATAATAGCAGATGCACATCATAGAAAATGACTTGAAGACATTCCATGTCAAAAATTGTGACTCCAGACTAAATATTTTCCAGTTGATAAGCGAAAACATAGAAAAATTCATTTTACCAAAAACTGCAATCTGCGTCCCATTGGTTTAACATGTGTTTTTCTTTGATCCTGCCTGACAAGAAGAGGAACTCACTAGAACTCGGCAGACGTGCCGATTCGTAGTAGGCATAGGATGTATATCATTCGGTGAAAGTCTCATTTTCGGCCTCGTTCCCTGCAGAAACTCATTCTAGCTGCCGGACTATCGACCTAATAATAAAAGTATTCTATCGACACACATGACTTCTCTCATCCCACTCATGGAGAACCATTTCGGACTCTTGCATGAAATTCATGTTACTGCCTGATTCACTTAAGCCGCTTTATGATGAAAATTTGTCATGCTTTGCATATTAAGACAAAAACAAATTACGCTTAATGAGATAAACAAAAAACCTATGCAACAACTGGCTGATGCCCTGCAAATAATTTACATGTAATGATGACCATAACACAAATTAGAACCATATGGACACCAACACCCTATCGTCCAGGCCGTAACTCGTTTGATCAGGAGTCGAGCACAAGTAGGCTAGAAAGGTAAATTGTTCACACGCCTAGAGCGGCATCTATGCTACTAATCTTATATATGGCAGTAAATAACATTTTCCCACTTGCTTTAAAGAATCTGCTCAAATAGTCAGGGGAGCGTTACAAAAGTAAATGGAACCATGCTCTTACTAGTCATAGAATAATAATCAAATCACAAACACCATCTTCCAGTTGGATCTTGCAGCGATCGGGTGGAGCTGCAGTTCATGAGGCCGTCCACACACGATGGAAGAGCGAACACCTGGGAATCTCCATCGACCAAGCGAAGTAGCCTTGGATCAACCTTTTGGCAACGGTTGGCGGAGACCGCTGCTTCTACGCCGCATAGGCAGGATTTAGAGGCAGGTAGACAGAATCAATTTGCATTCTATGCCATAGAAAATGATGACAGTAAACCCCTTATGGAATTGTAGTTTCAAGCAATGCAATATAGCTGCAGTTACGGCCCCATATGAACGTCATAAAAAATCTCGCGTTTTCACATGGACACTTGCCGCAAGGTGTAGAATTGCATGAAAATCATCATGTGTAAAGCTGTAATTGGGTTTTAAATGCCCAATCTTAGTTCCATCGTTGGCATCGCTACTTTGAGGTCAACTTCTATTCTAGTCAGCATTTCTATATTCTATGTTAGTCTGATTGCTAACAGCAATTCAAACACCTTTCTAAAGTCACATGGCCATCTTATCAGTGAAGCAACTGGCCATTGACGATAACTTTCTTGGCTGTATAAAAGATATACTGTATTTAATGAAATGAAGTGAAGTAAATACAATTCATGACTTATGATTGCTACGTACAGTCTTGTGTCAATTAATTCAATCGTGAAAAGTTCTAAAAATGTTTTAGAGAATCCTAAAATAACATATATAAGAATAATTTTAATCCAATGACAGCGGTATCCCATGAGGTGGGGGCGCATTGAAGTCTCCTCCTTTCTAATCCTCGGCTCGATTCGTTCTAGAAGATCTTGAAGGTCGGCAGCGACATTCTCAAAAATTTGCTAGCTGGCACGGATCCTGATCTCATAATTCGAGCATAATCGTATTGCAAGATCTAGCTCTTCTCTCCTGATTATTCACTCACGGACCCACATTCCCATCTGCGCACTCTTTTTTTCGTCAAACTGGTGCAGCTATCTGCTTTCGATGACATCGCGAAGAAATAAGTGTTGACTAAAAGTATTAAGTGTAAACGCTCCCGCAATTTTCTGACTCATCATAGATCGATATAGTGTTAGTAGCAAAGTTTTCGAGGGTCAGCAACTTTTTGTGTCAAGTGTAAACGGCCTCTGCAATCTGATTGCAGGTGGTAGTAATAAAGTTTCACGTGTAAACGCGCCTTAAGTGTGTGTTTGGGATTGTTCGTTCTTAACTATTCTTTTGTTTGTCTATTTTCATGTTTTGTTTAATCTGTTGCAGTAGCTACATACTATCTTGCAATGCCACCAGAGGATATCACCCATTAAACCGTATTATGCAAAAAGAACTCAGATTTAACCATGTAGATCATCAATCTATGTTATTGAAGTCTACATCACTTTAGCTTCAAATTAAAATAATTCAAACCCATATCAAAAGAAGTCTTATTTAATTTGGACTTGTCTTATCATCATTTAAAGCTAATAAAATGAAGAGAGTTCAATTTAACATGAAGATATCAGCTCCGACTGCTATATCGGGTCTAGTTCCAAACGTTTTATTTTGAGATAACTTGTGGTGTAAATGTCCTATAGTATAACCTACACACAGAGTAACTTCAGAGATGTAAATTGCTTAAATTTTGATAAATACAGCATTTATATCATTTGAACTTCATACTAATCATGACCAGATGTCTTCACACCTTTAGATTAAGTAGGGCATATGCTCCTCATAATTCTGGGACGAGACAAAAAAATTCAAGTACAACAAAGTTCAGAATATACAGGGATGGCCAAAAGTAACGCAAAATATAAATGAGCTGTAATTTTCTTATAATGCAACATTTTGCATAGAATAGAGTATCAGGGACACTAGCACGCTTGAAGATTTTTAGAATATTAGCAGAAAGTGATAAAATTATATCTATTCAAAAAATACATACATGTGCAAGTGCGTCATAATAAATGCTTAAAATGACCTCCATTATTTTTGGTGAAAGGTAGAAGTAGGCGAACAAGATGTGATGATGCAGCAGAGAACTCGGTAGCTGTCAGCTGGAAATCTCCGATCGAATCCTTTTTTTCGAGAGTCTTTCAATTCTTCAAGAATACTGTGTCATACATCCATAAATATGTCTTTTTAATAGAGAAATCAAAACTAACAAGAACTGAACAAAATCAAACTCTTCACTTAATCATTTATCCGCATCTCGTGATCACCAAAAAACGTGTTGAATATCAAACATACGAGGTCTGATTGATAAGTTCGCGGCCTGACATAGAAAGCTTAAAGCCAGGCCATTATGCACATGTGGATTGATACAATGGAATGTGCTGACGGCGCATGACGAGTGATCAGTCGATCCGGTGAACTGTTGGTAAACCATAGCTACTTAACTTCAGTTACTAACTTATCAATCAGTTAGTCAGATAAGTGTTGCGTAAGATAGATCACGTTTCAAATCGAGCTGTAATTCGTTATCTCGGCTTGAAAGGACTCACACCAAAGGAGATTCATAATGATATGGTTGGAACACTTGATGAGAAAGCTCCGTCCTACACCACAGTCAAGAAGTGGGCTTCAGAATTCAAGCAAGGAAGAGGGCTTGGAAGATGATCCCCGTTGTGGAAGACCAGTGACAGTGAGCACAGAAGATGTGATCGATCATGTTCAAAAGATTATTCTTGATGATCGCCGTACAACCGAGCGAAAGATTGCCTTCGAACTGAAGATTTCACAAGAGCGTGTCCATAACATCATCCATCATGAGCTTGGCATGAACAAAGTTTCCGCTCGATGGGTGCCACGACTGCTCACACCAGAGAACAAACGAGCCCGCTTTCTCCTCTCAAGGGACAACCTGGCGCTGTTCCTAAGAGATCCTGAAAATTTCATGGACCGGTTCATTACGATGACAATTACTCGCGGACAATTACTGGCGAGTACTACGCTCATTTGTTGCAGTAGTTACGAGTGCAGATCAAGATCAAGCGGAGAAGGAAGCTCACGAGAGGCGTGCTCTTCCATCAAGACAATGCGCCTGCTCACACCTCCGCTACCGCCATGTCTGCCATCCAAGGTTGTGGGTTTGACATCATTTCCCATCCACCCTATTCTCCTGATCTGGCACCATCGGACTTTCATCTCTTCCCAAAAATGAAATTGGAGCTCAGTGGTCAGCACTTCGCATCCAACAGTGACGTCATGGAGGCCGTTGAAGAGTATGTGGACTCCAAAGACTCACACTTCTATGAGCAAGGGATCCGCGCATTGCAGCACCGTTGGGCTAAGTGCGTTGATTGTAGGGGCGATTATGTCGAAAAATAAATATGTATCGTATGCGAAATATGCTTTTTTCTATATCGGGCCGCGAACTTTTCAATCACCCCTCGTATATATTGAATTCAATGTGTACTTGAGCTGCATATAATAAGCACTTGATTCCGTTTTTGCTAACTGTGATACTTACACTCTCGAGTGAGCGTGATGGATTTGCCTACCAGACCTGATACATTGCTCAACTTTTCTTTGCTAATAACCGAAGTCAATCTGCCATTTCGATAGCCTTCAACAGCAAACACAAGATTGTTCGAAGTTCATTTTCTGTCAGTAGCATCACACGTCTGATATCCAAATTTGAAAAGATGCTTTCTCTACATGATGCACCAAAATCAGGTTGCCCATTATTCAACGAAGAACGATCTGAACTGGTTATTGAGTATCTGCAGTCAGTTCCATCATTGAATCAACTTGACATTGCTTCTTCCTCTGATATGGCGCGCGCATCCAATATTCCGGAGCGGACTGTTCGCTGAATACTAAAGGAGCATCTAGGAATGTATCCTTATCATTTATCCCTAATACAGTCGATCACGGAGGCAGACTTCAGCTCTAATGAATTTCACGAACTGGATGCTCAACTGGAACAAAATCCTGGCGTGTTGACCAACGTGCTATGGAGTGATGAGGCCTATTTTAGCCTGGACGGTACGGTTAACAGGCACAACTGTATTACATCGGCTTACTACAATTTATGCTTCGATCGGAGAAAGTTTGCATTCACCGAAAGTTTATGGATTGTATTCTCAGCAACTTACCAACTAACTCCGTTTTTCTTCGATGGCGGTGTCAATGGGACAATTACCGTGCTGTGCTCTCCGATCATGTGATCCCAGAACTTAGGAGAAAGTGAAAGATTAACTCAGTCATTTTTCTACATGACAATGCACTTCCGCATATTCTAAGACGGTACGAGAATTGTTGTCCAAACATTTTCAACCAGAACGAGTCACTGGTCCTGGATATGGGCAGCCTTGTCCAGCGAGATCTCCAGATCTTTCACCTCTAGATTTCTGGTTTTGGAGAATGCTTGAATCTCGCGTGTATCATATGAGCAAACCGGAAAGCATCGAAGAATTGAAAGACAGGATTCGATCGGAGATTTCCAGCTGACAGCTACCGAGTTCTCTGCTGCATCATCACATCTTGTTCGCCTACTTCTACCTTTCACCAAAAATAATGGAGGTCATTTTAAGCATTTATTATGACGCACTTGCACATGTATGTATTTTTTGAATAGATATAATTTTATCACTTTCTGCTAATATTCTAAAAATCTTCAAGCGTGCTAGTGTCCCTGATACTCTATTCTATGCAAAATGTTGCATTATAAGAAAATAACAGCTCATTTATATTTTGCGTTACTTTTGGCCATCCCTGTATTTGTCATGCATTTGCATTTAAAATATTTTGTCTTTATGTAGACATTACAACTGAAAAGATCAATTAAGTTACAAAAGGAGTGCTGCCAACGATGTTCAGAAGCAAATTTGAAAATATTGAGTCCATGTAGCACTTGTGCTTCACAACGATGAAGTTGTCTGAGTTATTCAGCTACCGGATACGTGATGCGTAAGTGTTTGATATTACATGGGCTTGAAATGTGTAAAAGTATCGCGCATCATGTCAATCTGTTACATAAACATCGCATAAAGCCTGTAGTAAAAAATAAATGAGCCTTGCTTATATTTGGAAGCATTGGATAAATATGTTATACAAATTACTTACCAATATAATGAAGAAATATCTGCCGTCTCACGACGCAAGATTCAAAATTATGTTCTCAATAGATGTCAGTATACCAAAAACACATTCAAGTGATAGCCAGGATCGAAGATTGCAAGTCCTTTTGTGACCTGATAACTGAATTTTGTCCTGCTATTTCAATAGATGCGTCAACGATTGTTTTATTCAACACACTGACATTCAGATATATCAAGAAAATACATTATCTTTACAGTTGGTATTTACTTTATTTCATTTATCTATTGTTTGACTTTACTTCCTGTTTGTAAAGGATTTGAATAAAAAGTAACTTTAACAAGACGACTTGTAAGTCACACCGATGAAGCTCAGTTACGTTTTCATCAAACAAAATGTGTGCAAACCGAATGGACAACTAATATGAAGTCACATACCTATCGCATAATCAGGTCAATCGAATTAGTTATGTACTGTGAAAAACGGCTCATGCGGTAACTTTATAATTCACTTCACAATGTTCAAATCTAATGAAAGTTTTTAACACTTACCACATCGATATTAATTTTCTATCACTGTTTCTTGCAAATGCATGGGCGATCTTAAGCTTTCTCATCATAGACTGAACATTTGAACATGCTAGTATGTTCGGTAATTCTATTCTTTCCCCCCCCCACATTTCTGTTGTTGACACCAGGAAGTGTTGCAACGTCAACGTCATCGTCATGCTCCTACAGACAGTCTCACTAACGTCGCATAGCGTTGAGTGTGTAAAACTCCTCTTATTTGACTTGCAGAACATTTAAAGCCTCAGAATTGGACAACGCTCGCCACTTGTCTGTAGACAACAATCACACGAAGTTCATGATCACAGCTGTACCTTGTATTCTAGTTGAGTATCCAAGGTACCAATCCTTCATCCCAGGGTTCAAGTAGGACTTCTCAGTGGTGCTGTACTGTCAGTGTCACTCAGTGACAGATCAAGTCTATTCTAAACCCAGTGTGACTAACTTTTGATGATTTTGGAAAACTTGAAAATGTGGGGGGAAAGAATAGAGGTACCGTATGTTCAATATGCAGAATCCATATGAAGCCAAACAGCTAGCGCCATGGAAAATATTGCTTTTCCACACAATTTAATTTCGATTACAATAGTGGCTCCATGCAACAGTGATCCATACAACTGGAAAATATCTTTCCATTCGACGTGGCTAGATTCAGATCATGCGCTGCATACAATCAACAAAAGGGTCAATGCAGAGCAACTGAGGATCGATTGAAACTTTTTGGGTGCATGATAACACTTCGAGCAAAACCCGTCCAAAACACTCCAAGTCAAATTTTCTCTTACAGAATTCCAGAAATCCCTATTTCGTTATCATAATCACTTCTAAAACTTGGAATTAAAATGTGGTCTACATACACATGTAATTCAATGATAACAAATATAATCTTAAAAATATGAAAAGAAGATCAAAAGAATGTAACAGGGAGTAAAGGTGCATGGATTTTATCACTCAATAACTAATCTAAGCTTCTTCTTAAAAATCGAACTTCAGTGGGAAATCCCTTATTATTCTTGCGATCCAATGATTCAATCATCAAAAGATCGGTGATTGTGTAGCACATAACTATGACGAATTGAAAACAATTGTCCAACGTCATGTAAACACGTGTCTATGTGTTGTACTAAGTGCTCTTACATGTACATAAAAGCTAATATTCACTTTCTGTCTCACATCAAGGCAAGAACCTCCATTAAGCTTTAGGAACTTTTGGCTCTTTCAATTTCAAAGAGGTAACTCCACCTTCAGACTTCTGAATGCTTCTACTTTCCTTTTTGCTATTCAGTAGTAGCCAAGCTTTCACACCTTATCCAATGATATATAAGTTAGCTTTCTTAACCACAGTGTGAAAACTCGGTACTAGAGAGCAGCAACTCAATATTGGATGATATGTGTAGAATGTGTAGATTTGAGCATTCAGATTGGTTGAAGAGCAATTTAGATTATCAAACCAAGCGTGCGAACTACTTCGTTAAGTAAGAATAAATCATTGGATATGGTGTATTCAGAAAATTCGGTTACTAAATGGGGGCAAATGTGTTATCAATATCCAAAATTTGATTCTGAACTTTAGAAGCAAACAAATTCATTGTTTGGAATTTCGAGCCAAAGTGAACAATTCTTGGTGTAATTTAACAGAATGCGGTAATCTAAATTAATAATTCCATTCACCTCACTCTAAGAACAGCGAAAATATAACATATAATGCAAAAAATGTAATTTCACTCTTTTTATGATCCAATTCACGATAGGCTAATCTTCATTATCTTTAAATGTTAGTAAAAAATGCACATACGATGGATTTGATTAGTTTCTCACCTGTTTACGAATATTGTTCAGAAAATGCAAATTCCACTGCCACACTGTATTAAGTACACGATTCTAGTAATTTCTGGTTAATAGTTTGCCAGGTGCTACTTGAAATATGACGGACAAGAACGTAGCGTGGTCCAAAACTTCGTACATTTCATAAGATTACATAAAAGTGAACTTAATACATTGTTCGGAGGTTGTAAAGAAGCAATTGGTGCTCATCATCTTTGATTTAATAGTGTCTAAATTGTTCATATTGCATAATAAATGAAAATTGTAAGCTTCGGCAAATAGAAGTTATTACACTTCAGCCATTAGATTTCGATAGTTAATTCTAACCTCTTTCAATTGACATGCTTAGCTAATATTTATTGTACTTCGATTGCGTGTAAAAGAATGACAATTACAGATACCGTGCGCACATTAATTGTATGTGCAGCATTTCTCAAGCTTCTAACAATGACACGTATTCTTCAAAGATGTTTGATTGACTTGCCATTGTCTAAGGAACTAAAACCGAATTTCGTCAAATAAGGCGTGGGAAGTTCATGAGTTCTTGCTTAAATAATTGAACTTCTAGAACGCAAATCTTGCATGATCCTGAACGCTCTCACCTGTAGCTGTGACCCATAACCACTGACTCGCATACTTGGAATCGCTTGACACATTTGTGTACATCTGGGATGATCCTTAATTTTTGGTATATGACTGGCATACCTTCCACATATATGCTACATTTCGGTCTTGAGATGATATGGTATCAATTATGGTTATTCTAAAGATTGATGCATTGATACTCTGCGTTTACTTTGCCGATAATCACAGAAGTAAGTGAACCGGAAAATAAGGGATTTTTCAGGTATATGGAATTAAAGATAGGTAAAAAATAAGTCAAAAAAGTCAAAAATTAGATTTGAAATCACTTACGTGCTTCATGGCCGTTCTTAGAATAGCAGAGGACAGAATTCATACTTAAGCGATAATCTTTACTTTGTTGCTAAAAACTTAATGTGACTTGAAAAAGGAAAAGACTTAACCAAGCAGAATAGTGGAACAGCATGAATAAACTTTTAAGCATTGATAGCAAATGAGCTATGCGAAGTTTAGAGTTCAAGTTAAGTGACAACTGACAAGTCTATATTGGAGAAGTGAAGTAGTAAGAAACAGTCCACAATAAACACAGCGCCCACCCCCATCGCCAGCCAGCGGCGATGCTTAAACCGGCCTGCCGGCCGACCGGTCTTCAAAATTTGCGGCCGGGCCGCAATTCAGAATTGCATCACAGTATAACATCCTCATAGTGCGATATCGCCAATCGGTGGTAGGCAGAATTTTTGGTCGCAAGAGTGAAGAAATAGAAATCCATTCTGTGGAATACCGCTCACTTAGTAGTAAGAAACACTCCACAATAAACACAGCGCCCACCCCCTCGGGACGACAGTCTTGGTCGGCTGTCTAGGTTGGGCTTGGTCGGCTGTCCAGGTGAGTTTTGGTCGGCTGTCTAGGTTGGAAAGGAGTGTTAGGATGTGAAAATGGAGCTGAGATTTGGTTTCTCCGTAAAATTTTGGTTTGGGGAGTTTTTTTCCATCGTTTTTGAAAAGTTTTGGAAAATTGTCTTTCTTTTGGTTGTGTTGAGAAACGGTCTCTAGCGGGCGAACGAAGGCTCGGATGGGAAAACGGAGGCCAGATTCGGATTCTACATGAAATCTTGGGTTCGGGAGGTGATTTCCAGCGGAATCGGTGACATCAAATTCTGACCCCCCCTCTGGACGAGACTTCGAGCTTGGCTTGTAGGAATGGTAGAGAGTCGTGCAACAACTCGTTTGAAAGCTAAGAGTGAGATGAATTCAGTGGAAAAACTGGCTTGTTCATATCTGCTTTCGTTTAGATGTGAGACGCCATTGAAAATTTTGGAAATTTGTGAAAAACGACAGAGTTAGAACTTCCAAAAGCAGTCTCTAGCGGGCGAACGAAGGCTCGGGTGGGTAAAGGGAGACCAGATTTTGAATCAGCTTGATGTTATTGTCCAATGAGGATCATCATCCAATGAGAATCATGCATTTCTCTATAAATAATGAGACTTTAGAGTGACAATCATTCTATCTTTGAATCGTATAAGTGACGGACGCACGTTCTCTCAGCTCATCTATCCTACTTTTCAACTAGAATGGTAAGTCGGAAAACTTCCCTCCACCTCCTTTCTTGAGTGTTAACCTAATCACATCTTTCCGCTTTCAGGCTTCTACATCACTTACCAGACTAGATGCTGATGTCCAGACGGTGCAAGGTTCGCTACAATCAAGCCATCTACTGTTGAGACCGGTGGAGGAGACAACACAGGTACATAATCCTACACCGCTACAGCGTAAATTTAGACAAGGCATACGCTATTACGATCATGCTATAGCACTGGAAACGGTAATGATCCCTTCCACAGACGTGAGTGTGAAGAAGAATCAGTATGGAGACTACGTCATCATTCCTGTAGCTCCATACATGCGTCGCCAGCTTGACATTATTGAGGAATTTGTGACACTAAATATGGATATCCCTACTCCCCTTGACGAAGTGTGGAGAGCGAGAGATGACAAGGATGCACCATATAAAAAGATATGGGAAGGTGAACGACTTTCTCTACCACTATCGCATTGGTGTTCTTACTATCGAAAGGATGGAGAACAAATAACACCCATCAGGTGTGAAGAGCTCGCAGAAGGCATTTGGAATATTCGTTTCACAATAAGCGGACTATATTATGGTTATCATAAGGATAATAAATTGGCCTCTCTAGCGATGCATACTCAATCCATCCTATATATACCAAAGCAGCCAGATGTTAAAAACATTATTGATCAAATCCTCAACGAGAGCGGTGGGAAGCACAAGTCAGAGAAGAATGTTCCCGGAAAACGCAAATCAAAGAAGGAGAATCGCTAATCCTTTTCTATCTCTACCTTATGACAATTCGCTTATGTGCTTTGAGTGTCGTAGACGTGGTCTTATCAGATACATTTTACCTCTTCGCTGTCATCATGTTATTTGTGTATTTTGTCGTGAACAGCATCGTTGCACTTCTTCATATTGTAATATGTTATAGAATTTTTCATCCGACGAGTAAAACTATGTAATTTTCTTTTTAGTCATCCACCATCATTTTTATGGATTTTGAGGGTGAACCTGTACAGGAGCTCAGTGCTATTGCCATGGACAATTGCTCATATCAGATTGTTAGTGTCTATCATCATCATGCCAAGTGTGATCCCAAAGCTGATGGGTGGGCGAGAAAACATAATCATGGACTTAATCAACAATATTTACAAGACTTTGGTCTTCCTAGTGAAAGTGCTCTTCTTATTGACTTTAAAAGATGGCTAGCAGCCTTCAATGTTGTACGTATCTTTTGCAATGATACCTCCAAGGAGAGAAAGCTTTTTCCTAATCTAGTCATTAATGATATTCTACTTCCACCTTGGGATAGTAGAGTTAATCAACACTATCATGAAGTTACGAAACGTTTCAAGGAATTGAGTGTTCCCATTTCAAATGTTCGTTGTAGTAGTTACATTCATAATCAATGTTCTTTTCCTTCTTACCTCAACACTACCAAAGCAGGGTTTGGTTTTCATTGTTCTCTGTATGCTAGTTACCAATTGTATCTATTTTATTTCTTTCAAACCCAAAATGTGTAATGCATGCTTGAAGAAGTCACTCAATTAAAGCTTTATGTAAAGACTTGCTGTTTTTCATGCAATTGGAGGGATAGATGCAGGATGACAATGTCTTTCTCAAATGATTGTGGAACATTGCGTTTTCATAGGCAAAGTTTAAAAGGGACTATTCAGGATTATGTGATAACATTTCATAAAGATGAGATTAACATCGAATCAGTTATTGGTGATGCTAGCACACTATTTTTGAAGTTAATGGATACGTTTTCTGATAAAATTGTGATGGAGCGATTAGTTGCGAAAATTCATTTCAGTCATTTTGGGAAAGAAGAGGTAGAAGATCGTTTCTTCCAGTTTGCTTCCAATTCGATGGAAGTTGTAGATAATCCTGAATAATTTTTTGAAAGACGTATGGGAAAAATTGCTCAACGTCTTGATGCATTTAACCATCATGGTAGCAGTCTAGTGATTGAAGCAATTTCAAATATTCACATTCAACTTTCTATAAAAGAAACTTAAAGATGCAATGGTACTTGATCGTAGCAAAATTGGTTTACGAGTTATGTCTACTTGCTCTCGAAGTATATTCCTTCTGTACATGCGTCTATTATTTAGAAAAGGCTAGCAAGCTCATGTCGTCAAAAAGACTTGCTTTAGAAGTTGTTAGTAAGAGTGAAAATATGTGTGATGTATGTAAGCGAAAGGATGGAAGTGAAAAGCGCATCTTTAAGAGATGTAAGCATACTTTCTGCCAGCGCTGTTTCATACGCTGCTGTATTCAACTTTGTCAATGTAGTCACTGTGATATAGCTCATTTTGAGTGTCACTTCTGCCATAAAAGTTAGTACCTATGCAAATATGGAAAACTCAAGTTGTGACAATGGTAAAGAGAAAAATGGCGAGACGTAAAAGTCGAAAGTCTTCAAAATTTTCTGGAGAAATTCGAACTCTTCAACGAATGAAAGGAAATCATCGACATAATGCTATACGACATGCCAATGATAAATTTATTCGAGAAATTGTTTCTCATGTGAGAAGTTTGAGGACAAAGAAATTATCACCACAACAACGAAAGTTACTTAAACGATATACTACAAAATTACGATTCATCTCCAATCCTAAAATCACCCTTCAAAGAAAGAGGAAAACTCTGACACAAAAGGGTGGTTTCCTTTCAGCAATACTTCCGATGTTAGCTCCTGTAGTGGGCGACGTATTGGGTAATATCTTTGGCTTTAAGCGTTAATTATGCAAATGTTGAATCTCAAAGTATTAAAATGGATTTCAGACTTCAGTGTGATAAAGTTCTGACTGTATCAGCCATCCCATGCAGGTAAAACTGTTTTCACTCTGAATTTTCTAGACAAAAGAAAAGAATTCTTTAGGGAACCTATCAATCGAGTTATTTGGTGTTGTGGTCTTTATCGGCCGTCACTCTTTTAGGAATTGCAACGTCGTAACATTATTCGAAATGAAAGAATTATTCGAGCTGATAAGATAGAGTCCAACGATGTCGTTGTATTGGATGATTTATTGAAGGAAAGCAAGAATTCTAAAGACGTTGCAGATATGTTCACTCGCGAAGCACATCACAAAAGGTGCTTTATAATCTATATCACGCAAATTTGTTTCCTGATGGGAAAGAAGCCCGCACACGAAACCTGAATACGCACTATTACGCTATCTTTAAGAATCCACGAGATAGAAGTCAATTTGAAATTTTAGCGCGACAAGTTGCGCCAAGAGGTTCAAAAGCCTTAATTGAAATTTTTCAAGCAGCAACTGAAAAACCACACGGTTATTTATTTATTGATTTTACACAAGAGTGTCCGGAAGAATTTAGATTTCGAAGTGATATTTTGAAAAAGCCTATGACTATCTACAAACTATGAGCTCCTATTCTCGCATGATTGTTATTCCTCAGGATGAATATGTGCAATTGACTGCTTTACAGCAAGTAAATTAACCTCTAGCAAGTCAAATTTATAAGAAGGAACTGGATTATCAGGAAAATGCACATATTAAAGATCCATATCGCGCAGTTTTATTACAATCAGAAACTGTTGAAGAATTGAAAAGTTTGAAGAATAGGATGCGTGACTCTGTTTCGACTGCTACACCTTTAGCATCTCGTGCACATGCAATAGCTTTTTTCAACAGCTCTGAACCATATCTCAATGTGAATAATAGAGGTGAAATCATTACAGATGATGACAATATTATTAGCGCTTCGCGTTATGAAGACTTGATTCAGCATGCAACGCGCAGAAAACGTCGACAAGGTTATGTCCCACATGGTTGGCCATATTTTCTTCAACTATTGAAAAAGCATAATGTTCCAAAATTTGCATTGAATAATGAAACATTGAAAGAACTTGATTCTACTTCGGAAGTTGATACTACTTCAAATGTTAATTCTGTTCCTAAAATTAGGAGTGTTACAATGCCAAGAAATTGGTTTTAGAGTTTATCTTCTACATCCCCTTCCACACTTACTAAGATAACAAGAGGAAGAGAACGACGTAGATCTACACCCTCTAGGCAAACAAGAGGAAGAGATAGACGTAGAAGATCTCCACCAAAGAAATATATGTTCTCAGACTATTAATATGAAGCAGATGTGCTGCATACCATGTAATGAACCGCCGGAGGTGCATGTTGATGTAACATGTACTTTCTGTGCCAGCTCTTACAGTGAGACTCCTAAGCAATGTGAACATCAACGTAATTCTGCTAAATCTGGTAGCTGTTGTAAGTGTAAAAAGGCAAGAAAGCAAAAACATGAGAAGAAGGAGAATGAGTCAGTCGTCATCACATGAACTTTTAAAGTCAATATATTTTGATGTAAAACATACAGCAGGATTTTCATCTATAAAGAAATTGTCAAAAGCGAGTGGTCTTCCACAATCACAAGTTAAACAATGGCTAAAGGGTCAGGTTACCTATACACTTCACAAACAAGCGAAAAAGAAGTACCGTACTCGTCATTATATTACTCATGACATTGATGAACAGTGGCAGGCAGATTTGTGTGACGTTGCCTCCATTTCAAAACATAGCTCGGGAAATAATTTTATTTTGACAGTAATTGATATTTTCTCGCGATATGCGTGGGCTCAACCTTTAAAAACTAAAGAAGGTGAACGAGTAGCAAGGGCCTTCCAGTCAATTTTCCAAGAGGGTCGCATTCCAAAGAGAATTCAGAATGATCAAGGAAAAGAGCTCGAAAATCAGCATGTGGGAAGAATGTTTGAGAGATATGACATTGAGTTGTTTAGTGTTAAGAGTGCCTATAAGGCTGCATTAGGTGAACGTTTTAACCGCACATTGAAAAATCGTTTGTGGTGAAATTTTACTGCCAACTTAACACAAAATTGGAAAAAGATTCTACAAGATGCGGGACATGCCTACAATCACTCTGTGCATCGATCTATTGGACTCAGACCAGCAGATGTGAATGCTGACAATGTAGATGAAGTGCGTAAAACATTCTAACGTAAGCGTAATAATGCAAAAGTGATGTAAAAATAGGAGATAAAGTTCGCATATCAAAAGTGAAGAGTGTTTTTGCCAAAGGTTATCTCCCAAATTGGACAGAAGAAATTTTTACAGTTTCAAGCATCAATAAAGAAGACTCTCCCACAACTTAGAAGTTAAAAGATTACGATAATGAAGAAATAGATGGCAGCTTTTACCGTGATGAGATTGAGGTAGTCACTGAAAGTGAAACATATTTAGTAGAGAAAATCATCCGTTGCAAAAAACGTCAAGGCGAAGAATTGTGTCTTGTTAATTGGCTCGGTTATCCTTCACGTATGAACTCTTGGATGCATCGTGCAGACATTTTTCATCAAAGTGATCGCAAGTGATTTATGCAAAACTATAACTTGCGAGTTCAAGATTTAAGTAATGAATCCGACTGCATCGTTTTATTCACGTCCCTCCTATGTAAGTGGCGCGGGTACAATTTACAGTGGTGCTCGCCGTCAACGTGGAGGTAGTATATTTGGTGTGCTGAAATCTGTTGTAACTCCTCTCTTATCTACTGTCGGAAAAACTTTAAAACGATCTGTTTTAAGTAATGCTGTTGGCTTTGCTGGCGATGTTGTCAATGATATTGCCAGTGGAAAAAATATAAAGAGTACTATACTAAATCGTGGGAAGGAATTCGGTTTAAGAACATTACAGGAATCCTTAACTCGTAATTGACAAAAGAAAGCACCTAAACGAATGAATGTTGGAAGAAAAAGAAAACAGCGCGGAGCTGGTAAGAGGTGAACTTCACGCAAATCTAAGAAAAGGCATTCACGCTCTAATCCTTCATCGCGTGCTAAACGACGACGCTGTCACAACTTCCAATCATGGAGTGTAAAACTTCAAATTTTTGTTTGTTTGATCAACAAGCGATACAGACAGATATTCTTAGTTCAAGTATTGTAGATTATCATCCTCGAACTGCTGAGAATACTGGCCCAATTGAATTTGTCATTCCTGGCGCTAGTGATGACTACATTGATTTAAGTCATGCGATGGTTGATGTGCGGTTCAGAATTCAGCAAGCAGATGGTACTAACATCGATGCTACACATAAAGGTAGTCTGAACAATTTACCGCTGGGAACACTATTTCGTGATGTTTCTCTAACTATTGGAGAGCAACAGGTAGAAGGTGGACGAAGAGATTATCCCTAATAAATCATATTTCAATGCCCTATCACAGTTTCATCCGTCCGCACAAAAGAGTCATATGGAAGCAATGGGATGGTATAGAGATCAAGCAACACAATTTGATAGTGAGACAAACGCTGGTTTTGTAAAGCGATCTGCTTTGATTAAAGATAGTAAAGTATGTCAGCTATATGGTCCACTAAATCTTGACTTCTTCAGACAGTCAAAGTTTTTACTCTGTAATACCAGCATGCGAGTCAAACCTACATTAAACAAGCCTGAATTTTTGTTGAATGCATATGCTAAAGTTGTCAATTTTAAAATCCATGTGGAAGATCCTACGCTATACATTTGTCGAGTGGTAGCTAATCCAAGTGTAATTAGAGGACATGTCTTAACCGTAGAAATGCTATTTATCCCATTCAACATACAAAGCTTCTCACATTTACTATTCCTAAAGATCAAAAAAGTTTTATGAAAGATGGTTTATTTCCATCAGAAGCACCAAAACTCCTAGTGATAGCAATGGTTGAAAATGATGCATTTAATGGCAATGTCAAAAAGAATCCTTTCAACTTCAAACACAACAGTTTGAGCGAAATTGCTTTACGTGTAAATGGTGTCAGTCATCCTGGACCGCCTTATAGACCAGACTTCTCTTCTTATCAATTTTTGCGCAGCTATGTTGACTATATGAATGTCTTTGGCTTTTACAACACAGACGACACCAACGGGCTTGCAATGAAAGAGTTTAAGAATGGCTATACTATTTATGCATTTGATTTGACTGCCGACAGTGATATTAGTGCACCTTATTGTCAAGCTAACTTTCCTCATAATATTCGCTTGGATCTGGAGTTTAAAACAACGCTAGCTGCGACGATCAATGTATTGATTTATGCAGTTTTCGATTCAAATATTGAAATAACGTGAGTATTTTGACGTTGAATAAGTATCGTGACGTGATTCTTCACCATAATCTATAATGAGTTGGTTGAATGCTGATGATATTAAAGCTAAAGTACAGCGTAATGCAGATGAAGCTACGTTGAAAACTTTTGATGATGTCTATTTGCTAGATACCCTACTAACTGCAGTAAAACAGTATCCCATCTTTATTGTAATGAACACTCAGTCAAAGAATTTAGAAGGTGAACATTGGAAAGCTATCTTTACTGGAAAAGACAGACGCGGTGAACTATTTGACTCTCTTGCTCAACCTCCAAATATACCAACACAGCAGTGGTTGAGAAAACATACTCGTCAATATCAACGAAATGAGCGCATACTACAACATACACTTTCATCAACTTGTGGTGCTTTCGTATTGTACTTCATTTTAAAACGTTTGCATGTACGTCGATTTAAATCTGTTATTCAAAAGTTTTCATGTAACCCATCTTCTAATGAAAAGATGATTTGTAAGTTCTGTAATGATTTGAAATAAAACATCATCATATAGGAATAAAAATTGTTTTTATTTCAAAATCCGCAAGGTATGTACATATTCGATTAAATGGTCTAAGATTGCATCTGCTTGCACTTCTGATTTCAGTCCGGTAATGATGACTTTACTGTTGTGAAAGATTGCCATATGTACAGGATTCCAACGATTAATGAGAGCTGCAGGAAAAAGTTCTGGCTCATAACACAAATTGTAGCTGCTGCTATGAATCTTCGAAAACGATACATTTTCACTCAATTGAGTAGAGATCACCATATTGTTCACCGTCAGATTCGACATCACACACTTATCCTTCTTCCATATCCGTCGTAGTAGCTTCTGCAGTTCTAAGCGCATTAGCCGCGACGATGAATGAGAAAGTGCGCCGAGAATTTGTACTGTCCTGTTTGGAAAGAGTTGAAGGTTCGTAAATTGCTCATCTTCACCACTAACATTTGAGGTCGACCGGGATGATACTTGCTGTTTGGAATTTGTTGATGTAATGTTGCGAGATCGATTTTGGTATAGAGTCTGATGCGGCGGCGAATGTTGACGATGGTGTAGCGATGACGTCTCATGATGAAGAAATAAGTAAATAGAGCGATGTATCTTCCTTTTATACTTTTCCCAACTACCTTGATTAAATGTGAAGCAGATAGAAAGTTGGGGATGATAGATTTGTATTCGTTGCTTTTTTAGTCGCAACCATATGCGATTTCCCATGCGTGAATGTCTTTTCATGTAGAAGTATTTCAAGTCCTTCTTGATATGATTTAGGCACTGAAAATGTCGATATGATAAAGCAAATTCTCTTCTCATATTTCCAGTATAGTCTTTGAAATGATCGTTTTGATCATAATCAATGTCGACATGTTGTAGGGAATCTAATTTCCAACTCTTCATGATGGAGCGTAACATTGTGTTGAAGGTGGTGTCTGATTAAGATTTGCATAGCAAAGCGATGAACTCTCGACGAATAATTGACATAATGGAGCGATGTATCCATCTTTTATATTATTCCCAATTGTATTTGCGAAATGAAAAATTGATTGAGGAATCAGGATGACAGATTTGAATTTCATTTCTGTGATGTTGAAGCCAAACTTGATTACCCAAAGAGATGAATTTTGGCGTTTCAAAATATTCCAAATCCCTCATGATGTCATTAAGATTCAAAAATTGTCGCCATGTTAATATAATTCCTCTCGATGTATTTCCATGAGAATTTTTGAAATGAACGTTTCCATTGCGATCAACTTTGATGTATTGTATAGAATCCAAAATCCAAGTCTTCATGATGATATGCAAATTGGTAATATATAGATCACCAAAATATGAAAATGTCGTTTTACCATATTTTGCTTGGCAATGCAGCAACAAATAGATTTGCTAGTAATCGAGCCGCTATCTTTTCTACTCCCTTTCTTTTGATAATATACAACAGCTGAATGGAGAGTGGGAAGTAGGGGTCACACAACTTGTTCACAGTAACTGTCTATACTTTTGATCATGAGATGATGACTATTGATATGAGACGCACAGCTGCTTACCAATGTGAAAAGGGCTGCCGAGTATACATTCCACAATGGCCGAAGAAAGATCATCTATCATGTCAGAAATTCGTATATGATTTCCAGAATAAAGCGTGTAAACACATTGTTCAATTTAGTCACCACAATGGTGATCATAATTATGTACATCATGTAGTTTATAAAGATTGGATTGTTGCTTGGAGTTCCAGTTTAAGAAATGATTTAGTTTACTTCGCTAGCACCTTAACAAGCTATGATAATTATAACGTTAATTACCACCCAAGTGGTCATAAACAGTTAATATATCGAGAGGAAGCTTATTATGTAGATCTTATTCCAAAAAATGAGAAGACGTTGGTGAAGAAGATTGTGATTAAGCCAAGAAAGACAAACATGACTCCTGAAACATTATTGAAGAAGTTTAATTATCTCCTTCGAGTTGATGGTAAACAAGTGGCAACATTGACTTATATCAAATCATCTAATCATATTGCAATAAGTAAATTAAATGATGATGATCTAGTATTAGTTTGTTCAAAAGATTTTCATCAGTTCTTACGACATCGTTCTGCCGCTGTTCATGGAAAATTTGATGTGCAGATGATTGCAAATTTGATACAGAATGGACCGTATCTTTATACAGAAAGTGTGTAGAGCCTTTAGGTGGTGTCTTACATGAAACAAGAGTGTTGATGCCTCGCATTATTACAGTTGAATTGGTTGTAGATTATTTGAATGAAGTGATTAATGAGCAACATGTTTCACTTTCTGAAAAAGAAGGTGCTTTGTCTCTCACTGTAAGTGGGAAAGATATTGAACTAATTATGGATAAAACTCTAATGGACATTTTGGGTTTTGATCAAAATATCTTTAAAAGTGGTACTGTAACCAAAGCTAGCGCAGACATGTCACTATCGCGTCGTATTAACTATTTTCAGATATATTCCAATATTGGTGAAGATGTACGTGTGGGAGATGTTGAAGCTCCATTGCTAGCAATGATACCATACCAGCCAAAAAGCTGCAGTATTTTATCTGAGCATACTTTCAAGAAAGTGCATTATACAAAGCTGAAATCAAACTACATCCCACAAATTGATATTGCCATTTATGACGATGCTGGTGCGTTGATTCCTTTTCATAAAGATGCTGTGACAAGTATCACACTCCATTTCCGAATGAAGAGTTAATGCAAAAGTATGCTAATATATTTTTCCAATGTGATTAGTATGGAAAGTGAAAATAGAGATTCGTTTCTAATTTACTTACCCAGCAATGCTTCTATGAATAAATTTCCTAATAATAAACTATCAGACTTTCGAGTAGAATTAAATCGCTCACTACATCTAGAAGGCGAATGGGAGGTGGGCGTTTCTAGTATTTGCTATGATAGCAATATTCAGAATGTGAATGATTTGGAAGAAATGATATTGACTCCTCGCACCCATGATGGAATAACGATGAATAATGCATTCCAGTTCCCATACAATTTAACGTCAGATGGAAAGTGGAACTATGAATGGATTCAGATAAAATCAGATTATTATGGTCCATTTGGGGATGAGAAAATTATTAAGGCATTCAATAGTGGCAATACGTCCATCATGAAGAATGAGGATCAGAAAGTTTATGAGTCTACTATCTATTATTGGAATGGGAGACAGTTCCTTCGCTTTCATTCTTTTACTAAAGGTCTTACACTGAGGTTGGATAATGAATTCTATCCACATCTCGGTTTTGGGCACGGTCTACATCTAACGTCAATTGCTACTGCAAATGTTAAAAAAGTTTATTCAAATCGAATCAACAAATCTCATTATAAATTCAAAATATTTGATGAAGATGTTATAGAACGTGAAGATCACATCATTTTAAAGAAGCGTGGTGTTCAACCTTTATCACTTACTGAGTTAATAAAAACGATGGAGTGAGACTGTTGGTAAGAAGTATGGAGAGAAAATTATGGCGGACAAAAATAAGTTGGTTATTCAGAAATATAATGACAAACTTACAGTTTATTTCTCTCCAACCTTGCGTCATTTTGTAAGACATCCAACACCTATTATTGGAAGCGGTTTGGTTTATGCTTCTCATGAATATCACACTAAAGCTGATTCAGTTAATGATGAATGGTGGGTGAACATCTATGGTGATCGCATCAAGAAAAGTTACCAGTCTTATCAAGAATCTAAAGTTAGCATCAATATAATGCCGCGTCTATATCATACAGTTGAAAGCTTCATTCATGTAATGAATCCCTATATACAAAAGAAGTTGAAGCATGTGATGAAAAGCAGATATGATGTAAAGACACACCACATTTCGTTTCCAATTGAAAATCAACGCGTTGTTCTGAAACTGGGTGATGACATTCAATGTCAATCGAGCAAAAATTTGAAAAAACTCTGCTTTTTCAATGCTACAAAATATGTTTACTGCTGCGCATACGATTGATATAAAAACACCAATGACACTTGATAAACATGAACAACACCTTTACATTCAAAGTGATTTGATTCTACCTATTTATGTTGGCGAGAAAAAAGAACACATTTTACGTGATTTCATTCATGATAAGGATGCTTTATATGAAATAGTCGAGAAAATGTTTGAACCTACTTTCTACCATCCTGTCATCAAACAAACTATACCCTCTATTGCTATCAAAATTACAAATGGTCTACATGAGTGCATCCATGTCAAAGATACTAAATCCCTCGTAAATTTAGTGTTTCGGAAAACAAAGTGAAGTCATTATGATATGTTTATTGAAATAAAAATATATGTATGAAAAAGTCTTTTCACAGATATAGGGGGAATGGGCTGACTGTAGGCATATATTCACAAGGAAGTGCAATCTGAAGCGGTACATAAAACAACAATGAATGTCAACAAAAGCATCATCAAAATACTGATTTGAGACTGAATCTATTTACACATCTCCTGAATGTAGTAGTGTGAGTTTAATTCCTTTGGATAGTGATATGTGTGTATCAGGATGTCCATGTGGAAGAGATATGTTATGTCCTATCCAACACCTCTTATCCTCCCACGCTGAAAGTGCTCGCTTTCTAAATGTATGAGTTTTTCCCTCATGCGTCTTTGATTTCAAGATGGTCATGTTGACAAGCGTTACACACTTATTTTTAAAGGCCTTCTTATAGACCCTATGTTTCATATTTACAACAATCGACTTAGATATGCCTTTTGCGCGCTTAATACTGTCACTGGAGTCTCTTGGTTTCATAGAATACATTTTAGGACGTAGAAGAATCATTTCCTTAATTTTTTTCCTGCCATTTCATCTTTGAAGCATCCTAATTTTGCTTTATTTTTAGTAGAGTATAGTGGGTGATCTGTAGGATAATTTGACGCATCAAAATAATTTTCTAAGGATTTTTTTATTTCATTGAAGTCTAGCTCTTTCTGAGCAACGATACTTAAAAACACACTGTCTGTATCACCACCCAGCAAACGCACGTCTCTAATTAGAGGACATGGTTTTAATATTCTATAGAAGAGTTGATACCTTTCAAGCTTGGAATAATCTAATACAGCTTGTCCAATGTAGATGGGCTTGCACAACTCTACTTCTGATTTTATTATTTTGATACCAATCAACTCATCATCTATAATATCTCTATCAATAAAGAGAGGTGATGCCGCTAACTTTTGAAATTTATCATTATGATTCACAAGTTTATAGTTAATACGTTTTCTAACATCCTCCATCGTCTTACCAAAAAGACTATTATTCTTATATTTATAGAAATCTTTTTCAAAATTATTTTGGGCTAGTGCACGTTTGTGGCTGTTACTATCAATATATGGTTTTAGAAAGACTTTCTGTCTAAATTTGATAATGCGGTGAACTGTTTTTGAAATCATGCCCAATTCTAAATAAAATTTTAAGATGGAAAAGTGGGCTAGATAATTTTCTTTATCAAATTGAGTAAGCAAAAGTTAACGGCAAGGCTTATACTTGGGCTGTCCACTCCCTTCTAAATCTTTATGAAGTTGTTTCATAAAGTCCGAAAACATATCTTCAGTCACTTCACCTGATTCGGGTGCAAGTGGAAAATCCACAGTTTTATTTCTAATACTATTTGGATAGATAAGATCTACCTCAAAATAATATCCTGAATCACGATCATCTGGAATAGCTAGTATGTTGAAGGATTGGAGAAATGTTGAATTTCACTATCAGCAGCCAGCTAAACTCAGAGTGAGGTAGAGGTTTGGATAGTGAACTACCATATAGACTATTCTGGTCATGGTACTTTAGATGAATCTGATCATCATCTACTATTTTTGATTTTATTTGATGCCTATTTACAAATGTGAGACCACCGCGAATTCCTCACTCAAATAAATTATACATCTCTGGATCTTGCAAAAGATGTATGGTCTCTCCAGTCATTTTAAAAGCAGACTGGAATGACATGGCTGGAAGACTGACAAAGTGGATAGGGTCTAATTTATCTTCTTCTAATGTCACTCGTCGAAGCTCCTGAAATACATCAGCCAGCAAAAATACATCTAATTTTGGATAGGCGATCCAATTAATCGCTAAACGTTTGACAGTCAAATTTTGTCCTTGCAACTTGAGCATGATTATAATCTTCTACCTCACATTCTATACCAGTCAAATCATTTTTAAATTTATTTTTTGATGGAAGAGAAGTCTCACTAAGTTTAGAAATGTTATCAAAGTATGCATATGGAAACACTCCTTTGCATGTGATGACTTCATCTGTCAAGTTAGGATATTGTTTCTTCAAATTTTGAGTTAGTGGAAGAGACTTAAGATTATGAACGAGAGATGCTACTGATGAAGTCATGAATTGATAGGAATCTAAAAGTTTTATATCAAAGTAGACTGTCTTATTTTCTTTAGTCTTATCAACTGGTACTTTTGCTGTCATGGACAAAAGTTTTTCTTTCGTTTGAGCTATAACATTCATCAACCACCCCTTCATTTTTCCTAACCCCCTTTTGCTATCATATGGCTGTCATAGCCTTTGAAGTTATGAAAAATTACAGGTAGAGTGCGCCGTTTCATTCTTAGAGAAAAATTGCATCTAGAACACAGTGCGTTTCTAAATTTACCAGTGATGTGATCATGGTCACACACTTTCTTAATTTTACCCTCATCAAACGTTTTATTACATTTTGAGCAGACTTTACAACTTTCAAATTTTACCTGATCATCTGCTGTCTCATTTAATGATTTGTGATAGAGTTCACTATCATATTTTTGTTGAAATTCACTAGCACTTTCCAGGAATTGCAAGAATTTGTGTATACAATCCTTACCTTGCCAGACGTGCATTTTATTATTTTTATTTTGGAAATGATTATGCCATACCTCATAACAGGATATGGCTGCTGGCTTGTGGATGTTATCATCAATATAGCATTCGATGTTAGCATAGATGACACGATGAGGACTTAATTCACTACCATTCTCTCTATATGAAAAGATTTTATCTTTGGTCATGCGTTCCATTTGCAATTTACCTGGCTTACACCATTCATAATGTGTTTGAAATTCATCTTTTGACCAGAAGGATCTCATACAACGGTCACATATGAAATGCTCCCCCCTTTTGGATGTTAAGTGGGAATATAGTCTATGAATATTTGGAATACCGCAGTAATGCCATTGTTGACTGCCATCCTCATATACCAACAAGAGGTTGACAACACGATTATAAGTTGATGAACGTTTGTTGTAGCGTACACCTTTAAGTCCTTTTTGCCAGACGTGAACAACTATTTTAATTTCATTTAATTTTTCAAATTTCTCTATATCTTTCAATTTCATATCTTCACTATTACAGTCATCAAATTTCAATTCATTCTCCCATTGATGATATTTGATTTTACGGAAACGGTTGTTCTGTACATCATGATAGTGGAGAATGGATAAAACCGCATACTTAGAACAGTGGGATTCACAATCTATAGAAATGACTGCTTTCCTATCTTTTAACGTTTTTGGAAGATTGAAGGAGCCTCGTCCACTGTAATTTTCTAATAGAGTAATTTTAAACATGGCAGATTCTACACCATCAAAAATCAGACCACTATCGCGTTCGTTAAATTTATCAATATTTGATTTTAGCCCTTGAATTTGAAAATTTAACCATACTTTTTGTCTGCTACCTCTGTAGCAGGAGAGGAGGGTATGTGAAACTCCAACCTCTGCACTATTTCGCCAGTATGATGGTCAACTTCAACATATTTTATTTTAAGATAAATTTTTTTAAGCTTTTATTCTAAAGTTGTCTAAATTTCTAAAGAGCGCATCTATCAATATTGAATTTTGATGAAACCATTCCGGAAAATCAGCAATGATTTCTGAGGATTCCATATGGTAATTTCCATGGGTAATTTCTCACAACATTATTGAGCGACACTTCAGTGAGCCGGATAGAGGAGGTGCTGTTACTATAACTATCATTTGTATGCGTGTGGTGAAGTCTATGTGAAGATAATTCAAAACGTGTTTCAAAAGATTGAGTGCAGAAGTCGCAAGTAAAGGAGACATGTTGAATAGAATCATCCTCACCTCGGGAGATTGATGATGTCTTAGGTTGACATACACGTTGTCTGATGTGTCGGGCGAGATCACGCTTCCTCGTAAAGAAGTGACCACAATCAGCACATTCCCGCTCATTATATTCCCGCGACTGACCGCTTGAGCTGGTACTAACATCACTTGAAAGAGAAATCATTCTTTCATCTCTATTAAAGTTATAGTTTATTGTTACAACCTACCTTCACTTAACAGCTCTAAAGTTTCCTCGAGAAGGGAGCGTTTTGGTGATGAAGTAGATGACTGAAATTGAGAAAGATGCTATTAGTCAAACGTTTGAGGGAGATGAGTGAGGAAATCTTGAACTTACCATTTCAACGAAATCAAGTTTAAGTATGATACTTCAATGTCAGAAAATTGTATAGCTTATCAAAATAGAGACTTCACTTATTCTCAACACATCTCAAATATAGAATGAAAAATTTTTGTAGTTTCTGAATATATGTTTCATTTGTTATATCTGTCTGTTTTCACTTATTTCTGGGTAATGTAGTCATCAACATCATAGTGAAAATCTAATCATTTGACAGCTCAGTATAAATCATAGCAGCTAATAATAGATGCAATCATTCTTTCCTAGGTACTACCTCTATTACTGAGGATAAATGATACAGGGATTGAATATCAAAAAACAGAGACATGTAGTTCTTTAGATTTTTTCACAATTGAAGTACATATACTTTATAGCGAGGAAAAGTCAAGTGGAAGGACCTCTAAGTCTTTGTAAACTTTGTAGCACCTTAGTCGTCTAGGGGCATCTGGTGCTTTTCTCACACGTGTTGTCTTCGGTGTCCATTCTTCGTCTATCCAGACAATTCTTACAGTCTTGTCTGCGTCGTAAGTCTCCTTCTGTCCACACTTGCCTTCATCCCATTCATTGATGATCACACAATTACCTGATGTTTCTGACTTTGCCATGTTAGACTCCTAGTTCGTATAATGTGAATGAGAAGTGTTACAATCTTCTGAGATATATAGTCTTCATTTAAATTGGAATAATTCTGATTGGCTGTTGATGGATTCATTGTTAAATTACTATATAAGTTAAACGATTGCAGCACTTCTCATTCACATTATACGAAAAAGCAGACTAACATGTCAAACTCTCAAGCATTGGAAAAATTTAACCAAATATTCGCAGTCATTGACGAGTGGGATCAAGACAACTGTGAACAGGAGGAGGAGACCAGCGAGAAAGTCGTCGTCATTGATGAGTGGGATCAAGTCAACTGTGGACAGGAGGAGGAGCAGTCCCGCGAGAAAGTCGTCGTCATTGCTCCCAAGCGCCCAAAACATTTTACAATCTATCCAAATTTAAAAGTGATCCCTCTCAACTTTGAGTGAAAAATAAACCTACATACTTCATGTCTTTGTTTTTGCAATGTATTGATCTAGAAATGGAAATAAAGGGAAAAATTTAGATATGGGGTTAATTGTATACATGGTTGCAAATATCATCACATTTATTATCGGTCTACTTTTCTATCAAAAGAGATCGTATCATTAATAAAGAGAGAAGATGTATATGTTTGCGTGTGGCGCAAGAGTGCCCTCCCATTTTATCCCTTCATCATTTAGCCTGAATGATAAAGGCAATTCTTAAGAGAACTCATGATTCATTCTCAGATAACGCATGCAATGAAGAATTTAAAAAGTAACCTGCGGCAGATAGCTTAGACTCAAGCGATTGGCGTTCAAAGTGCTACGTTGAGCGAAGAGACCACGACGACCGTTGGAAAGTCGGATTAATGAAGTCTCAAGCCCTTGCCACACTCATCACTACGACATCATCGGCTGTCTCAAGAGAGATCGCCCACCAACAGGAAGAATTATACCGAAGTTCTCCGTACCATGCAACGTTAAAGTTGTCTGATAACAGATACAACTTTGTGATTATATTTTTTATATTTGTGTGATAGATTCAGTCAGACCGAAGTATGTCCAGGACAAACAACGAGGAGACACTATCACATTTTGCCCCATGGTGGTCTCTTAAAGACCGTTGGTTCGTTCTCGGATGCATGCCTAGATTTGGCCGATTCCGCTGAGAGAGACTTTTAATCTCTCTATGTCAGCGGCATCGACCTCCTCTACTTCCATCCGACTGTCAGAGGGCGGTATATATCCCGACTCTGTTGAAACGACATCATCGGTAGCCGATGAGGCAATTCGAGCAAGATTGTTGTAAATTCTCTCTTGCTCCTCCATCTGCGAAATGTCATAAAGTAAATTTCTCGGCTTTAACCGAGGCTTGTCAGGAGAGCTGACTAGCGTTTTTGGCGTCTGCATGATGGAGACTAAAATGAAAATGGAAGAGAGACAATGGTTTATATACCACTGTGAGACGAAGACATGATTATATTTCTTTTACTTGTGTGATAGATTCAGTCAGACCAAAGTCTGTCCAGGGCAAACCACATGGAGGTACTATCACTTTTTGCCCTATGGTGGCCTCTTAGAGACCGTTGGTTCGTTCACGTCGCATCTGAAAAATAGAAAGAAAATCAGTGAAATTGTATTCAAGTGATAGAGATGACTTACCATAAATTAACTTAATCGGTTCGTTGAATCTTCGATGGTCATGGGTGAGGTAGGTATTTGGCCGGCAGTTTCCTCTTCCGGTGACGCAGCTCCTTTATTTCTCCATCATGCTTAATAGAAATCTGTAGGCAGCGCATCTCCGCCATCGCTCCATCGTAGCACTCAAATTTGGTGTCCAGGTCCTCACTCTCAATTATGATATTGTCGACAATTCTGCTGTTGACGACGGGAAGGTGGAGCGTTGTTCTTTTCTACTCTTTTTTCTGGCTCTCAGTCAGGCTAACCTTAAGTTTCTGAAGTTTTAGATTTAATGTCTCTTCTTGAGCTCTTGAAGATTTAATATAGGTCGCCTGCTGAGTAACGCGTTTTTCGCTGCTAAGCGCCCTTTCGCGAAAAGGTTCCAAATTTAAGACTTGAGTCTTCAGGGACCGAATCTCAGCTACCTGACCCTTGAGGTGAAAACTTTCGTCCCTAAGAGCCGCACATTTCTTCTTATAACGAGCCAGTTCGACCTTCAATTTGTTAAGTGCGTACTCCTGGCTCACTTTTGCGACCTGGGCATCTTTGTTCCAGCTCTCTGTCTGCTGCTTGATCCCCTTCTTTACTGGGGAAGACTGCTGCGTGATCCCTTTCTTTATAGGGGAAGACTGGTTTAATGGCTTTCCTACGTCTTCCACTTTCCAATTAATGACGACCTCCTCAGAATCGGAGTCGTCTGAGCTTTCCGATCCACTTAGTTGTTCTGTAGTGGTCGGTGCAGCAGGAGATAAAAATATTTGCGATCGCATCTTGTAGCGCTGCGTCTAGATCGACTGTTGTTTCGTCGAAGTAGGGTGCGATCACTTTGCCGATGTCCGATGTTGTATAATTACTAGCCTTCTTGATCGGACATAAGGCGTGAGCGGCGTAAAATGCCTCATGGTCGTTGCCTTTCAAAAATTTTAGGCAGTGTGTGCAGCCGGAAACAACACCTCTTTCCTCATGAATATGAGGCGTGTTGCTGTGTTTATTTATGTGGCGTTTAAATTCGCCGCCTCTCTTAATTTCTGCACAAGAACATTTTTTGAACAAAAACTTGGAATTTCCTCCCATTTTCTGTAACGGAAGGATGAAATAGAATTACTACTTATACCATTTATAACTTGACATTTATAACATTGACAATCATTTTGAAAATCCAACTAACATGTCATTCAATACTTGAGGATAAACAAGTTAGGCTGATGAATCCGTTACAGGCGTTACTCAGAGTGGATCTTATGCCGACTCCAAGGCGTCGGCCATCAAATCCAACCTCCCGCGGACAGAGCGTGCGTCATATCACTGTGTTGGCATTCGGACCCCGATTTTGACATGAAAACCGGTGGAGTTATTTGCATCAGGAAACAATTCTCGAGCAGAAGCTGGTCTCTGACAACTTTATGAAGGCTTTTATTGAAATCAGAAAGTTTGAAAACCTTATAAAATAGCGAAAAATAGCGAATTTAAATTTTTCGGCATTTAGTACTACTTATGAAATTTTATAAGTAGTCTGTAAATGTAGGTCTGATCAATAGCTATCAAACCTTTTTTGAATCAACATAATCGGTGTACTAGAACCGAAGATACACCGTTTATAAGTATTGGACCTACTTGATCAAAGTGATCACAAGCCATATACTGGCTAACCTATAAGTCTGACACCTTAGGTGATATCAGCAATGAAATTTTCTAAGTCGGTTTCGTAAGGAAACCTGATTTTGAAATTTCCGATGCTATCATCAGAGCTCCGGAGAGACAACCTTCCTCTGTCAATCTCTCGTCTTAATGAAATTTCTCATTCGGTTCCCAGCTTATATAGGTTGTGGCGATCAGCTGATGACGTAATCTCAATCATCCAAGATTTTAAACGCTTCTATCTCCGGTTCTAGTACTCCGATTGACTTGAAACTCACCATGTCGAAGCAAAATTTCACGCTAATTCCAAATCTGGCCTCAGACTTGCCATTGGAGCTGTCGTTCAGTCGCTAGAGTCCAAAAACCAATCTCAATTTGCGAAAAATCACAAGTGTCGCCGTTAACTTTGTCGTTTTTCGACGATTTTCCAAATCTTCAATGGCGTCTCACATCTAAACGAAAGCAAATATGGACAAGCCAGTTTTTCCATCCGAGCCTCCGTTTTCCCATCCGAGCCTTCGTTCGCCCGCAAGAGCTGTTTTTGGAAATTCTAACTCTGTCGTTTTTCACAAATTTCCAAAATTTTCAATGGCGTCTCACATCTAAACGAAAGCAGATATGAACAAGCCAGTTTTTCCACTGAATTCATCTCACTCTTAGCTTTCAAACGAGTTGTTGCACGACTCTCTACCATTCCTACAAGCCAAGCTCGAAGTCTCGTCCAGAGGGGGGGGGGTCAGAATTTGATGTCGCCGATTCCGCTGGAAATCACCTCCCGAACCCAAGATTTCACGTAGAATCCGAATCTGGCCTCCGTTTTCCCATCCGAGCCTTCGTTCGCCCGCTAGAGACCGTTTCTCAACACAACCAAAAGAAAGACAATTTTCCAAAACTTTTCAAAAACGATGGAATAAAACTCCCCAAACCAAAATTTTACGGAGAAACCAAATCTCAGCTCCATTTTCACATCCAAACACTCCTTTCCAACCTAGACAGCCGACCAAAACTCACCTGGACAGCCGACCAAGCCCAACCTAGACAGCCGACCAAGACTGTCGTCCCGAGGGGGTGGGCGCTGTGTTTATTGTGGAGTGTTTCTTACTACTAAGTGAGCGGTATTCCACAGAATGGATTTCTATTTCTTCACTCTTGCGACCAAAAATTCTGCCTACCACCGATTGGCGATATCGCACTATGAGGATGTTATACTGTGATGCAATTCTGAATTGCGGCCCGGCCGCAAATTTTGAAGACCGGTCGGCCGGCAGGCCGGTTTAAGCATCGCCGCTGGCTGGTTAATTTAATTAGACCAATGTCGACCTTTGGCCTAGAATAAATTGCCTAGTCAATCATTAAAACACGAAGATCATGTAAATGTTACGTCATTTGAGAATGTTCGCGTATCCTTTGTGACATAAGCAGTGCGAACTGTTCTTTAAACAGCTAAAAAATAATTGCCGGCATCTTATACATGTAGTTCAAACCCTACTTTATCAAAACTAAAGTTTCCAGAATCATATCTAAACTAAAGCTTCCAGCATCATATAATCCAGCCTGCATGAATTTTGGAAGCATTGAGCATTCCTCAACCTATATTTTATAAAATTATTCCAGATGCATAGTTTCACTACATGGGATAGTTTATGTAACACGCGGAGCTTGGAGATGCACTGAGTAATGGATTTCAATGCAACCTGAGGCCTACTACCCGAACATTTGACAATGGGTCGTGGATAATTGTTTGGTATGTTAATTGCACACAATAAATTTTGATTGACGTAGGTACAGCAACAGCCCCACTCGGTCTTGGGACATTCACTGAAATGAAAAGTTGATGACAAGTTTGGTGAGCTCATTGTTCCAGACTGTTATACGTCAGCTCGAGATCATCAATGCAAACTCAAAATATTTGAATTTTAACTGTAGTGGAGAGAGTTCTCAGTTGACATTGCAAATCACTGGAATTCTCTCACAAGTGAAGAAGTAAATATCACCTTAGTGAATCACTTTAAATCAGGTTTGCACGTCGCACACGGAGCATTTCGTAACATCAGCACAGTCATTAATCAAATTGTTTATCTCGGAACTTTTACTGCCAGAAAACTTGCATTATATTGGAACTTAGAATTTGTTGACCACTTAAAGCTTTCTTGTGGAGGCGGGATATACATGTACACATATATTATTGCTGCATCAATGCCCGTTTGGGTCATCATTTTGATTATATTTTCAAATCGCTTGTGCTTGATTGACTTTGAAAATGTAGTTAACATCACCATAAATTGCAAAGTAGGCCTGTAACTCATTAGACTAGTACAGGGGCTCCCAACCTTTTCATGTTGCGTACCCCAAAGTATAAATTCATAGGATATTTCATTAGTCCGTGTACCCGCACTTAACAAATAGCAAGAATTCAATCATGCTAAAATTTAACTACGCGAAGAAATATGCGAAATTCGCAATTGAACAACAAACACAAAAATTTAGCTAGGCGTAACTGATGAGCGCTTGTGCAACAACACAAGCGCAGCGAAAGCCATGCTCCAACAACAAACAAGCTCTTTGTTTGCTTGAATCACTACTATGATGGAGAATTCGGATTCATGTAAGTATGCGGTTGGGGTCGAGTTGGTGGTTGCTAATTAGGAACGGTTGCTTCAAGGCCAGATGATGACAATCCAATGCGGAATGTTCACAAAGTTTAACAGGGCAACTGATCCATGAACAGGAAAATAATGAATTAAAATGAGTAAATAAATAATGAGTAAAATTGAATTATAACAAATCTTCCATATTCTGCGTGCCCCTCAAAATTCCTTCGCGTAACCCAGGTTGGGAACCCCTGAACTAGTAAATAAGTCATTGCGAGTATTTTTTTCCACTGAAATTTTTAAATTCCAATTCCAATTCCAGAGCAGAAATTTCAATTCCAACTCCAATTCCAATTCCACTCGAAACAGTTCAATTCAATTCCAACTCCAATTCCATAATAAGATTCAATTCCGATAATTTCATGTCGCGTATAGTATATTATGCTAATGTATCTAACATTTGTTCGTTTCAATCTAACCCATGTGCCCTTATCCTATCCTCGTTGTTCCTGCGTGCCGTTCTCTGCGTTGTTCATATGTGCGTTCTCATGTTCATAGTTCATATTTCTTGTGTACATGTATATGTGTAACCGGTCAGTCTACGCCATTTTCGTTTCGTAAACGAGATATTCAATATCTCGTGAAAAAAGAAAGAAGAGAAAATTAACGGTCAGCAAAGAATCAAACGCAGAGAGAGAGAGATGAGATGCGAATAAATCGATTAATAAACTGACAGAAGAAAGAAATTCAATGTGCGAATAACGTGATTGTTGATGACAGAAAAAACGACGATAGAAAAGATATCATGAAAACTGATTAATGGTCCATGTTCAAAAAGGAGATTATAAAATCCGTGATAAGAACAAAATGAAGTCGGGTCGAAAGCTAGCGGGCAGAGACTAAAGGAAACTCTTTCAATTTTTAAAAGAAAGTGGATTTATCGTCAAGTCTCAAAAATTGGTGTAAATTAGAAACGATGAGAAATTGACACAATCACAACTACCAACAACAACACATACAACATCTTCAGCAGCTGTTACAAGAACTCCGGGCTCTCGCGGTGCAACTTAACTACAGAAATAACAACAACAATTGCTCGCCAGCGAACAACAACACAGCAGCGTATACACCTCGGGTGCGCAACCGTCTACAGTTTTCGGCCGTCATTTCGAAGGCCGAAAGAATCACGGTCGCACTTAATATGTGTGCAGACAACTAGGTCAATAGCCAATCCTTTTTATATTGCACCACTCAAATTAGCTTTCCATGATGAATGACGCAGTGAAAATCGCATAAAGGCCTACTTAGACTTATAAAGGCAAGTTAACCGATGTACGACCGACGGTCATTTTTGACCCGAAATGATTTTAAGCTTAAGGTGTTATCACTTCAAAAGTTGAAAGCATGTTTTTGTAGGGGCAACCGAAGGAGAAAACACTTTAATAAGCTACTATAATAATTCATAAAGGAATCACGAGCAGGTCTATTCTAGGCATTCATATATATATATATATATATATATATATAGGCCTACGCATTTCTAGAACCCCGCATATAAGCCTGCCTACCTGGCGTTATTATTGAAGTTATAAAGTATCTTATTATTGCTAATCATACAGTTCTTTCGCAACCCAAAACGTAAGCCTTAAATTTAATGATAAATGCGAAATAAAACACAGCTGAAATTTGTACATATAGTTTATTTATGAAAATACACAAAATCTAAATAGGTAGAAATACAATATCTCGTGAAAAATCTACTATATCAGTGTATGACTCAGTGACTAACTTGCTGTTGTCCGTCGTTGACCAAGCTTCGAAAATCAGGCACTTGAGAGGATGTCATCAAACGTAAACTATTCTCGAGATTATTTTTTTGTCAAGCGCGTCCGGTACTTGTTCTTTATGAAATTTAATTTATAGAACGCTGCCTCGCAGGCGTATGTGCTTCCAAATAGAACTAAAACGTTTTACGACAACTCTCGCAATCATGGATATTCCACAGCTGATTTCCATATTTCATGTAAAATACCATCACTTTTGAACTGCTTCACAAGACAATCATTCGCCTTCAACTCGATCACTTCCATTTAAAGTTCGAATGGAACCTCTTCTATCTGGATCAGGTGCGGCGAGGCAGGGAACTATATTTTAGGAGCAAGTGCGTTGAAGTCGTTGAACCGGGCACTAAATTCGCGGTTGAGCGCATCAAAGACTGTAGCAATGTGACAGAAAGGAACTTCTTCAGGTGAAGGAACAGTTAGAAGATGACCAGTATGCTATGACGATTGTTTTTCGATTGCCTTGAACTCCAGAAATATTTGCAATATACATGCACAATATTCTTTTTCATTTGCTTCTCATTGTCACGGCCACACTTTGCCTCTGCTACGGCCGCAGGTTGCGCATCCCTGGTATACAGCAACACATCAGTGAGCGCAATTGAAGATTAACGGTATAAGTGACACTGATATTTATGATATTATTTTGGTATAAATGAGTCCCATCGAATTGAAGTGAAGTCAACATTAAGAAGTGAACTGTAAGTTTAAAGTTTTTCTTTTATCGTTGCGTATCGTATCTATATAACTATAGTCTTAAAAATTAATATTGTTAATTGCTGTGATTGGACGTTGCGATTTCAATTTTTGTACAAATAGATTTATCACAGGTCTATCGAAAAAGTGGAATTGAGGTTTATCAGGGTCAATTCCAATTCCAATTCCAATTCCAGTAGATTTGAATATCGTCAATTCCAATTCCAATTCCGACGAAAAATGGAATTAATTCCGGATCGGAATTAATTCCAATTCCGACTTTTCCAACTGTGAGTATTACTGCTCATCACACAAAACATGATATCAAGGTGCGAATAATTGCATTGTACAATATTGTATTGCAATAGGTAACTCTCTCTTGTCCGGAGATCCGGATGGCCTCCAATTGATGCATTTCATGTATGCTATGTAGAAATTGAATAATGTCTAATGGCATAGGTTGACCAAACAGTGTCTGACGGTCAAAGCCTTAATCAACCGGTAAAGAGACGCCAGCCACCATCCCATCACCGACCGACCGGTTTTGATGACGCCGGCCGGCTCCAACTATGCTGCGCAGTATAAAAGGATTATCAACCCCGTCGCCATTTATCAACCCCATGAGCACTGCTCCTATTCAAAAACACATGCATACTTTTTAGGAAAAGAAATATAAAGACTGCGACAAACATTGAATTGTTTGAAATTCATGTACGATTTAGTAGTTACTTGTGATTAAGGTGTGATCACATTATACCGATGACGACAAGGGTAAATAAACGGGTCAAGAAGATCGTTGCAAGAAAGCTGAATCCTCACTTGACGAAATTAAACCTGTTTTCCCAACTTCAATTCGATTTTCATTCTCATCATTCTACACAGAATGCCATGCTCAAGATATCCTCAGACCTTCTGTCAGAACTTCTGCTACCGATGAAGGAAGTAGAATTCATTTATTCGTCAAATAGAAATCAATGACATTACATCTTGTAAGCACACAGTGACACAAGAGAAAAAATTGAATTCCCGTCACACCGTGCGAGTATACACGCGATGAGTTCAAATGTCGCTTTACACTATTGCTATTTTGAGTTTCACTATTAGTTACAAATAAGCAAAAAATCAAAAACTTGAGAAGATCTCAAAGTAGAGATAAATTCTCTACGATAGCACACGTGTAAGGAGCAAAAGAATACAGAAGTCGTGGGGTGACACAAAATGGCTATATGAAGCGACCACACCGATCAGAGACTTCAAGCATAATGCCATGGAGAATGTGGTTTCTGTCTTTGGCAGATGCGTGAAATCGAAGAGCTGCATCTTCTCGCCGACTTATTTCAAACCTTTTCATGCACAACATCTTGCATGCTTATCAGTTGGGAAAGAACATATCATTTTACGTACCCGATTTTGAAAACGTTCTAGTTGCAACTCCAGAGGTTCAGGTAATCGAACAAAAATACGGGAGGAATTCAAACAGGAAACTAATTGTCAGGGACGTTGCAACGCGTTGGGGATACGAAAGGATTGATAATTCTCAATATATACACGTACAACTTTTGACTGGCAGTTTTGATGAGCATCCGTGCATGGCTGTCCTTTGATAAACGGCTATTGATGAGTAGGGGAGGGTGGGCACATTGAGCCTTTTCTCCAAAACTGCAAAAAGTGGAAAATTTATGCTTTAAGACATTGTTTATTGTGACAAATAGACATGATTCCTCTGATAATTTCAACTGTTTATGCTCTCCATCATTATTTTCACAGGATTTCCCAAAATTTTACTGAAAAAGTAAATTTTCAGACAATCAAAACTTTTGTTTTAATACAACCAACAACTTGCGTATATTTTTATAGACAGCATTTTTCTCAAGTATTCTTTGTCAATTTAATTAATCTATTAGTTAAAACTATTTGAGTACAGGCATATTTGCACGCGAATACGTTTTTGAAAAGCTAGCGATGTGAGGCACATTGAACCACCCAAGATGAATAGAATTGAAATTTTTTTTTAATTTCCATAAATAGAAATCAAATGATAACATAAGTCATAAGTCAAATTGTACAATCAAATCACATTAGAAATCATTTTCACAAATCAATGTACACATTTGAATACAATGACATAAACACAAAAAAGGCATCACATCGGCGCTTGGTTTTGTATGAATCAAAAATTGTTCGACCTGATCGTTTGCTGGTTGGCAATGTTATACCATGCAAGATATGATCTGGAGACGCACACTTTCTAAAAAATTTAATTGAATATTCCAGTCGTCTTGAAGACAAGGATGGTAAGCAGTCACATTTTAAGTCAAATCCACAAATTATTCGATGAGCTCGGCGTTGTGATTTCTCATTTCTCTAACTTCTTGTATAAATACACAGGCATTGAAACAAAACGTGGGGATCAATATTCAAGAAGAGAGGGGCAGTAGAGAATTGCTAACACAAATAAGATCTGCTTTACTTATGAAACACTTCAGCACTCTAAGACTATGGAGACGCTGCACGAGCAATTTATCAACACACCTAAAATGTTTATGCCATTTTAGATCATCACTCCACACAATCCCGAGGATCTTATGTTCCGTCACAAAATCGATTCCTGGAACACAGACCGGGTTACAAAGGGGTGATTTGCGTACAACGATGCACTTTGATTTTGTACCACTGTCTGAATGATAATATTCCCTCCTACATGGCAGACGGCCATCTCCGATCTCTCAAGTCAGCTCCTGGAATCCCCCACGATCCTCATCCACTACAACCCTCATTATCCCTTCCACCGCTTATCCTCAATCGGCAATCGAGCCTTCCCAGTAGCAGCGTCCCGTGCGCTCCCTGTTTGGAACAGAAGTCTACGACCTATCAACATTCCCAACTTTCAAACGCGCTCTTATAACCTTTCTCTTTGCACGATCCTTCCCAATCCTTCCCGTCGTGACAGGAGTTTTCTTTGTCTATGTTTCCTGTGATTCTTGCTTCTTTCGGCCTTGAAGCAGATTTTAGACTAAATGCTTCTTGTAATTCGTTCCATAAGAATAAATTAGTTCTATAATAATAATAAAATCGTGACGATACTTAATCGCTTTATTGTTGCTTCGTAACTGTGCTCATCGCTACGATTTAATTTGCTCTACGACATAGAAATTGATAACAATAAAACCTCTAGAATGGAAGTAAAGCTTCAAGCAATGCACAATAGTGGCACATCAATCACACGCATTTTCACTTAGATACCCTTGTCAACGGCCGAATCATTGGGTTAGAATCAGTCACATGTGTAATTCTAAGCTTTTCATTTGTTCTCCATACCACAACTTTGGTCCCCCGGGTGTGCCGCGACCTTGAGTCAATCAATTTCCATTCTGGTCAAATTCAGATAAACAATCTATTTCTATGCTCTACGACATGATTTTAAGAACCATTGCTGTTGTAGTGCGTAGATTTTCTAACCATTTGCGTTTCGCCAATAATTGCATTTATTCATTCATTTACTCATTCGCCGTCGCTTCTTGGTTATGCTATTGTTAGCTTACACAGATCTACTGTTCGCTGATGTGCATGGAGTGTTGATGAGAAATGATCTGTCACATCTTCTCACGGGGAGATCGCGTTGTCAATAATAGGTGCCACATCAGAAAATCGGGTTCCAGTTCAGCATCGATGCTTACAACCTATAGGCCAATAGTTTTTCGCGAATAAAATCGCGACGAAATTCGCAAAATTTCAGGATTTTAATGAAATTCATGAAAATTTTATTTAAATTAAGATAGAAATAATACAATTTACTAAAACAACAAGAAGTGAATTCTACATTGTTATTCCCAAGTTTGACAGGTCTGAGAAACTCAATATCAGCCTTCTCGATAAAGAAAATATTTTTCTCAAAGATCGCACACATTTTTCACGTTCTAAGAAGCATTGAATAATTATTATTCCTTCAAAACGATTATTTCTAGTATAGACTGATTATAATCTACAGCTAAGCGTAGGCCTGTAATGTAGCCTATTTATCATGGTAGCAGCTAGCAGCACATGTTGCTTATATGCAGTTGCAGTGCATTTCGTTTCATGATGTGTGAAATTTCATGAACATTGATCATGCACATGTAGTTCACTTTCAATGCTTAGTTAGCTTGCACACTACATTCTCTTTTACAAATATAGTCAGTTGGCTGCCTTTCATTTAGAACTTAAGGAATTGCTAAAACATGTAAAATGTTTAAAAATGAGAAGATCGTAAAACTTACGATTTGTGAAATGTGATGACGCTTTCCGCGAAAATCCATTGGCCTAGGTAACAAGAAGTGACAAACAACACGCTCATTGACGCATTCCATGAACCGGACAATCGTCTTGATGCTTGTCAAAACCGTTTATTGCTTGACGCAAACCCTCTTTCAACACCCTTTATTATGCTCTCTAATAAACTTGACTATTAGGCTACCTAGCATCAAGAACTTTAAGCATCACAAAGTTCGGTGAAATTTAAAAAATCGAAATTCGCGAAGTTTTCGATTTTTGAATGTGAAATTTGATGAAATATTTCGTGAAAAAGCATTAGCATAGCTTACAAGTGCTTTGTCATTGAGTCAGCAAGATAGCAAATTAGAAAAGCTCATCTGAAACACGATTTGACACTTAGCGAATCTCCATTCATTGACCAGTAATTCTTCATTTATTTATTGGAAATTGACATCAAATTCTTTGAGAATCACTAGTAATTTAAGTTGACCGAGGGAAAGCCACGGCTCGACGATGTTGTTTATTCGGTTACAGGCTACACGTTTCGACTGCTACTTCGGTCCCGTTCACGTCAACTTAGATTGGGGGAAAGACTGTCATAGCACCGGCAGCTTATCAGTGAGCTTTATTTACGGTTGCTATCATTTTCCCCTATATATAAAATCATTTTGGCAAAATAGCTTGCAACGTGACGCCTTACGGCAAGAATCTACTTTACCTTACAGGATCATATCTTTATTCTTATTTTCGGACAGTACCACTCAAGAAATTGAAAACCACAATTTTCGCCTTAGATTGTGGCCTCAGACAATTTAGCGACTTATTTCAGACCTTAGCGAAAATTGTGGTTTTCAATTTATTGGGTGGTACTGTCCGAAAATAAGAATAAAGATATACAATGTCTACCTTGGACGAATATTTTACAGGATCATGTTGGCGTGAACAGGACCGAAGTAACGGCCGAAACGTGTAGCCTGTAATCTTCGAACCGTGGTTTTCTCTGTCAACCTAAACTATGTTAAGACAAGCCACATATGCAATCTTTAAAGAACCTTTGGTAATGTAGTTAAAAATCGCAGTTTCTTCATTTGCCCTGAGCGAAATGTCAAGACAACGCTGCTAAAGACAGCGTTATTATCAACAAACAAAATTTATTAAAGTTATGACATGGTGACCTGGCATCGTTCATGCAAATTAGAATTTTGGGCTCAATCAAATTTCAATCCAAGTGAAGATCATATCGAGTCAAGGTAATGTGTTGTCTAATAAAGCATGTAAGTTATATATACTTGCGGCCAAAAAACGAGGACACCAGAAGAAGTCATCTTTATTCATGAATTAAACAAATTTAAAATTAAAAATTTAAAAATTAAACATCATTAATAAGATGTGTGACCGCCACGCTTCTGCATGCACTGCTGTAGCCGGCTCGAGACAGTTGTTCAGCAGGCACTGGATGACAGTTGAGAGTCACGTCACCTTAACTGAGACAATTACCCTGCATTAGGTTCTACATTATTATCTGAGACAGATACCCTGCGGAGCTGAGATTGCCGTTGATGATCACAGCGACAGTTCTCCCGTTCCTGCATATTCCACCCCAAATCATCACAGAGCCTCCATGATGCCTATCGTGCTCACAAATGCACTCCATTGCACAGCATACAGACCATTTGCCAATCGCCAAACTCTCACTCGCCCATCGGCAAAATCTTGGCAAAATCGGCTGTCGTCTGTCCACAGAACTCAATCCCATTCTGAACTCCAACTGAGATGATCGAGACACCACTACTTCCGACCACGCTTGTGAATTGGAGAGAGCGGAACCCGCTGAGCAGGACAATATGCAGGAAGTCCAGCCATCACAGCACGTCTTGTGGCCGTTCACACAGCGATAGAGAAGCCGCATGCAGTTCCCATTTTCTGGAGAGGCGAGAGACTGAATAAAAATGTAGTCTCTTTATCTTCACCACCTACTTTCGATCCTGTGCATGAGATGCACTGACTAGTCAGTGATGAGATGTCAAGCGCGGTCGACCTCTTCCCTGCCTACATCGAACGTGCCCGTCTATCCGATAGCGATTCCACCACTGTTCAACCGCTGATTTCGACAAGTTGAGTGTAAATTATCTTGTAATGTAGTGTAGATTCTTACCGTAAGGCGGCACATTGCAAGTTATTTTGCCAAAATGATGTTATATACTTTATATAAAGAGAAATGGTAAAAACCGTATATATTTACAAAGTTCAGTTATAAGCTGTCGGTGTTGTGATGGTGTTTTCCCCAATCTCAGTTGCTGACAGGAAAAAGCATCTCAGAAAACCGCTAATAAGCCTACTTAATTTCCCCCCTCGGAAAATGAGAGGCAAGTACAAACTTAATAGAGTCTCGTGGAAGCCACATGCCTCGATATCTCAGTATTGTAACTTCAGTTCCAAAAGGGGAGGTGAATAACACGGAAAATGAGAGTCAACTTCCAAAAGTTGCAGCTATTTTTCTCCCGGAAATTCTGAGCTTGCACTTTCCGCCCGGAGACTGAGAGCAGGGGAAAGAGTATCACCGGATTTCCATGACAAATGTTTCATAAATGAGAATCGGCAGATTGAGGAGCATCGGTTCGTGTGGCTTTCAGGTGTAAATATGTCCACAGTTTTGAGAAATTTTGGCACAAAATTCATTGGCAATTCTGTTGTACGTTTGGCTAAACCATGATATTGACAAATAGACCGGTCGGGTGTGCAACTCGTCAGGTTGCTGATGCATTGCAGATGTTGTAGTATGTATTTTGTACTTTTTGCAGTCGTGTTACGAAAACCTTGTACGACAAAGGCCCGCGGTCTATACGCCGGCCACGCAGCAATGGGGTGACATTGTTGATGTGTGGACATTATTCTAATATCTGTGCATAATCCGCTACTGCACATAAATTCTTAATGATCGAATCTTCTTAAATCAGGATCTGAAATTTTGAATTTGCCAGATCTTTGGTTGATGCAACTTACAAATCTGATGCTTAGTTTCACATGGCTAATCAGTAGAACAATTGAACATGAATTGTGACTAATGACGTAGGAGAGAATCACATTCAACCTTTTCTACTATCCTTCGCAATTGACATTTATAAGTTCCTTAGGTGATTGACTTTGAAATTCGGCATTAACGCTTACGCAACAGTTTGAATTCTTGTTAAGCAGCAATAAATTTCTTATATAGTCCATCATTTTTCTAGAGATTCAATCATAATATTATCTTAAATTTAAGTAAAGCTCATTAGAGCAACACTCGAAAGGCTTCAACTATTGCAGCTTCAAAGTCGGAACGTACCTGAATGCAGTTTAATCAAAAGATTTGCTCATGAAGTTAATGTCGCAACAACAATTTTACGATTATTCTTTATTGCTGTCTCCAAATGCAACATCTTGAGCAATATGATTTACTATATAGATGCGCGATTCTTTTGGTGCAGAAATGTGAAGCACTCGATTATATAAGCAGAAAGTCTGACGCAAATACATAAGCACGATTTACACGCTAACTAAAGGTTCTCAGCACTTAAGTCGTTGATGATCTACATGTTTTTGTGCATGCCCGCTCCATTTGCTCGTAACCTAGCGTTGTGAAGGAATCATTTATAGGTCATTCATGTAAAAATGACATGATGATTACAAAGTTTATCACAAATCAATTTTTCGTTATAATCATTCAATGCTTAATCAAAACAAATTCCTGTGGAATGGAAATATTTTGCAAGTACTTTGATTAGCAAGTCGAAAAAAGTGTAAAAAAATAGCAGTAGGCCCTAATTATAAAAAGAGATTACCTTCAGTATTTGGTCGATCCACTTCTCAAAACAGTGACACGTATCTATTCCTGCACTGCTTCCCACAAATGCTCTGGCCCTACGCAATGTTCATTCGCATAAGATGACTTCCGATTAGTGACCAAACTCTTCCAATGACGCCTAAATCTATAGGCATTGACGGCCAACTCATTGCTCGTAGTGCAAGGGTAGGCCTATTCAATAATTTGCTCGCTTATCGGGCGGCATGGGGTGTAGCATTGTCCTGGATAAGATGATACGACGAATTCAAAGTTCAATTACAGTACAATTCAGAAAGCAAGTTGTGGCAGGCTTCATCTGTAATGAGATCATGGATGTGGCGTAATTCTCCACTTCCGTCGCCACTTATTGCTCCCTCGACAATGCGTGCCTCATCTGGTGGATGATGGTTCGTAGATATTGCATTCTGAAATTACGATTCTCTTTTTGTCACTCATTTGTGCATTTCCTGCATTTTGTATATAAACTCACATTGTCATTGTATTCAGATTTTACCGCTGAAGATGGAATATTAGCATTCTGAAACATGTTAGGTCAATACAAGAAACTTTGTTTTCTTTTTAAATATATATATATATATAATATTATTATATGTAAATATTATTATATTTATATTATATGTATATATATATATTTATTAGACTGATGCACTAGTTTGTAGTTTGAGATATAATTGTCCTTCATTCATTTTTTAAAGCTATCTACTACATTTTTGAAAATCTGGTTAAAAGTAGGAAGGCTGAGTAAAGTACTTGTATTACTACATGTCTGAAATTTGTAGAATTTATAAAAGTTTGACAACTTGATGAACGATATAATATCAATCGATCTTTTTCGGAAAAGGAATGAGCAAAACATGCAGTTATGCCTTGCCTCCGGACGGCAGAATTGAACACGTAAGTGAATGCATTTATTTTGTAGCTGTTTAACGCTCTCTCAAAACATAGAAATATCTCGTTTGAATGTCATTATTACTCTATGATCAACTCCATTGGTTTAGTGACTTGCGTGAATGCTCCATGAAGCGAAAAGTTTGTTCAAATCGTTTCTAAATCAAGCATTTCCAAATATTCTTGATTGAATTGTGCTTATCCATGATATGTTGTCGAAATGACTTGTTGGTATTAATTTGAAATGTCACAATACACTAGGAGAATCTATCCATTAAATGAAGAATTTCTCTTGCATTCCTTGATTCCATAGTGAGTCCAATTAACTCCAAATGCCATTCATTAATAACCGCATCATTTAAACAAAGATCCGTGAAAGACAAAAAGATATAGCAACAAAATGTTCATGTTCACATGCATTGCTCTGCTCATTAATTTCAGAAAGAAAATTTTAGATCTCAAATATTTTCACAGACAATTCAATGATTTATTTCGTTTCAAATCGAGATATTGGAAGAAAAGCATTACAGTCAAAAATATACGAACAAGCGGATTGGACGCATCATTGGATGAAGGTCGAGAATTGCAATTTCGGCTTGGATTTGCCGGCCCAGCCGAGAACCGTTTCATCAGGAATATTCATCCCCAGACCTGGCTCGCCCGATTCACAATTTACACTTTTGCGATAGACCGTACATGCATAGACTGCATGAAGGTTTTTGTCACAATCTCAAATAGTCCAACAAAAAAATGCTACTTAAATAATCGATAGGTGATTCTACCTATTCATAGACTTCGAGAAGGCTTTGACACAGCAACATAACTGAATTTATCAAGAAAATTAGCACAGAGATGATACCAAGCACCTTGGTGTTCTCTTGATATCGAATATAAAACCTCTTTACGTGCCATCAGGGAAAGAGTGGGTGTGAGATACGCAGCCTTGTGGAAACTCAATAAACCATGGAAAGATCGAAATATCTCACTGCAGCTCAAACTCAGACTTCTCAGCACGTCATCTGTTGGTTGGAGAGTTGGATTCTAAAGCAAGCCGATAGAGCCAAACTTAGCGCTTTCGAAGTGCAAAAATAGACACTTTTCATGCAGACAAGAATGATGACTGATGAAAACCGAAAAAAGTACTCAATCTTAGAAATCGTCATCATTCTTTCTGCTTTGTCCTTTAAATAGAACACTTCTGTTTGTCTCAACTGAGTACTACTATGATAAATAGAGCATGCCTCTAACATAAATGCATCATAATTTAATCGAGCAGTGCAAGTATAGCTCGATAGAATAATTCTGATTTTCGTGGTTTAAATTATGAAAAAAGAGATTAGACAAAGAAATTAGAGATTTTATTCTATTATTTAATTGAAATGAAGATGATGGGAAAAATAGTACTGTAGATAACAGCAGACAGATAAAGGTAGCTCTACTAATCATATGATGCAATAATTGACGCAATCATTCTTATCACGAATAATATAAACATGAAGCAAATTGTGTATATATAGAAAGGGCGACTTTTCTGAGGCGGTTATTTTAAATTTATTCCCAAAGTTTCAATGTACACCTTCTTCGGGGGAAGCAAAATTGGAAAGGAGGCAAATCAACTCAGCCGATGTTTGCTAAAGCATTTTAAAAAATAGTAACTGAAGATATCATTGCATGGAAAAGGACATAGTTTTTCTATAGCATAAAGGCATATGGCAAATGGGAAACCTGTCAGAAGCAGGGAGCTCTAGATTGCGAAAAAATGTCCCTGCCGCAAACCTACCTTCTATTGTAGGTGTATACATATGATGCAGTATTTGTGCATGTTAACATTTGAAAGAAAAAAATTTAGACATTCGATTTTGCACGTTCATTAGCTGTTGTTGAGGTCTGTTCTTAATTTCTTTTTCTTCTACAATTCTTCTTGTTGCTGTGCTGATGATTCCTCTTTGAAAAATTTGCCATTGAATTATATTTGATGATACAAGTAGATGCTTAAAGTCTTCTGATTTAGTGCATTTAAGATGTTCGTTTATTGTTGACCTTAATGTTCTGGCACTTTTTAAGAAGTCTTTAAACATATAGTTCAATTGGATATGTGCTATGTAGCATAATGATAATATGATACAATGTCAGAAATATATTTAAGCTTCTAAAGGGGGATTATGATAAGCATTAAGCAACGATGGATTATACTACTTAAGTTACCAATAACTACTAACTTTGACCTTCACAGATGAGTTTAAAACTGAAACAGTCTTGATCTATTCCTCTGACAGATGAGCTCAGACGAGCTCTGCAAACCAAAGAACAACGTTAATTTATCTATCTGCATTAAGTATCGTTTTGTTTTCCATTTAGCTGAGAAAGAGCACAACAAATATTCCAGATCAAAGAAAAACAAATTTCATTCCCGATATTACACTGAGCTAATGTCACCGGACTGTTACAAGCCGGAAACACATTTTCGCGCCTTTGGATTTAAATTGGACTTCTTTTAATGATGGAATATATTAAGCCTTGAATGCTAATTGGCATGAAGTGAATAGTTTCTATCCAAATTTCATTTTAAAATCACTGGAATGGATGATTATAGCATTGAATGATCCTTATTTGCTCAAAGCATAGCAAACTTACATTATTTAAAAGTCACATTCAGTGCAGTGTAGGTATGGTAAGGAAGCATAATATTTACTTAAAATCACAACAAGCTTTGATACTCCTTGCGAATAATGATTCAGTTAGCGTATTTGCTTTCTCAGAGTGAAACTGAAACAAATTTTTTAAATTACTGTAGTGATAATCATATTATGCTGATATTATTATTGTTATTTATTATCATATATTGTTGTAATGATATCGGCAATCCAACTGTAATCTAGATATTGTGTATGAAATTGTTTAGGCTACATTGAAGTAAAAATATATTTAATTTACATTGCATATTACATAGTATATCAAGGAAACTGGGTTCGAATGTCTTCATGGAACTATTTAGACTGAGCCTATGTTAAGGTAGCAAAGGCACTATGACATCCTTTATATAGTTTGAGAAGTAAATACAGCCACATGGGTCGGAGTTCTTGAACTTGAAAGAATTAAAAAAATGATGGTTTGCGACCCACGGTGAGTCGGAACGTGCGGGTTTAAATTGAAAATTTCCCATAAGGCTTCTCAGCGGTTTTGGGGTAATTCGATGGTGCTGAGTTCAAATCTGACATCAAAAAAATCTTTCAACGACGTCTTTCTTTGCCATATGCGAAAAAACAAAATGGCTGCCGTCGAAAACGAAACCGATCAATTTTTCGTAGCCAGAAAAATTCCCATGTGGTTTCTCAACAGTTTTGGGATAATTCGATGATGCTGAGTGCAAATCTGACATGAAAAAATCTTTAAAAATCTTTCAGCGACGTCTTTCTTTGCCATATGCGAAAAAAAAAATGGCGGCCGTCAAAAACGAAACCGATTAATTATTTGCAGCTAGAAAATTTCCCATGTGGTTTCTCAACGGTTTTGGGGTAATTCGATGATGCTGAGTTCAAATCTGGCATCAGAAAGAACTTTCATCGACGTCTTTTCTTGCTATGTTCCTATTGCTACATGTATTAAATTACAAAAAATACAGCACTTTATAATCGCTGATCAAATATTCAAATCTTGATTTTCTTGATTGACTACGATAGCACTGATATAGATTAATTCTTATCTTTCTATTTACCTATATGCATTAGATGACAACAGATAGAGATGAGGATAAAGGAAGATATCTATGTTCTTTTGAATCAACGCGTCATGTGATCTTCAACAATCAAAATAGCGGGCGCGTGATTTCATTGAATCGATTGCTATGTGCGTGCTGCAGGCCGGTGTCGTATATGCCTATCTGCATCATGATGATATCATTCATTGAAGAAATCTATCTTGACGAGAATGCCGAATAAGTTTCGTACTCACGAAAATGTATTGAAAACCATTTGTGCTATCTGCTGGAGCAAGGGGAAAAACCTTAGAAACATTTCTTCGTCGATTGAACAATTTATCTTAGACTATGTGTTTTGTGACTTTGAAAGAGAAGGTGGAACATCTCCACGGTTATTTGTGATTCCTGTAGAAAGAAATTGACGCAACTGGGAACTTGTCAATCGCAAATTACAGAACACGTCAAAGCCAGGAGAAACCGTGCGAACGTACCTTTTGTCATATTTCTCGGGGAACAATCAATCCTCCCCCACCAACCAAAAGATCGCCAGGAAGACCTGTAATGAATCTGAACAACAATACAAAAACAGGAGTGAAAGTCTGCACAAAGTGTTTCGATGAGATTGGAAGAGGCAAGCCACATGACTGTTCTGTAAGAAGAAAATATGAAAATGTCAACAACATGTTGTTCAAATCATCAGCGGAAGACCCAGAAAGATTTTCTGCAACAGTGATTGCCAACAAACTTAATAAGCATCGTCCAGGGTCCATCAAATTGTTGACTGCTCATTCCGGTGCAATGGACATTGATGTCAATTCCTCCCATGCTGAGAGCACAATACAAATTAAAGATCTAAATTCGATTCAAACTGACTTGAATATGAGCGATAGACAAACTCTACGGATGGCCCAACATCTTCGATCAGCAACGAAACGTCGAAATTGTGTTGAAAGTAATGCAAAACAAAAGCTTAGCGAGAAGGATCACGTATTTGATGAAAACTTTGAAGTTCGAACAATGGAATTCAGTAGCAGCGACAGCATGCACCCACGGCAATCTCGACCTGTAGTGTTTTGAAATGATCTTGAAAAATATGTTGTAGACGTTTGGAATGCAAGGGACATTGACCTTGATGACGTGATCGTCAAGATCGGAATCGATTCTGGAGGCAATTTTTTGAAATTTTGCTTGTCCATGGTGCCCCAACAAGATCATCTACCAAAGTTTTCTGGTGTCAGGGGTCTCTTCATCGTCGCAATTGTGCCTGAAATCGTTGAATTGTGCGTAAACTTAAAATATATTTGGATTATGCTTGGTCTGCATACTGTGAAAATTAATTTTTACATCGCAGCTGATCTTAAAATCTGCAATCTCATTCTTGGACTAATGAGTCATAGCTGTCTGCATCCTTGTTCTTGGTGCAACGTTTCAAAAGATAACCTTGAAAGTGTTGGAGAAAAACGAACTTTCAACTCTTTGATGGACTCATTTTGGCATGGAAGAGCGTTTTCCTGAGGCAGCACAGAAGTGGTTAACTGATTGTCATGTCAACCCCTGTTGCTATCACGGCGGCGGTTCCTTTACAGGTAACGACTCGCGGTCACTTCTTAGGGAAAGTTGATATTTTGGCGGCCAACTGTCCACTTGGATGTCTTCCGTTTGTTAAAGCATTTCGGAGTTTGAATAGTGTTGTGGCCAGCTGTTTCTCTTTCACGCTCGAGGAGAATTTTCAGGACAAAATCCGTGAGTTCCGTGACAACTACCTCGCTCTCGTCATTGCGGTGACGCCTAAGATTCACCCAATTTTTCACCACGTGAGAGAATTTTGTCTCTCAAAACATGAAGGACTGGGGAAGTACTGAGAACAAAGCTCAGAATCCGTTCACAGGAACTTCAACGATTTCTGGCAAAATTACAAAATGAAAGACTGTGACAAATTAAATTACAGAAACAGACTTCTCAGTTCCGTATTGGCTTACAATAGACGTCACATATAATTTTGATTGAAATTTGTTTTTCTCAGATAATTATGTTGTTGGAAAAATAACTTTGTTTTCATCGAATAATACAGGTTTTGAAAGCATAAATATGAGTATAAAACGAATGTCCTAATGAATAAATTCGGAATCAATGTATAAGATAGAATTGCACTTAATACCTCTACCGGACAGATTATCTCATGATTTGAATAAGCTTATTTGATCAGCGATTATTAAGTGCGGTCTAATTTTTGTAATTAAATACATGTAGCAATAGGAACATAGCAAGAAAAGACGTCGCTGAAAGATTTTTAAAGATTTTTTCATGTCAGATTTGCACTCAGCATCATCGAATTATCCCAAAACTGTTGAGAAACCACATGGGAATTTTTCTGGCTACGAAAAATTGATCGGTTTCGTTTTCGACGGCAGCCATTTTGTTTTTTCGCATATGGCAAAGAAAGACGTCGTTGAAAGATTTTTTTGATGTCAGATTTGAACTCAGCACCATCGAATTACCCCAAAACCGCTGAGAAGCCTTATGGGAAATTTTCAATTTAAACCCGCACGTTCCGACTCACCGAGGACCAAATATATATTCATCATACCGGTAATATTTATTGCTTATGGCATATGAATAGGCCAAGGTCGAACGTCGAACATTTTGTACATCAATCTATTGAATAAAATTTCGGTCGCAGACTGCCATATTTTGTAGAATTTTCAAATCCGGCAGTGTTAGATTTCTGGAAGAATGTGTCCAACAGAAATTCAATGAAAAATTGATTTGAAAAAGAAAGCGATTAAAAGCATAGAAATTCTGTTGACTAGAATGAAATTCTGTTATCCGAAATAGAAGTTTGTAAATACAGAGTCAAAATATGAATTATTTACGGCTTTCGTAAATTATATGTTACGGATCATGTACGGCTTTCGCGTTATAGCGGCACAATTTTAAGTGAGCTGATTAATTTTCCATATTTATCTGGTATTGATGACATCAATCATTATGTCGCAAAAAACAAGATAATTACATAAGACACCATTTTTTAAATTGAATTCAGGTGTCGTCTTTCCGTGCGCAGCAGGAATATATCTACTAATAGTCAATGTAGTACTATAAGTGTGGGGTATGCAATAGTTATATGCTTTTCGAGAAGCGTGAGGAAAAAGTCTTATTGAATCATAAAAAGGCAGAAGTACTGGCATTTCCAAAAATGACAAGCGGCGATTTGAAGTGAATTAGATTCTGGACATCCCGCACGTAAAATTCATGAAATTCCTTACAGCGACCTTCCCAAATAATCAAAGTACTGTGTAAACAATTGTTAGCAAGAAATTCACTTATTTAATTATCTTTCTTGCACTATCTCTTGCATTGGAAATGCATAATTTTCATTCATGCGCTATGTTTTCATTAGTGATGAATATAAACGTCTTCCTTCTAATATGAGAGATGCACCATCGCTCTGCCACTTCAATGAAGTCCAGCAAGTTCTTTCCTGCAACGTATTTCTTATAATGATACCTTGGTAAAGTGGCAATACAGTCCATACGAATCACAACTGCAAAAATACACACATAGATAAAGGTCTATGTGGACTGAAACAGTAGTATCGAGATAGTCATAGGGTTGACGAGAAATAATGATAATTCATGTTTGCTTCTTTTGGTCGCATTCTACCTTTTTGTACACGAACTTGGATGAAAGACTGCACATGAAAAAATTTGCAAACAATCATTTATGCCAGCAAGCAAGGAAATGTAGACTGAATTGTGTTTGAGCTAAAATCAATTGCAACATGCATTAATTATAGTGATTCATTACAGAACCACACATTTACGCATTCGTTACTTAAGTTGCCAAGAGTCTTTATATTTTGGAAACAGTTCCGTTTCTAGCTCCATAACCTTTCCCAGCATCGTTTATTCACACCCAAAGAAGAAGGTGTCTACTCAAAAGTCAAGCACGCAAACAAGCTATAGAGCGGACCATCGTGTAGTTAATTTGGCTGGTTTTATTATAATTGTTTTCCATTTTCCCTTAATGTCTACTATCGTTTATTTATTTACCGTGGACCAATATCATTGGCTGTTTTTCGTCAGTTATGAAACTCATAAACCCATGCTTCACAAGAAATTATCATTGTGTATTTTTTCCAAAAGTATAACTTGCATCAACAGAAAGGATGGTTAGCATGGTAAATATAACTGCTATGAACTGCACCAATTTTTTTGCTACCATCAGTATGCATTTGTCAGCATGTGAACAATAATGAAAACGGGGTATGATGCATGCAATAAGGGAATAATTTAAGGAATTTCATTATTTAGGACTTTTGCAGCTGTCTCTTTTTATGAATAGCAAAATGTGTCCCAAGATAGAAATAAAGTTCGCTCAATTTCCTACTATTTTTTGGAAAGTTATTCAATTTGCTCAATTTTTTCCTTTTGGTCTAAATGCCTCGAAAATAAAAAGTGAGAATAGTATATGAAGCTGATGAATAGCAGTGATTCTCATGACTTTGCTTTGCGAACAATTTTGATAAGTCACAGAATAATTGAGAGTTAATTTATTGCTCTGAATTTTTGACCATTCCATTCAGGTAATTGCTTTCTTCATCAAGAGGCGAATAGCATGATGTAATCCATAAAGCAAATTGAAATTGAAAATTCAATAAAATATTCATGAAGACTGAACAGAACAATCGAGATTCTAGTGAATTAGTTTTGTCCACAAATTAGCGCAAATGACAATAAATCTCTGGGGAGGAATTGTAGAACCTACTGGAATTTTCATCAATTGCTTTATTGAAATGTTTATATGGGTAGCGTTAGGTGCTAAATTTAAATACATCATAAACATTAATTGTTTCTAGTTTCCAATTTTCAACATGATTAATTTTATTGATTAAGCCGCCAATTTAAGACGACTTACTTCATCTGGATTTCTTCAGTACATATTTAAGTACACAATTTTATGGGTCAGCACAGTAGCCCTTCAAAGTCAGATCGACAGAGAAAGTCGCCGTATAGGGAATCCAACGTACCAGTGAGCCTCGATCAGTCTCAACCAACGAGACTCACATAAGGTTGCGCTACTTCTCGGATAGTCTCGGGAATTCAGTTGATAAACGAAGCATTTTTCGTTATCTCAGGAAATTCCAACATCTGCAAAAAGTGAAAAATGCATTCGCACGTCTGGGTTATCGAGTGTGTCTAGAGCACATATTCCAACCCTTTAGAAGCTTAAATGGTTCCGATAAATGAGAGCATGAAAATAAAAATCGGCTGTTTGTAATGCATATATTAATAGTGCAAAGCATCTCATTTAAATCTTCGATTACCATTGATCATTGAAGTAACTTTTCACCAAAACAAGTTGAAGGAAGATCGTGCACTTAGCTTTCGTGGTTCTAATGTATGGAGCTGCATCCCCTTGGATATGCGAAGTTCATGCAACTTAATGACTTTATGGCGTTGTCTATATACACTGTAAATTTTTGGTGACTTAGTGATAATGCATTTTCTTAGCTCAATGACTTCTAGTTTCCATTCATTGTGAGTATGGATGCAGTGTCATTTAAATGTATCTGTATGCAATTAAATGTTCATATTGGAAAATGGAAATACAATAACGAGGATTAATTTCAAGAACCTAGCCTGTCATTTATTACAATGTGTCTCAAATTGGCGGAAATAAATGTATCTGTTGTTTAGGTGTCACTTATGCTACAAAGGTATTGCAGGTTTACAACGAGTAAAGAAGTCAATTTGCATAGAGATTAATCAAATTATCGGAAAACTGTGAAATATTTTCGAAATATTTTTGAGGAATAGCAGTGCACAGCAATTTATGAGATCAATTAGCAAGGAATAAAGCTATTCATGACAAGTGAGTCTAATTTTTCATGCATTACCCAGATTTGCGCACACAAAAAAGATAAAATGCTCTTCATTTTTTAGCTCCAAGAGCTTCTCCTGAAGCCCAGACTTGTTGTCGCTCTATTATTCTACACCGGCATCAAAAGAAGATGAGAATCTGTTTCTTCGAGACAAGTTGAGTTAAGTACGCAGTATGCGTTATTATCGGGATATTTTAGAAAACTGACATTTCGATAAACCGATAACCGATGATTTTCTGATGAAGTTAACCTTTTTATTGATAATGAGATGCGGCTGTAGAAGGCCATCATTTTCGACAAGTCATGGTAAAGGTGAAAGTGAGAGGAGGTGGTTCTTATGTTTTCACATGTTTTGACCACATGTAACTTTTTCGCTAATTTCATATTGAGCACATCTTCATTAAATCAATCCACACCGTTCTCTGGAGTGCTTCGATATCCCACGGAGTGATGCGGCCCCTGGTTAACTTCTAAAGCATTGCACCAAATCATCATTTAAAGCAAGATCTTTCGTGAGTGAACTTTCTGATGATGGCATTCACTTGATCCAACTCGCTAATCTTCCTACTATAAAAGTAATTCAAAATATGTAGCTATCAATTTTTTCAAATTTTTGGCAATAAAGCACATTTATGATTGTTATCTATGATTCTGAACTGGTTGAATGTGTTGAAAAGTTACTTATGAGTACTAAAGGAGATTGACAGGATTCATTTCTGCATGGATTTAGTGGTCTCTGTTGGAGATACATAGATGTACTGAATAGATAGATAGATGTATACGGCTAGAACACGGTTAGAGAAACAAATACTGACATTTACATCACAAATTCTGATTATGCTCCCAAGCATATAATGAATGCTAATACCGCATTTATTGAAAATTCCAGAAGAAGACAAGGGCTAAAATATAATTGTATTGTCACAAATTTTCGTCACAGACTTCGTCAGGTGTTAAAACACATGCATAATTTAATGCTAAGCATGTCTGCACCATAACGTCATACATAATAAGACATACATGTCTTTCAACACCTGACGAAGTCTGTGACGAAAATGAGTGACAATAAATTAATATTTGAGTTTCTGTCATTTTCTGGATTTTCCAATGTTTAAATTATTATATCTATATATGTAATAATTCGAGGGGTATGCGTCATCACGAAATAGAAGAGGAAAACCTTCCCAAACAACAACAGATTTGCTAGAAATTTCAATAGGCAACAAAATATGAATGTCGATCGAAGCTATCGAAACACTCCATCTGCTAGACACTACATGCATAATTGGAATAATCTCACTGATAAAGAAGCAAGTTGGAGGGAGAACATGAACTCTCTTGAGCACAATCAGTCCGGGAGTTTTTCTCCTTTTTTAGAGTAGATTGTGTCTCTACAGTAAATTTATCTTCATGTGATTTAGATGCTAACGCTAGGAAACTTTTATCTAAGGGTACAAAATTTACGCCCACTCCTATGAGTAATGTCATCGAATTGCAAAAAGATACCCGTGACTTCTGTAGAAAATTGATTGAAGGATTATTTTGGTAACAACAAACAGACGGAAGAACTTAATTTGAAATGGGACTCTCCTGACTTCACTCCTCCAAAAGGTGCCAACAGTTTTCTTCATAATATCATAAATCTCATTGAGGAACAAAATAGTCAGATTTTTGAGCTCCATAGATTAAACAGTACTAACAACGGTCCTGTGCATAAAAATAATGTCTCAAAGGAAGAGTACTCAGCAATGAGATCTTCACTACAAAATGATCGCTTGCATTTACTAAAACTGATAAGGGCGGACTTTTTGTAATAATGGATTATTCCTTTTATCATATAAGAATGTCTGAAGAACATTAAAGCGACACTAATACATAAAAAAGTGACTAAATGCAGATGCAATACAACTATGAATCAAATCAAGAACTTATGCAACGAATTCAAATCATCTTTTAGTAAAAGGAATACAGTTTCTTAACACACTGTCAATGCGAATTACCCTTTATGTACGTACATGGACTAACGAAGGTCCACAAACATGAGGAATATTTTAACAATATGAAACCTGATGAATTAGGTTACTGCAAATTGAATCCTCCTGTAAATTTGAAGCTTCGACCAATTATCTCAAGTCGCTTCGTTCCTACTAGTCATTTGAGTGACTTTATTGACGAAATCCTTAAGCTAATTGTATTTTCTTTGCCTAGCTATTGTAGTGACACATTTTACTTCTTGGAGAAATTGCCTAATAACATCGATGAGAGGTCTCTCTTTTATTACAAGTATAAATAATTTTATTAAAATTATTATTTTAATTATTTATTATTAATAAATTTTTAATTATTAATAAAATTATTTTTAATTATTAATAAAATTATTTTATTATTTTTATTATTTTAGTATAAATTAATTATTATTGTAAGTATATCTCTTTATACGTCTATACCTCACGAGTTAGGATATGAATCTATTGGACATTGGTTAGACAAGTGTGACAATTAAATTCTAGAGATGTTTGATAGATCATATTCATTATGAAAGGAGCTGCATTTATTCTAAACAATAATTGTTTTTCTTTTTGCGATGATGTATCTACATTCAAACTGTTGGGACCGCGATGGGGACGAAAATGGCCCAACGTACGCCAACTTAGTGATGGAGTATCTCGAAATGAAAATGTACACCAGGTTGAATGAACTTTACCCATCAGATGTCAGTGAAATTTTGAGAAATTCATGGTTGCGCTACCTTGATAGCTGTTAGTTGGTTTGGGACGAACGCTATGGTGATATAAATTTGCTATTTGAGATGCTGAATAATTTACACGCTTCTATTAAATTCACCTTTGAGAAAGATTTTTATTGTATAAATTTCTTGGATGTTCGTGTAGGGTAAAATGGGGTGGTATGGACACGGGGGGATATGAACACTTTTTGATCTAATTTTCGCTGATAATTCCATGCTAACATATTCATGAAATTCTATTCGATTTGGTTTATATTGCTAAGAAATGATCTGGTGCTTCTTAATATCAGTGATTTGTAGCCAATATATTGGTGTTCTGGCATCCAGTGGGCTATTTATACAAAAGGATTTTTTTGCATATAATCACTTTAATCTTCAGACTCAAATTTTGGGGAATAGAACTATCCTTGCATAATGCCACATGTTTTTTTATGATTCACAATGCTTCTAAATATTCCACCGCAAAGCTGAACCTGTATGAAGTTACAGTAAATAATATAAGAAGAGAATCAAAACTGTTTTTGAAGCAGGGGTGATATGGACATCTTCGATATCCATGTTTTGAATACCTAAAGTAGATAGTTGAAGCAGAGTTAGTAACCAATTTTCTTATACATGATTGACAATGAGTTCATAAAGATAATCGAACACTTTAGACAGCCGTACAAGGAATTTTGAATATTTCAATGTAATAATAACTTGATTTAGCGCTGTAGGCATAAATATTGATTTGGTGAAATATGATCGACGCTATCTATACAGTATACAATCTGAAATATTTGCAAAACTCAAATCACAATATAGAGGAATATCTATGCAAGTCGAGAGCGCGTCACGGAAGTTGACTGCATAGCTTACTGATTTATCATAGACTGCTAGGCGCACGTGTCCATATCACCCCGATACGATTGGCTGATAACGTGATGAAACTTTTGCTGCCTATGATTCTATCATTGTCATCGCTTCTACTCAAATTCATATTAGTTCATTCATAGTTACTGTGACTAATTGCTGCATCTAATTTGCAATGCCTAGAACATATAAATCAAAAAACGCTCGTCTTAACTACAGCAACGATAGCATGTTAAATGCGATCTGTCTCGTAAAACAGGGTACACCTCTTTCAACGGCTGCTCATCGTTTCAGCGTTCCTCGAAATGCTCTCCGTCGACATGTGAAAAACGAAACTATACGCCCAGGTGGGAAAACTATTTTCACTTATCAACAAGAAAAGATTTTGTGTAAACGCATTCTATATGCAGCTGAGCGTGGATTTCCTATGACTATTTCTAACATTCGATTCGCGGCTTATGAATACGCACATACTCTTGATCGTCGCAGAAAATTGAATTCCAGTGTTCCAAATAATTGGCAGAAGAACAAGCGGGCATCACTTGACTGGTGGGAGTCGTTCCGCAAACGAAATCCAGATCTTTCGTTACGAAAACCTGAAGGACTCTCTGCTGCGCGTGCACAGGCCTTTAACAAGGAAAGAGTTGATAGTTATTTCAATGATTTAAGAGAACTGTTTGATCTTCTCAATTTGAGAGACTTTCCTCAGCTTGTCTACAACACAGATGAGACAGGGATATCCACAGTGCCTAATAATCCCAGCAAAGTGATTGCACAGAAAGGAGCTCGAAGTGTGCAGGCTGTTCGCACAGGTGAGTGAGGAACATCAACAACAATCATACCGACTGTTTCTGCATCGGGAGACATTCTACCACCTTTCGTCATTTGCAAAGGGGGCAATGTGAAGATGACTGTACGAAACATCTACGAAACTCATAATATCGACGTCGCTTCCACGAAGTCTGGTTATAATGATTCAGAAACTTTTGTTCGATATCTGAATCATTTTGATAGACACAGGACGAAAATTCCAGGCAAGAAGTGTGTTTTACTTCTGGACGGACATGCTTCACATGTTTCCATCGAAGCTATTGATTTCTGTATTAATCATGACATTGAGTTAGTTTGCATACCACCTCATTCAAGCCATAGATTACAGCCGCTTGACACGCATTTTAATGCAGTCCTCAAACGCGCGTGGTGCAAGGCCCTTGAAAATTTTCTAAACGAGAGGGGAGTCTCCGCGATTACGACCGAAAATTTCGCTTCGCTTTTTTGTGCTGTTTTCAAAGAAATTGAGAAGAAAAGAGGTCTTGTTGTTGACGCATATGCACATTGCGGAATATTTCCATTACAAAATACAATCAGTGATCATGAGCTCTCCGTTTCAAAGTCATTCCTTTCAGAAGTTGAAAGTAAGATGGAAAATGATTCAGTCAAGCCTTGTGATGTTCAAGATAATAATTCTGAAGGTATCTTAATCAGATCTATAATTTGCAGCCCTAAGAAAACTTTGAATCCTACACATACTAAAGTCCATAAAATTCACATCACGTCTCCAGAAATTAGGGAGAAAAAACTTATAGTTCGAATGCGATTTGATCAAAAGAAGAAACCATCGTGCCGTTTGATAAACGATGGACAACAATCGCCATGCACATCCAGAGATATCGAAGACAGTATTTTTCAGCCCTCAACGTCAAAATCTCCAAAAAAGGATTCTACAAAGCAAACGAAAAGAAAACTTGATAACAAGGAACACCAATGTTGCTGCTGCGACGCAGCTTGGAAAGAAACTACAGAAGATTGAATGAAATGCGAATCTTGCAACAAGTGGTGTTGTGAATCCTGTTTCGGCACTTTCTATTGCTATAAATGCGCTTTAAAGTTTATGTGAGCCTTCTAGGTAGACTGGTTTTGTCTCACCTTTAATAGACAACTTTGTTTTTTTAGATTGTTATGTTGAATAAAGAATTAGTCGATGGTGTCCATATCACCCCGACTCCTTTTTTCCCTTGAAATTTGTATCCCTTACGCGATGCTATATATAAATATCATAATGGATTTTCATTCCCTTGAGACATAATGTTATAGAAAGGCAATACCCTAAGCTACAATTTAGCGTATTAAATGTATACATTCGTCCGCTTATTGCTTAGAATTTAGACTCTAAGCAAAAAGTGTCCATATCACCCCATTTTACCCTATATAGAAAGGGAAGTTCTGGTGTCATTGAAACTGACATACACCATAAAAGTGCAGACAGTTTTAATTATGTCCCATTCATGTCAAACCATCCTCGACATATTTTGCGAAATATCCCTTTCTGTCTGGTGAAAAGAATTCATCGCATAGCTTCCGATAAAGATGTGAGGGAAACCCGGTTTATTGAACTGAAACGTAGACTGATGAAATTAGGTTATCCTTCTGCTTTAATTGACAATGCAATTTACAAAACAATACAAGGGAAACAAGATAACAAAACTGATGAAAAATCTAAAAGTGGTAATATTCTGAAATTTGTACAAACATACAACCCGAAGAAATCATGTATTTACAACAAAGTAATATTTGCAGCAGTAAATTCTCTCTCTGTTTCAAAGTGTTTCAAAGATCAAAAAGTAAAACGAACTTTCAGACAGCCCAAACCTCTGCTAAGTATTCTGAATAAAAATAACCGATGCACAATCACCGGAGTCAACAAATGCAATGAACCTTTGTGCAAATGCTGTGATGTTCTATCAACAGGAAAAAGTACTGTATTTAAAGTAAAAGATGCATTAATAAATTTAGAAATAAAATCTAATATGTCGTGCGTATCAGGTCTGATCTACAAATTGGTATGTAGAGATATGCACTGTACATGTATAGAGATACATGTTGCAAGTGGTACTTTATATATATATATATATATATATATATACATGTATCTACATAATATATATTATTTATAATATTAATTATCAATAATAAATCATATTATTTTTAAGTTGCTTTATCTCCCTTTTTCGCTTTTGAGGTGATAGAAAGATATTATTATCTTTCTTTGATATTTCGATATCAGGCCTATATAGATTTTGAATGCTATCATTTTAATGCAGTTTGATGATATACGAATTGTATAATAAATCATTCTATGCCCTTGAGAAGCCTTGAACAGGCAGAAACCGGTCGGGCTGTCTTATTCATTTGCTTAGTTTTTCTTTATAACATCTGGGTGTGATTACGTACTGGTATTAATTTCTATTTTCGATTTTCTACTATATAATATATATATATAACAATATATAATATATATATATATATATATATATATATATATATATATATATATATATATACATTGAGTAAATACAAATTTATCATAAAATAATTGATAACATCTAATTTTGATGAGTTACTTGTATTTGAATAAGATGTATCCTCAACCAACTCAAATGAATTGGCATACTGTTACTATAGCTAAATCACAATATTATATTATGTATTATCACAATATAATTATTTCCGTTTTGGTTTATGAGAATGCATTATCAGATCTGACGCATAAACTGAACATTTTTCGGAGAAAATGCACTCATAATTGAAAAAAAATTTATAACAACATTTCGCTTCGGTCAGGCGTTTTACCAAAAACAGACTACTTGATGCATTAACGAATTACAAAAATATTTAATGAATTTGTTTGTATTTTCAGTTATTTGAGGGCTACTAAAATCAAATATATTAATTTCAATAAGCGCACAGCTGCGGTGGTATTTATTCAGGATTATATTCATAAAAACAGATGAGAAGATAGTTTAGCCGACATCTGATATTGGGATAAAAAAGTTAATCTATAGACGAAGGGATGATATTACATTAAGACATTCAGAATGTCTTAACAGTGATGACAAACAAGGAATTTATTAATATAAATAAACGTGGAGAACTACTGTGAAAGCTGTTATGAAAAATAAATTTACAAAACTATTAAAATAATAGGCGGGAGCAAGTGACACAGCTTTGCTTGCAAAGTTGAACATTGATTGAGTTTGACTGTCAAGGAAGAGATAATGTAATGAGCATGATGATATTATGTCTACAGGGTGTTTCAGAAATCCTGGGCACTTTGCATAAAAATTTTTATATTATTATCTTTATCTATATTTACCATCGTAAAAGTGCCCTGACAGTCGCAAAACTTCATCTTGATGTAAACATGTTATATAGCCGATGTATTCATGTACACCTGCAGATCTTAGTAAACCTATATAATTAGGGCTACTATCATTTTAACCACTAAATCGGGAAATGAAAAAGCCTTTTTTCTTTGATAAAGGTATACTTGTATAAGCAAATAATAGACATTTAACAAGAAAACAATGAGAGCATAGTCAAAGTACAAGTTATCGATCATGTTCAAACTGTTGGCCTTCCTTGGCAATGCACGCTCGAAATCGGGAAGAAACGGACTGGCAAACTTTATGACACAGTTCTGGAGTTATGTTGTGAACTTCTTCGATGATGAAGCTCCTTAAGTCTGGAAGACTCCTAGGTCGACGTGCAAAAATTCTATCTTTGAGGAAGCCCCATAAAAAAAATCACAAGGTGTAAGGTCCGGAGAACGTGGGGCCCACTCCACATGACCTCGACGACCAATTCATCTTTCTTTAAAGTGCTGGTCCAGGTGTCTCCTGACTGATGTGGCGTAATGTGCCGGACAACCATCTTGCATGAACCACATATTGTCATCATTGATGGAGAAGACATGTTCACGAAGCAAGTCAAGATATTTCTCACCGTTGAGATTTCCATCGATGAATACAGGACCAACTATTCCACTCGAACGAATGCCACACCATACCATTCCGCCTGGGGCCTGACCATTACTTTCAACAGTGCACTGAGGGTTTTGTGTCGACCAGATTACACAGTTGTGTCGATTGACTGTTCCAGAAAGTTTGAATTGTGCTTCATCAGACCATAAGATGTTATTCGCGAACTCGGGATCTCTATCCATCATACCCAGTAAGATGTCGCAAGTTTCAACTCTGCGATCAAAGTCGTCTTCGGACAATTCATTTATCAAGCGTGGAATATACGGCTTGCACTTCAGTTCCTTGAGAAGTCTATAAGTGAACGAATGGCTTAGATGACAGGCATTTGACAATTTCCGGCTTGACATAGGCTCGGCACCATTGTCAACAAGCAGCTCAACCAACACTGCCTTGTTTTCATCGGCCGTGATAGACCGTGGTCTACCGGTAGGCTTTTTCGGTTGAACACTACCAGTTTTATCAAACTGTTTATTGATGCGTCCAATCGTTCTACGATCGATTGCATTCTCTCCATATTGACGTAAAAGTTGTCTTTCAACCTCAACAGCATTTTCAGAAAGAGAATATAAACGTACAGCCTTAATCTTCTGCTCAAGTCTGTCATCTTCAGCCATAACGCGAGTATTTTAAAACTCTTATTTACTAACAGTGCAAAATGAAGAAATCGATATATCAGTGAACGAATATCAGTTTGAATTTATGTGGAAAACAATGTATTAACATTTGAAATCATAGAAATTGAGTATGCTTGTAAACTTACTGTGATTTGATGTCAAGTATTCAATTCAAGTATTGAAATTGATTATGGAATGAATAGCCAATCAAACATAACCATAGCTCAAAATCATAGAAGTGGATAATAGTACACTAGAATGGAAGTTTGATATCTTGCCTATGTACAATGATGGCACATGGAAAAATCTATGGTTTGTAGATCAGATTCGATCTAAAACATTGTATCATAGTGAAACTGTTTGCCAAGTTGGCTGTGGGAGTTGTTGACAGCAAATTACAGGATTTTCATGAAGAGAATTGCAAGTGAGATGGCGGCATTGTTTCATGTGAAATAGCCTACTATTCCATGGATCAATATAGTGTGTCTATTTGTAGCAGTCACTGACAACAATTTTCCAATTTTTCAATATTGGAATGAGAATTAAAAATTGGTTCACAAAGTCATGGTTGAAAGTGGTCGGTGTGCTGTTTGTAAGAACATCTGAAGAATTCACAGATCGAAAGTCTAATTATTGGACAATCTCTTCTTCAAGCGGCTAAGAAGCCTTGCGCTTTTCTGGAATGAACACATTGAAAGTTTCTTTACCGACAATCATTTCTCAAATAAATGAAATGTCGCTGGAACTTTTCAATTAATCATTGAATGACACGTGATATTTTGGAAGCTGATATTCGAATGCATGTAGGGATTTTGAAAATTATTCAAATTTAGTGAACAGGGGAACCCTTTAAAGTAAAATGAACACTCTAAGATTTCTTGGCCTCTGATTTCAAGCTGGAGTTATGTATGTTCTGTAAATCGACATTACAAGTTGCGTAAGAGTCTGATTTTCTATATATAGTTATATATATTTTCTATATAGAGTCTGATAATCTATTGATAGATTATCGGAGCGATATTTCAAAATGATGAACGTACAGAACGTTTAAAAGGATTTCCTTCTTTGTCATCCTGTCGGCGCAGCATTTTGTAAATTCACTATTGCTTTTGAGTACATGGTCTTTGGACAAGGGCCAACAATCCAGATCAAGAATTGGCCTGATAAATATAAATGCCAATCAAAAAACATGGAAGCCAGATCGCACAAGTTGCATTTTGCCCAACTAAGTTCCCCCGGCGTGTGCCATAATTTTCATGCAATTTCCATTCTAGGACTTTCTATGGTATTGTTAATTTCTATGCTCAAAATCAACTAAAACCGGTATAAAATGCAAAACTATGAACAGTCATATTTGCTGATTGTCTGAGCAAATTAGCAGCGAATTCTAATGGAGGCGGAGTCCCTCACTTTTGCATAGACATAGTGTGACTCCTACTTCTATAGATTCAAATGAACCTCGTTCGAATGGCTGCATAAATGGGAATTATGATTCATCAAGTTGTGCCCAGCATTTCTGAAACACCCTGTATATCAAAAGTGGAAAGCGATAGAGATTTTCGGACGGTCTGAACTGACGACCAGCTTAAATAACTGAAACTGGTGACAGTGCGATCCGACAGGTCCAACTTAGGGCCTATTTTAGACATATACAGTGACTGCGTTTTTTATGATAAATGCGGTTCTTGACAATTGCAGTAGGGACACTTCTGTAGATGCAGTAGCACGCATGGTAAAACATCATTTCAATATTAATAATTTGCGAAATTTTATTTCGAGGTCCACTTTTTAATACGCATACATACTTTAAATTCATCATTTCGCAATTTTGTCTATGTTCATTATTCGCACATTGTTAAGCATCAGCACTTGTATTGGAATGCGACGATATATTTTTGGTCAGTGTAAAATGAATTGATAAAAATGCCATTTTCTAGCAATTTTTCAATCACTGCATAGCTGCCTGGATTATTTTGATAATTCTATCTGTTTTTATAGAATGATTTCAGCATATAACTTTTGCTTGCACAGTAATACGGAAATTAATTAATTCAGCAACACTTTTTCAGGGCGAATTCCCTCTTAAACGGGAACAACTGTTTCGAAGCAGCCGTGAAAAGGCAATGTACCATGACGAATGATTTGATTATTACATGGAAATGATTGGATTGCTACTTTGCTACATTAATACTGAGTCCGCAACCAGGTTAGAGCAGGACGGATACCGATCCTACCAAAGAGTAGATCTTACATTGTACCTTTTGGATTGGCGCCAAATGAATTTGCGCAGAATTCGTATGAAAATAATTGTCATCAACAACAGAATTTGACAAAATGTAAATCAATTCCGTGTCTTCCAATTAGACAGCATATTTCTACAATACTGCAATGAAGAATTATTTGTCATCCGTGGTTCATGTGCTTATCACGACCTGGTGAGGATATTGATGCCTATTAATCATTGCACAAAGCTTCAATAATTTTCTCACTTAATTTCACTGGTGTGATTTATTGTCAAACCGGTGCTGTTTGGAAATTTCCGGTATATGTTTCTGTTTGGGTCGGATTATTTAGATGATGCTCCGGTTCATGCACTTGTCGAGCGACGAGCACTGTCAGCACTCGTGCGGAGAGGTCTAAACCAAAGCAAGGATGCATTTAAACACTTTGCTCTAAACTGCCTCCGTATAGCCTGCTACACATTCATACACCAGTTGCCTTCCATTTCCTGTTACTACAAAGTAAAAAGAGCTATTGAAACCAAAATCCGCAATAAAGTTGTACATATAAAACTAAACGAGTCTTAAAACAACAGTCATGTGAAAACCTTGCAATTGAAGAAAGGAAAGCTAAAAGTTACACAGAATTAATAAGATTTAGTAGCATTTCGGTGGGCCTTGCTTTTGTCTCTTTCTTTAGAGGTCGAAAGGAAAGAGATAAAAGCAAGGCTTACCGAAATGCCACTCAATCTTATTAATTCTGTGTAACTTTTAGCTTTCCTTTCTTTACCTTTAAAGATATTTTTATCCTTTTGTAATCCATGATATTTTTGTTAAAATTCTGTGTTAGCATGTCTCAATGTCCATGCACTACTAAAGTTCTAGGTTGCATTCCATAGATAGGTTAGTTTAAATTTTCTTAATGACATTCAGCATAATTTTCTTTTCTGCATCCCTTGATAAAGGCTAAGCCGAAATGGGAATAAAATACTAGACGGTCGCAGAAAATCGCTTTTATTGCTCCTTACAAAATGAATGAATCACGACCGATGGCAGCAAAAAATCAAATTCAGGTGTGATACATTTATTAATGATGAATTTGATGAAAAAAGCTTAGAATGCATTTGATTACTTTTTGAGTAATTTCATTTGTGTCTGTATAAAACTTAACAAAAAACGGCCAACGCTTTTTGAGAAATGTTCATTTCAATGCATGTGTGCATTAAAGCCTAAGACAAATTTGATATAGGAATGATATTTGATAGAATTAAAACAACATAAGTTACCTGTAGCAGAATCTTTTGTTAATTCGATTATCTGGAATTAAATCAAGGAAATGAATGTCAAATTTCTTTGAGGCATAAATCTGAAAAGATCGATCGCTTCAGTTAAGCGCCAAGGTCTACTGCTGTTATATGTCGTTCCTCCATCACCGATTACAGAGATTTGACTCCAATCTAGGTGATAGTTAGAATATTGTTATCCTTATCTTGTTTATGAAAACAATCCTTAGACGTCGCAATGCTTCTAATTGTGTTCAATATTGCTAGTAATTCTTTGTTTGACATGTTTGGGGCTATCAGAAAGTAGAGTTAGATCACCCTAAATACTTGCATTAGGCCATTCAACTTGAATTCGACTTTCCCTTGCTTTTTCATATTTCTCACTAGTTTTGCAAACAGAGAAAGCATATGTGTTTACAAGGTGCAATCTATCAGACATTATTGCACATAGCGGGCTTTTTGAACATTTGCTGTAGTCGTCTGTAATACAATTATCCCGCTTCATGAAAGGCCTAATCTTCGTTAGTGGTCATTCGGGTTCGGTTATTTCTGGGCCACTCTGTATTTCGGATAGAGAATATTTCTCGTAGATTTATTTTCTTTTCAAATAGGTCTGAAAAATCACGACTGCGCATTTTATAATGGTGCATTTAGTTTTAAAACATTGAAGAAAACATAGTTCTAGTTCTTAATTATTGACATTATTTTGATATAGACTACAAGTAATGAAATGTAATGGATCACAAAAGTGGGAACCGGACCCACGCCATAAAGTGGGCTGGTGCCGAGTCTGGAGCCTTGAAAACACGATTTCTAGGATAATTTTCCTTTACCTCTTCTTAATCCTAAAGCAATAGTCAATTGACACATTGTTGATATTTGCTTAAACAATTTTCCTTTAATTTTGCATCTGAGATGGTGACGTTTATTGACTTTAATTATTTTGTCAATTTCTCCAAAACCAGTGTTTCCTGACCAATAGTTTTATCTAGAACTACTGAATGGGTGAATTGACCCATCTATAAAGAAACTCATGAGCAGCATTGTTTACTATGAACCTATGCTTGTTTACACTATTATTATACTAGTAATGCTAACTTACTATTACTATGCTTGTTTTACATCGCCTAAGCAAATGCTGTCTACCGTTCAAAATTAATATTTTTAAAAGCATTTCACAACTAATATTGATTATTTAAGCAGTGAGATAAAAGTATTTTATAAGTAGTATACAAAGTATTCAAGTCGTAAATAAATGTTTAAGATTATGCCGATAGAATATAATTTTAAAAAATGAAAAGTGCTCTTTTCAATGTTTTAAGAAATTAGCGGATTCTCAAATGAATGAAGCTCTAACACAAGTCATTAAGCACACCACAAGTCGGCTATGTTATCAGAAATATTGGAATATGCAGACTAGTGCTATAAAAATAACAATAAAAACTTCTATACAAATATTATAGCTTATAATACGAATATTTAAAAATCTAGCAAAATTTAGCAACCGAAATATGTAAGAAAATTTAAATCCGTTTTCCATTTTCATGCTTCATTGACTAAATAAACTGTAATCAATTCAAATCAAACTTCCAGATTTGTCTTTTGAGATCGACTTAGGCCTACATATGACATATTTCCACCAATATATTACATATATGTCTCCTATCCAAATCAAAATCCATGTTTTTATTAAAAAAGCTGTATTGTGTTGAATAAGAACTTGAGTGAAACTGTAAATTTACGTAATTGTGGCACTTTGCGGCTACTTCTAAAACAACAAATTTATGCAAAGGAAGATATAGGTCACAGACGTACTCGGAGCAAACGAACTTTTGAGAGTTTTAAGACAAGGTTCCTGTCATGTTGTAATGGCAAATATAATACTTCTTCTAATTGCCAGTAGAATTGTGTCTCTCAGTCAGGATGGGTCTTCACGCAGAAAGATTTTTCTTCCACTATTTGGTATTCCTGTTTACAAATGCTTTCTCCAACTTGAATAAGATAATTTAGATTATCCGTCGATGGCAGCTGAATGTCGTGACATTTGAGATAACTTGCCAAACAATGCTCAATGCGCTACATTTGTACAGCTACGTTCTACCTTTGAATTGCTCCTTTTGCAGTTACACTAAACAGCAGCATTTGATCTGCTGTTTCCATTTCCCTTACTTGACTGTTGTGTGAGACTTTCTTTAGGCCTACTTCTGATTATGGAGATCGATTTTCGCTTGAACATGTATGCGTCAAAATAAATAAGTATTTTTGCTTTTCTTGCTCTTGTATCCGAAATAAATGAATAGTCTTCGTAAGCGAAAAACTCATCATATACAGCTGCTACTTCTCAACGGATTTGATAATTTACGGAATTTCATGCCGATTGGCACGAAATGCACCGATCATTGTTGTTTGTGTTCCACAATTAAATGGTCGCTTGTTTTCATGGAAGCGAGGAAGTATTTAGTTACCAAATCAGATATGCAATAGGACTCAATTAGAGCATATTTTCATTAGCAGATAACATGTTCTGGTAATCCATTCTCTTGACGAGTTTCATTTTTTACAATATATGGAGCGTTTCAAGACCAAACTTGGAGCAAATTTCCAAATTTTGTTTCGAAATATAAGAATGTAGATGTGCCTATCTATTAAAGTTTTCAACCAACTTTCATCCAAGCCGTAGACCGCTAGATGCTGGTAAATAGCAGTAGGAAACAGGATTAGTGCTCAATGGTGATACGTAGGCCTACTACAATGATAAATAGCTGTGATATTTTTTGAATATCATAATGAACACGGTCATCATTGCAAAACTTCGTATCAAGCAAGCATCTACATAAATTGCTTTAGGGTATATTCTGAATGTTCATGTCGTAATTCAAATCAATTGTACTTTCTATTGGGAAACATGCTCATGGGTCATTGACCCATTCTGTAGTTCCAGGTATAGCGACAATTCAGTAGTTCTATGGTGAAAATTGTTTTTTCCTGCGCTAATGCCAGCTCCTCTGACACACACGCATACTCCTTTCCCAAGAATGCATCTATCAATGGATTTAAAAACTATTTCATCCTTCACAGAACTTATCATGAAAAACGTTTTCTGCAAGATATGAATGAATTTTCACAGCATTTTATTGGCAGTTATTGACAAACACGGAGATAACCTTCTTGGGCCAAAGCAAGTCATAATTACATTTTGAAAAGCCTCGTTTTATATTTCGAATTTTAAATACGTGCACCTGTTATATCCGTCAAAAATTGCATTTAGTTATTGTGCATCTGTGTGAGCTTATGAATAGCCAATTCGTGTGCCTTCATTCCGAACAGGAAAACATCTTGAAATATGACAATTGATTTTTCGAGCATCATTTGCAATGGTGTTCAAATGATTATTGAAACTTCAAATAAAACGGGCCGCGGACCAGGTCCCAAGCTGCAACATGAAAAACTGCATGGGGCTGTCACTCAGTGTCAATAGTAATGACCCCCATAATTCTTCTGACCGACGTCACAGCTTAACTGAAGGGAGCACCAAACATTGATCTTGTTGTAGCGCACACCAGTAAGAGTACAAAGATGTGCCGCTGTTGTGAACTACATTGAGATTTTGTTATCAACCTCGCCTAAATCAATTATAAAATTTCAATATATATATATATATATATATATATATATATATATATATATATATATATCAATACTTGAATTGCCTAAATAAGGCCTACACGCGTTTTAAAAGATAGTGAACTATGAACCCTCACCCTTACGCATTTAACAGCTTTGACCAAAGAAGAATGCAATACACCAATTGAACCAATTACCCTAGGTGCAGTTAGCTTTTTGAAATTGTCCAGAATTTTGTCGAGTTTCTGATTTCAAATATCTTCATCTTGAAAATTTCAAAGGCAAAAATTTCTTCATAAAACAGCGTGGAAAAAAAGAACAGCGTGGTCATAAAAGAAGTTTTGTCGCATCAAAAAGAGCTGAATATATATTGTACTCTACACAAATCTACTTTATGCATGAAATGCATAAAACCTTGATTTCAAAAGCTTGAGTTGTGCCCTAACAGAAAGAATTTCAAAATGAAAAACTACGAAATTGATATTTTTACCGGCGCATTGGCCTTGTGGTAGTGTTCGCTCTGGTCCGGGAGACTTGGGTTCAAACCTGGGTCGGGTCAAACCTATGACTTTGAAAATAGGCACACTCTGCATTCTTGATAAACACTCAGCACTAGTGACGAGACTAGGATTAATAAAACTCTTAGGACGGGCGCATTTTGTTGAATGTCACAAAGGACTCTGGTACAGCATGAATTCCGCCAATAGCTCCAGATCTTGAACCCGTCCACTTTTCCACCGCATTGTCAATTGAAAGTAAAACTTGTGTCAATTGACAATACGGTGGAAAAGTTGACGGGTTCAAGAACTCTTACTACAAATGAGAGTTCTTGAGACAAAATGGCATAATGTTGGAAAAATGAGGAAATTTTTCCCCTGACTACAGGGATTCTTCAAATGATTCTACAATGATCATTAATTTCAAAACTGTAATACTTTTTGATCTGCCTAGATGAAGCTTTTTATCACTTGATGTCTTTGGGTTATTAAAATTGGACTGTTTGTTCCGGAGATACGACTAGGACGTTAAACGCTCACCTTCTAAGTGGGTTGCGTCTGCTAAAATAGTCCAGTTACGTGAGGGTTGAAACACATGAGAGGCTGATGGCATAATATGACTTGTGTAAAGAAGACTTTGGGGGGGGGAGGGTTGGGAAGACCTTGGTTGAGTATGACTGGACTGCAGGGTGACGCTTGCAATTCCTAGAAATAGTCATTTTGTGCTCGGTTCATTAGCCGATTTTTTACCTCCCGTATAGTAGCCCCAGGTTTGAAGATGTGGTAAATGCTGCTGGGACGAGGACCAACTCAGGTCACATAAGCCAGGATAATGACACCTAAAGCCTTCCTATGCACCCTTTACGACTGATGGCTTGGCAAGTGGGGCTGTGATGGGCTTGCGAAGTGAAGTACTGAGATTGGGCACTTAAAATGTGCGGTCTATGGGAATAGGAAAGCTTCAGATAGTGGATCGGAGATAGAGCGATGGAACCTTGATATTCTCGGCATATCAGAATTGAAATGGACGGGCGCTGGTCATTTTTGCACCGAAAGATGGACGGCGGTCCACTATTCGGTTCACGAGAATGGTGTGGCATCATGTGCTCGACAGCAACCGCCAAATGTGTGTTTGGTTACAGCATGGTTAACGACAGAATGATTGCTATTCGACTGAAAGCAAAGCCTCTAAATATAACCATCGTACAAGCGGATGCTCCCACTTCCGATGCAGACGAAGATTTAGTGAATGACTTCTATGGGACGCTGCAGGACGGTATTGATAGTATTCCAGGTCGTGATATTCTCATCGTAGCTGGCGACTATACCGCAAAAGTGAGTGAGAAGAATAAGGTCTATGGGATCTGTGGACAATTCGGTCTAGGCGTTGAAAATGACGCAGCACTAGGTGACATGCCACGCGTAATTACGGAACACCCCAAACATCCGTGGTTAAGGACATTCTATTCTTCTACCCGCGTACATACGCACTGCACTAAGAGTCAGAAATCACTTGATCTGATGCTGTTAAAACATGGGGAATGCTTATGAATACGCACGGGCGAGCGTTTATAGTTTGCGCGTCGTCTACGGTTGTCTGCGTTACCGCTTGAACCACGGATGAACCGCTACGCATGTTCTGTCTTCCCTGAGCATGAAATTGAGGTCCTATCACATTGTTTAGCCTCTGATACATGCAGACACATGAGACGCAAAGTCTATATAACAGGACTGCCGACTATACTAACTTATATAACAGATGTTGCAGCAATGTCCCGCATTGCCACGGATGTTTAAGATCATGTGTAATTACGCGTAATTAAGCGTGACATGTCACTTAGTGAGGTATACGATTTCTGTGCGCAAAAAAAGATGGTCATCTCCAACACGATGTTTCAACAGCATGCACGACGACTATTCACATGGACATCGCTTGATGGGAGCCAGATGGACTATAGTCTGTGGCGAAACAGATGGAGCTCGCGAGCCGAAACCTTACCTGGGGCAGACTTTGGTACAGATCATGAGCTCATCATAGCCATTTTCCAAATAAAGCTGAAAGCCAGACCACCAAAGACAAAACCTCTTCGCTTCAACCAGCAGTATATCAGTGATGAATGCCGAATTCAGGTGGAAAACCGTTTTGAACATCTCTTGATAGACGCAGAACAGCACGAGGCCACACCGGACGAATTGTGGCTTGAGATGTTGCATGCGATATTGGAGACTGGAAAAAGCTGTGCCCATCTGTCCGCTTATCAGACGATCCAACGAAAGATTTTCCACAGAGACCCTCAAGACGAAATTTGAAGAAAGACGAAATTTGTAAGCAAAGGGTAGCAATAATGACCGATAGCAGATGAGAAAGCTAAACGCCAAAGTGCAACACCTGATCCGTGCGGACTATAAACGACAAATTGAAGAGATTTGCGCTGAAATCACAAAAACAAAGTACACAGAACAGAACAAAAGACCTGTACAAATGCCTGAAGGATTTGACTGGAAAGTTCTCCCCACGTGCATGTAGAGTCAAGTAGAAAGATGGAAGTCTGCTAACTGAAGATAATAACATCAAGAATCGTTGGCGCGAATACTGTTCAGAGTTATTCGCGAAAAACCCTGATGTGAATGCAGTTTTCCAAGGTGATAAGCAGTACCTTCGTCTTAATAAAGAGCCGGACATCATCCCCAGTGAGGTACAGGTGGCAATAGATAAAATGCACACAGGGAAAAGCCCTGGAGGGGATGAGATAACAACAGAACTGTTGAAAGCCACTGGCGAAAAGGGGATCTCGCTGCTTTGTCGGTTGTCCAATTTCATCTGGCGAACAAACCTGGCCGACGGATTGGACGCGGTCACTTTTTGTCATCATTCCAAAGATAGGAGACGCTAAAGAATACTCCAACAGTCGCACTATCTCACTAATATGTCATGCCAGCAAAGTGCTCTTGTATGTCAAACTGGCTAGAATCGAACAACTTCCTCCACAACAAGGGGGGGGTACAGAAAGGGCCGCGGGACGCGTGATCTCATTTCGGATATGAGGGCAATTATGGCCAAGGCTGAAAGAGTCAACCAAAAGGTTGAAGCCTTCTGTTTCATTGACTACTCGAAAGTGTTCGACTTCATCGACCATAAGAAGCTATACACTGTCCTCGAAAGGATGGGTGTGCCGAAACATCTACTTGTTAGACAGGTGCAGGCCTACTAGCACCATGAAGCCTCAGTACGCACGAATCATGGAGACTGTGGCTGGTTTCCGGTGGAAAAAGGAGTTCGACAGGGTTGCATTCTCTCCCCTTCTTTTTTTCAACCTCTACACCGAGGCAGTCATACCCAGAGCTTTAGAGGAGCTTGATATGGGAGTCGTCATCAATGGTAAGCGGATCAACAATCAATATGCTGATGACACGACCCTTATTGCCTGCAATCAAAATGAGTGAGATGCTGTTAGAAAGGATGCGAATCGAAAGCGGAAAGTACCTGTACACACCTGTAAAAACCTGGTTAAAGTACCTGTAACCTGTACCTGAACGCTAAGAAAACCAAGATAATGGTGGTTGGAACAGACGAACGCCTGTCATTCGTTTGAAAGGTGAGTCGATCGAGATTGTGCAACGCTTCAATTACCTGGGAGCCTACATCACCAATGATCCTGCAGCTAACACCATTGATGAAGTAAAGAGGCGAATTGGTATGGAACGATCCGGTCTAAACAATGTGAAAAGGATCCTCAGAAGTCATTCTGTTAGTCTCTACCACAAAAAGAGATTAGTTCATACCAATTCGTGCCAATCGTCTTTCCAATCGTGACCTACGGGCACGAAATGTGGACGATGACGGCAGAGATACGACGAATATTAACTTCTTTAGAATTATGTTACTGGAGAAGAGTGCTAAAAATGCAATGGACAGATAGGAAGACCAACAAATTCGTGCTAGAAAAGATCCAGGGGCCAATATTTCTCCTTGACAGGATAGAGACAGCAGCTGTCGTACTTCGGCCACATAGCAAGGCGCGGAAGCGACAACCTGGAGAAAACACTCATGCTGGGCATGACACACACATGAATGGCAAAGCGAGACGAGGAAGATCACGAATTGACATCCCTTGACAACATTAGGTGGCTAACGGGGCTGACGCTCTACCAAGCGATGGAGAATGCGCATGATCGTGGACGCTGGAGGAAGGAGCTTGCGCTCTGGATCCCCACGGGTCGGTCTACGACCTAGCGGCACAAACGAAAAGTGACAAGTAAATGAGAATAGGCGTTTAAATCTTGACTGGAATCACATCGAAATCGATTGGGAATTAATCAAGCCAATTTATGAAACTGAAATTCCTAGCCTTGTCATATTTAATGATGAAATGTCTTGGTCAGATAACATCCTGAAAATAATCAAGAAAGAGCATATGAGTTTCCATTTTGTTAATGAAATAATACTGTTAGGTGTCAGACTTAAAGAAAGTATATAGTAGGTGGAGGGTCGACTCAAAAAAGCATCTGTATACAGTGAAGATTTTTATATCAAAATATTCATTTTTTTGCGGAGGTTACGTTCCTGAGGTCCAAAAAATTATCTGAGCCGTTTCTGAAAAGGTAAATTTTTGCAAATTTATATACTACCGAAATGAAGCCCCTTATAAGTAGTATGAAGCAAGTTGGATATCAAAAGGAATGAATATTTGCTAACAAACATCTTAATTAAGCGAAAATTAAGCTGATGAAGTAAATTTCATGAACTGTATTATAATGCAAGTCCCTGTAGGTCTTCAGGGAATAGTTGAGAGCTTCTTGGTTGAGATGTCATATGTTTAGTTCAATTTTCAGCGGCATGATTTTATGACTCACAATTGGCGTCATTTCTTGAATCTGAGTAGTAATAGAAATATGGAATCATTTACATCTTTTAAAGTTCATTATAATCAATTTCTATGATTATGATGCCTTGTTCTTTCAGTGGCAGATAGTTTGTGATGTGATCACGCTTGAGAAAATAATCTTATTATAATAAAGTTGAGCTTTTATTAATGGTAACCCATCGAATTGCCAATCTAACAAACTATATTACCTGTTCACGTTGTCATGACATGGAGGCTATGTGGAAAACTACACTTTATTCTGTATTGCTATAATGATCAGTCAAATTCGTGGGCATTTCTACTAAAGTGCAAAAATGTGCATATCTCACATATGGTACCTGGTCTCGACTCATGTTCATTATATGAAATCAAAACTGTATACACATTGGGAATTCAATGAATGCTGCTACTCTACCTAACATACCTACTCTATGGTGTCAGAAATGCAGAATTTTGGAATATGAATTTCCTGTATAGCACTTCAACAACAAAGAAGTCTTTGAAGTTGTTGATGGAAGAATCATCCGCATGACTGCACATTTAAGTGCCACAATTGCAATTATGAACACCTTCATGAACCTAGCCAAACATGGACTAGAAAATGAAGAGCCAGACGCTTTAATATACATGCATATCAAAGACAGTTTAGGATATTACTAATGATCCTGAGAGAAAGAATTTTTTGTATCTGTATCTTTATACATCTTTACATGCTTTTTATTTACCTATACGGATCAGTTACGGCTGCTTATCTTTGAATAAATGCATATTTCTATTAACCCATTTAAGGCCGCCTATATAGATATCGGCAAATTTTCTATCAAAACGGTGGTAAGTATCTCAGAATGTTATAATTAAGAATAATATATGATGTACAGTGTATTACAATAACCATTTCTTAGAAATTAAAGCCGTGGCGATTTCGTTACGATGGCGTCATATCATGTCAAAATATACAATAGCATGTTTTTTTCAAATGTAACTTGTGAATTGCTCCAACAATTCCTGCCGAAAAAATGTGTCATTATAAAAGCTCTTCATCCCATTTCAGAGGTATTTGTCGAAACTGTGAATTAGCAAATTTAATCAAGGGCCTGCTTTATGCTACTTGTCGTTGCTGTTTTCTGTGAAATTGTCATCGTTGAAATGAGAAGATGCTTTTATATTTCGAAATTCCTGTCGAGAAATTGATTCAGTTGCTGCGTCGACTCCAAAGTCAAGCTAGAGTTGGAGACGCCTCGGTGATTCGCAATGTCCAAATAAATAAAGAACACCAAGAAATTAGCGCATTTGAGATTGTTCTACATTATGTAGGCCTAAACAATTCTTTTGTGTCGGTGTTATGACTTGCTTTTACCCCTGATCTGTTTTTCTGATCGGAAACAGAGAATCAGATATCTGTGTTACTGAATAGCCCCCTAGGTCAAAGAAAGTCACAACATAATCAGCATATTCTATTTCCGTCATGTCTCTATTTCTCTCGATCATGAGTGCTATGTCAGTGATTTAGGGTCATGAAAGATATAAAATGTGTGGCTTTCTTTGACATGATGACGTTTGCTGATTGAATTATCGAAGATGTCTGCTGAACATGCTACATTATCAACAAGAAAGATGCGAGGTCCCTCCAAAGTCGGAACTGTCTCAGAAGTGACCGACCGGACTGTAGCACCGGGTAGTCACTGGTTTCTGTCACAGAGAGAACGATGAGACCATCAGCATGCGCATCAAGCATCTCATAAAGATTCTTGCCTTGAAATGCATCCAGACAATGTCTGTCCTATTTGAGAAGATGAGAATCACCTATATTTGCCATTTTATTGCCTGCTTTTTCTGTTTACTGAAATGATTATTCTAGTCATCTTTCGTTGGAATCTCACACTACCCTACGATGTCACTAACCTCTAAGACATCGTTTGAGACACATAGTTCTGAGATATATACTCATCTTTAACTCATCATCGTCTCACAACTTTGATGAAGCATTTACTTCTGAAGGTTTTGTGGCAACAGTCACATACCGTCATCGTCGGCATTAGGCCTATTGCATATTTCAGTGCATAGTAAGCAACAGCTTGGGTATTGTCTTCAGATAGCTACACAGGTTGATGTAATCAAGTTTAGCCTTTATAGATATTTTAATCCAGTTTGGGCCATCTCGAGCCTCTGGCATGCCCTTGTAGGGCGAGACAGCGTCTACGATCAAGGAAGTTTTGTATTGAAATTGCTCTAGTCATCAGAGGATATCTTTGTATTCTATGTCCAGGGGAACTGGCACCCTGCAATGTTTATGATTAGGTTAAAAATGGAAATGCTTGAGATTTGATTATCTGTTTGGAAGCTCCCCATGTCAGATATTTGACACATTAGTACAAAGCAAAATCAGCCAGTCTCTCGCGAGCGCATCTTTCAAGTGAAAATTCACTTGCGCATGATTATGGTGGCCGACGGTCGTCGAAAGCGCTCGCGAGAGACTGGCTGATTTTGCTTTGTACTAATGTGTCAAATATCTGACATGGGGAGCTTCCAAACAGATAATGAGACTAACTCCCCAATATTCTCATCGTTGAGATTTGATCTCTCTTTGACTTGCTTCCGTACATGAGCTAACAAGTCCATGTTGAGGAAAATACTATGGCAATTGACTTCAGTTGGTTTTGTGAAGGGAAATCCATAGGCTAAAAATAGCAACAAGCATTACTCAGACGTAGAATACACTAAGAATACAATATTCCAATGAAATTGTTCGTTTTCAGTATTCAACAAACATTAGTTTTGAAGAAAATTAACAGTACTCACCACCGTTTACTTCATTTACATTGTTGTTGTATTTAACATTTGTATATCATATTACGCCAGTGTAACTAAAACGCTACAGTTTAAAAAAATGACATGCCATGTTATGAATGAATATCCGAGGAAGTATTGATTTATATTTTCGGTCTTTGATGTATAATGAGATCACGCAAATCACATGGATAGTAAATTACATGTGGACGTTATTACACTGATTCTTCCAGTATATAAGCAGAATTTAAGCCTATTTTTTGTCTAATTTCGTGATGAAATATAAGCACTGAAAAATGATAATTTTTGAATTGACGATAGCTTGCATGAAAATATGTGATAAATCATGTATAGTAATCAAAATATTGCATCATATGTCTCAAGCTGGAGAATACAGCAGATCCCAAAAAGTGCTGTAACGAAAACGTTACACAAGCGCATTATCACTGTATCTTAATACATCTTTACATGTTTTTTTATTTACCTATACGGATCAGTAACGGCTGCTTATCTTTGAGTAAATGCACGTTTTTATTAACCTAAAGTCACACTGACCTCATAATGCGGTTTTACACTTTGCATTTTGCTTTTTAGCGGAAAATGTGGAATTAAATTCAAGACCAACACAGTTTACCTTTAAGAGTGGGGGAATCCGCTGGTCCTCGATGACGGAAGAGGGAGGCCAAAGGATCCCTTATTTTCATTATATAATATTGAAATATATATATAATGGATAAATCCCATATAATCCCTTATTAGATTATGATAGTAATCTCTCTTTCATCTCGAAAATAACTGAACGTGTTATTGTCAAACAATTAAATGATCATGTTTCCAAAATAGACTTTGTACCACAACTGAATTCAGCTTATAAACAAAACCACAGCATGGAAACAGTCTTATTAAAGGTTCAATCGGATCATTTAAAGGAGTGGATGAAAGAAAGTTGAGTATTCTTGTTCTTTTGGATAATTCGGACGCGTTTGATACAGTTTCACACCCAGAGCTACTTTCTGTTTTGTGATCAGCTGGGTTAGAAAGTATATGTATGAAATGGTTTCAATCTTATTTATCATCAAGAAGTCAAGTTATCCGCATTGGTGGTAACATTTCTAAGTCTTATGGAATGACTCATGGTGTTCCTCAAGGAAGTTGCTTGGGGCCCATTCTGTTTGTACTGAGTATAGCTCCTCTGTATCATGTCGTTTCGAAATTTATGGATATTAACATTCATGGATATGCTGATGATCACCAGTTGTGCATTACCTTTCCCCCTGATTATTCACCACAATTGACCGCCGTCAGAAAAATAGAAGAATGTATAACAGCTATCAGGAGTTGGATGTTTCATCACAATTTAAAAATCAATGATGATAAAACTGAGGTTATGGTTATCGGATCACGTCAACAACTTAAAAAATCCATTATTACGTCGGTGACAGTTGGAGAAATCCTGATCCCAGTAAAACAGCGGGTACGAAATCTTGGAGTGGTAATGAATCAAAATCAAGTAGCAACAATGTGCAGAAAAGTTGTTTTTCATCTAAGGAGATTACAACCGATTGCGAAGTTGCTGAATACTGAATTATTGACAACAATTATTCATGCTTTTGTTACTTCCTCCTTGGACTATTGCAACTCACTACTCATTGGGGCACCACAATGCCAACTGCACAAATTACAAATAATTCAAAACTGGGCAGCAAGACTAATATTGGATTGTAGAAAGACGGACATGCATGTAATTGAAATGATGAATAAGCTCCATTGGCTTCCTGTTCACAAACGAATTAAATACAAGGTATGTCTTCTTGTATGGAAATGCTTTCGTAGGATAGCTCCTGATTTCAACCATCACGATCTGGTCTTAGAAATCATGATGATTTGTCACTATCACAGATAAAAACATCAAATGTAACGCATGGTGATAGGAGATTTTCTGTTTTCGGAGCTATGGTATGGAATAAGTTGCCTTACAATATTCGCTCAGCAACCTCACTTGCAACGTTTAAAAAACTTTTGAAAACATTCCTCTTTTGTAATGTGCTTAATGTATAGCAGCTTGAGACTTTTTGTAAAGCGAGATAAAAATAAAGGAATTATTATTATTATTTTTTTTTAATTTGTTTTTTGGTACACGACTTTTACGAGCCGGGGCATTTCTCAAGATCTCGGAATCCTACCAGGATTCAGGGAGATCTAGAGTTCGTCTGAGAAGATAGGCACTGCCAAGCAGGGCGGCCTTCTGCAACTGTGGTACATGATGGTGTCCGGGTATTTCTTTCAGGTACTTTGTCAAGTTACCTGTGTGGGCCCCAAGTGCTCCGATCACTACAGGGATACACTTCGTCCTGATATTCCACAACTTCTGTACTTCCATTTTCAGGTCTTGGTATTTCGTGATTTTCTCCTTTTCTTTACTGCATATATTCCGGTCTTCTGGGACTGCTATATCGATTATAACTCCCGTCTTCTACTCTTTGTCAACTACCACTATGTCCGGCCTTCTTGCAGTGATCCTTCTGTCAGTTCTTATCTCAAAGTCCCACAGGAACTTTACCGTACTATTTTCTATGACGGGCTCAGGCACGTGCTGCCAGGGTTCGGGCGACACGGGCAAGTCGTAGTGTAGGCAGATGTCGCGGTGGATTATTCTTGCGACTTCATTATGACGGTTGATGTATTCGGTTCCAGCCAACTTCGAACATCCAGCTAAGATATGAGCTACTGTCTCATCTGCGGCCTTGCACATCCTGCATTTTGCGTCGGTGCTTGTCTTCATTATGTAAGTTGCATGTGTTTTCGTATTTAAGGCTTGATCTTGGGCAGCGACCAGTAGTGCTTCCGTCTCAATCTTCAGCTTGACTGTTCGTAGCCAGCTGTAGCATGCCTTCCTTGATGTTATTTCTTTCATCTGCCGTTCGTATTGGCCATGCATTGCTTTCTCTCTCCATTTTTGGTACCGATCTTCAATCCTCTTCTTTTTCCAATCATCTGTTGTTTCTTCTTGTTGGCGATACAGGTCACTTGATTGCGCCACCGCCAGCAGTGGGTCATCAACAACGTTGTGCAAGTGTTCTGTAAGGCTTCGATTTTCTTGCTCTACTATGTCGGTCAGGTTCTTCAAGCCTCTTCCTCCCCGATCCCACGGTAAGTAGAGGCGATCCACGTCTGCTCTTGGGTGCAGCCCGCCGTACATGTTCATTATCTTGCGAGTCTTGCGGTTCAGTTCATCAAGCTCCTGGACTCTCCATTTCACCACTCCTGTGTAGCTGATGACAGGCACTGCGAAAGTATTTATTGCCTCGATCTTGTGCATTGCGTATAGCTTTGACTTCATTACTCTCCTCAGCCTTTTCTTGTACTCGGCGATTGCTTGTGCCTTTGCTGTGTCATCCAGGTTGGTGTGGTGTTGCGGGATTCCAAGGTACTTGTATCCTCCTTCTTCATTCACGTCTTGAATATTGCCTCCATCTGTCTCTAGTCCATCTGTGTGAATTGTCTGGCCTCTATGGGTGATGAGACGTGCGCATTTACTGATTCCAAATCGCATGCTGATGTCATCGCTGAAGATCTTGACAGCATTGATTAAGGCGTTTATGTCACTTTCTGTCCTTCCGTACAACTTTACATCATCCATGTAAAGGAGGTGGTTCACTCGTTGTCCTGATGTTAATTTGTAGGCTTGCTGCATCTGTCCTAGGACATCGCTGAGTGGGTTCATCGCCAGACAGAAGAGCAGCGGGGACAGTGAATCCCCTTGGAAGATGCCTCTTTTGATCTGCACCATTCCTATGTCTTCATTGGCATGTGTTAGCTTCGTCTTCCAGATTGTCATTGATACAGCAACAACTTCTTGTATAGCCTTGTCGATCTTGTACATATCTAGACATTTGGTTATCCAGGAGTGTGGGATGGAGTCAAATGCCTTGCGATAGTCGATCCAAGCCATTGCCAGGTTCTTCTTTCGCCTTTTGCTTTCACTTGTAATTGTTCGGTCTATGGCCAGCTGTTCTTTGGTTCCCCTGCATTTTGGTGGGCATCCTTTCTGTTCGTGGTGCATTATATTGTTTGCTTCGACATGTCTGTTGATCTTGCTTGCAACGATCCCACTGAACAACTTCCACATGGTTGGGAGGCAGGTCATCATATCCGTAGATAAAAATAAAGGAATTATTATTATTATTATTCATTGATTCTTATCAGCGTTCTGAATCTACGTGTGTGTATGTGTTCATGTATCTGCTGCAACATGAAATTCGCTACATCCTCGATCATACAAAATGGGGCTCATTGCGGAAAGTGGGGCACGCTCCATTCTATAAAGACAAAAATATCAATAAATGCACCTTGTGCGCAATCTTTCGATCAAAATGTATTATAGGGATCATGATATTGTCCTCAAGAATCGTTTTCAGTCTTCAGCGGAAGGAATTTCATGTTTTTCTACGAAAACAACTTGAACCTCACGTTGCAGGAATATTGCAAGCGTGCTGTTTGTTTAACGGTTGGTGTACACATAAAGTACAACTAGCTGAAGTACACACATGGGTGTTCGACACCCACATATGAAAACATCCACTATTTTTCTTTTTTAATGAACAAAAGGAGTCAAAAGACATAAAATTCATTTACGTGCGTATATGTACATTGTTTTAATGTCATATTGCGTAATCTGCGATTTGTTACAGGGTGTCTCTAAAGTTTAAGATTGTCTATCCCCAAACGATGACAACACAAAAGTTAGATTTTTTAGGTGAAATTCTCCTGTTTGAGCCTACTTATATATAAGCTACTATCTAAGCTATCTCTACTATCTACTATATATAAGCTTATCTAAGCAATTGGATAAAAGTAAGCTTGTTCGATAAATGAGATACGCAGCTAGACTGTCCTAAAGCTTCCTCTTTCCCGTTTGTTCTAATGTGTGGCACTTGAATGTACTTAGGCTATGTAACTTGGATGTTAGAAAATGTGAACTCATCCTCAATTATGAAATCTCTCAAAAAAGTTCTTGTCGATAAGATTTCCATTAGAGATACACAAAAATACATTTTTCAATGCAGACTTATTTTCAATCATCTTTCTCACAACAAGACATACACACTTTCGCTGAATGTTCAACACAGATCACTTTTTACAGATTCCACAAACGGATTTGGACTTTCGATCCGCTTTTGTAGGACACATTTCACATCTTTTTGGTTTTTGTAACAATTTTGTGGGGGCAGTGTGCACGTGCGTTTCTGTTTTGTATCCACACAAACGCATCGCCATCACTACCTCCTCCTTCAATGCTTTTGGAATAAGCATTCTACTCTTGATTTGCGAATCCAGCAGCTGATAGCCGCAGGAAATCAAGAAAGAGAGGCGGTCGTTTGATTGTCCATGCACTTTGTTGAATATGAATGATCCATTGGTATAGGAAATGTCCAGAAAGTTGCATACCACTGCAAATGGCCATCGCCGACATTTTCGCTTACAAGAAAATGCTCGTATCTTTTTGTTGATGATATCAACACCACTCTTAGTAGCGTTATAGAATTGGACTGTGGAAGGCTTTTCTGTGTTTTGTTCCTCCGCTGAACTAATCGTAGGTTTGAAAGTATCCAGAAGAAGAGCAGGCTTTTTTATCCCAAAAGGAACAGAGCATTTTGGAATCACTGAAATAATACCGCGAATCTCCTTTAATACGACCAGTGACATCAATTGCTACTGACGGTACAGACCTGCTATTACGACGAATTGTTCCCACAAGGGTAGTATTTCGAGCGCGGAGGTCATCAGCTAAATGAACAGATGTGAAAAATTGTCAAGAGTCACATTTCTCCCGTTGTCAAGGAAAGGATCAATCAGTTGTTTCACAACAGCCTCTCCATGGCCAGCTGAATCACGCACAAATGAATCATTGATTGATCCAGCTCCAATATACACAAGTCCATTGAAAATATATTCTCCACCTGAGCTACTGATCCAATAAATCTTGATCCCAAATTTACCGGGCTTTGACGCTATGTATTGCCGGAATTTCACACGGCCATGAAATTCTAGCAGTTGCTCATCCACAGTAAGATATTCTGGAGCAGTTACAAACTCTCTCAATCTCAGGAGAAAATGTTCCGTTGTCTTGCGAACTGGTGCTAGAGAATCATTTCTATCCCTTCGCTGTCTGGTACTAATTCATCAGCGTCAATTTCAAGATCAACTAAATCGTTCACATCAAGAATATATTCCTAATCAATAAAGTCATCTTGGTGATCTCCACCAGATCCATCTTCACTTGTTTCACCATTGTCTATGGTAGATATCACATCAACTTGATCATCTTCATGAGTGTCGTCATATTGCATGAGCCTGAATAGCGGCGACTTTTGCAGCACGGGAAGTCATCACAAATACACGTAAGAAGCAAGGCTAAGATAACAACACAAAAGAATCTTCGATTCGACTGCTTCATGTATTCTGATTGGCTGTCTGCTGTCAGGTTATCATTCAACAGCGTGTGTGTCATAATTAGAAAGCATAGAAACAGTGCTGGGTGTCTAACACCCATGTGTGTACTCTAATAAGTTTTACAAAGTTGCTGGTCACGGAAGCACCAATTTCTTCTATAAAACGACATGAGCTTTCCTTTTAGCATTACTAACAAAGTCGTGAATCAAGATTTCACCACTGCAATCCTAAGCATATATTTTTACAAACTAACTCAGTCCTGGGTGTTGGACACCCATGTCTATACACCAACCGTTAAGTATGCTTCCAGATACGGATTTAATAGTAGCCACAAATGACCTTGAGAATTCAACTACACAATTTCTCAGAAATCGTCACGGAAGGATCATGCGGACTGCAAAGCTATCTGCGATTAAAACTCGTTCATTCAAACACCTGGATGCCACATTGCTGCAAGAACATGCTGCGCCCCATATTGCTGCATATGCGTACTTGTGTGTGTGAGTGCATGTGTTTTCTCTTGACGCAATAAGAATTGTCACACTACTGTATGAGTGTACTTCTTACACTTCTGCTGTCACTTCTGTATAAAGATTGAAATCAAAATCATTAATTGGGTAATTATCATTGAGTGACAGTTAATCTTCACCTCATTCATTATCATGCATCCTTATCAGCGTGACCGAAATTCGAAGAAGTTGGAATCTCTGATTGCCTTCTTTGAATTCGTTAAGAGGCATCTTATCAATGTGAATGACGGATATGTGACATGAATAATTGCAACACAAAAGAATCATGATCAGAAATTTCACCTACTTTCATACATCAGGATTTGAATAAACCCACAATCAACGTCACGCCATATAATTCTTGGTACTGCATCGCAGGTATTTTAAGATCACTTTTCTAATGAAATAAATTGTCTTTTTTATCAATTTCTAGGCCACATCGGAAACTCTTCATTCCGAACTAGATTTTAGCTAGTTGATGATGACCCTATTTGCTATTTATCATTTTCGGAAAGCATACACATATTCATTTATTTATAAATTCATTGCACATGCAATTTCATTTCTTGCATTTGAACAGCATTAAATACTTTCCGATGATGCGTGTATTTTGTTCATGCGTACCGGCAAGACAATAATAAGACCGCTTCCAGGGATTGTCAAGGAAATCACCGTGCTCTGCTTTGATCTCTAAAAAATCGATCAGATGCTTGATGTGATAATAATAATAAATAATAATAGTGTGTCTTTATTCAGAATGAAATTCACACAGCAACACAGAAATGACATGAGTACGCATTGATGACATAAGCACAATAGAGATAGAAAATTGCCATTTAGAAGACCTTTGCCTGCAAGACTGATTATGAAATAGATAAGTAAAGAGAAGAAGTGCAGTGATAGCTCAAAAAGAGAGTATAAAATCATCATACATGTAGATATTAAGTGTACAGCTTGATATTGAACGGAATGAATGCTGTCGCACGCCGCTGAGTTCTACTGATGGGAATCTTAAGATGACGTGAGAATGTCAACCTTCGAGGTGCGAGCTGGTGAAGATCGTTGTGCGGGTTGACTACATCATGAAATACACTCACAGCTCTACAGATTCGACTTTTTCCAAATCACCGACGCAATGATTAGGACCGTCATTACCACAGATATTGCGATGGCATAATCGCTGCAATTTCGCAAGAAAAGAGCAATTCTTCTTATTGATGCCGATGAATACAGGAGAGTTAAATTCGATATCATAACAACTATAGGCATTATACACAAGGATCAAGTCATACTTTGAAACCCCCGCCACTTTAATACAAAGGAGCGCATATACTATCTTGCTAGCACGCTCGCATACATTAATGTGGTCGTCCCAAGTTAAGCAGAAGTTGAACATGACACCAAGAAACTTCAGCTTAGTGCAAAACACTCTCTGTAATGAATCGACCAAACTTAAAGGAGTTATTACGGCGAATAAGCGTACACTTCTTTTTATCTGGCTAAAGACAATCCATGCGAAGGGCACCAGTTGTTGATATTTTCCTCTTCAATGTCAACATCGCGATAAATATTTGCAGTACCTGAAACAGGAATTAAAATGACCACATCGTCAGCGTATTTCACCATCTCAACTCAATTAGATCTCAGAATTCATGATCTCATGTGAGAAGCAAAGATCTTTGGAAACAGAATTGACCCTGGCCTAGAGAGACACCTGAGACATATGACGGAAAGAGCTAGATGCAGCATCTTGTATATTGAGATGAAAAAATCGGTCACAGAGAAAAGAAGACATCCAGCGAACAAAATCGCTTGGTAAACAGCCATCAATGAGAGTTCGGACAATGGCTCGATGAGACAGAGAATCAAATGCACGACATCGATCAGGCGAAAGCAAATTGACTCCAATATAATCATAGTGCGAGAGAGTAGTGATCCCATTGCAGACGAAAGGCCAAAATGTACAACTTTGAGTCATCGCTGCTGAGTCATCGTGCTGACTCAGCCCCCCCCGGAAGTAAGTGGCCAAGGATGTGCTGGAAGGGATCGGACCGACAGGAGGAAATCGTCCCCCCCCCTCGAGTCGAACTTTGTCAAAAGTGATGTTTTAACTGAAGTTGCTGAGAATCATGTGAAACAAGCTTCTATCAAGGTTTGGTGTTGAAATTCGCACAAAATATTTTTTCGAAATTTTCTTCACTATGGGTCGACACTTAAGATTTTTTAGTGAAAAAATTTTTTCAAAATGTCAGAATTGAGCTCCGAGACCCCTCCCATCGTGTTTCTCGTCAAAAGTTGGGTCGGTGAAGTTTCGATGAAAAAAACACCCCCCTCGAGTCGAACTTTGTCAAAAGTGATGTTTTGACCGAAGTTGCTCAGAATCATGTGAAACAAGCTTCTATCAAGGTTTGGTGTTGAAATTCGCACAAAATATTTTTTCGAAATTTTCTTCACTATGGGTCGACACAGGATTTTTTAGAAAAAAAATTGTTTAAATGTCAGAATTGAGCTCCTAGACCCCTCCCATCGTGTTTCTCGTCAAAAGTTGGGTCGGTGAAGTTTCGATGAAAAAAACACCCCCCTCTCGAGTCGAACTTTGTCAAAAGTGATGTTTTGACCAAAGTTGCTCAGAATCATGTGAAACAAGCTTCTATCAAGGTTTGGTGTTGAAATTCGCACAATATATCTTTTCGAAATTTTCTTCACTATGGGTCGACACAGGATTTTTTAGTGAAAAAAATTTTTTCAAAATGTCAGAATTGAGCTCCGAGACCCCTCCCATCGTGTTTCTCGTCAAAAGTTGGGTCGGTGAAGTTTCGATGAAAAAAACACTCCCCCTCGAGTCGAACTTTGTCAAAAGTGATGTTTTGACAGAAGTTGCCCAGAATCATGTGAAACAAGCTTCTATCAAGGTTTGGTGTTGAAATTCGCACAAAATATTTTTTTCCAAATTTTCTTCACTATGGGTCGACACAGGATTTTTTAGTGAAAAAAAATTTTCAAAATGTCAGAATTGAGCTCCGAGACCCTTCCCATCGTGTTTCTCGTCAAAAGTTGGGTCGGTGAACTTTCGATGAAAAAAACACCCCCCCTCGAGTCGAACTTTGTCAAAAGTGATGTTTTGACCGAAGTTGCTCAGAATCATGTGAAACAAGCTTCTATCAAGGTTTGGTGTTGAAATTCGCACAAAATATTTTTTCGAAATTTTCTTCACTATGGGTCGACACAGGATTTTTTAGTGAAAAAAATTTTTCAAAATGTCAGAATTGAGCTCGAGACCCCTCCCATCGTGTTTCTCGTCAAAAGTTGGGTCGGTGAAGTTTCGATGAAAAAAACACCCCCCCTCGAGTCGAACTTTGTCAAAAGTGATGTTTTGACCAAAGTTGCTCAGAATCATGTGAAACAAGCTTCTATCAAGGTTTGGTGTTGAAATTCGCACAAAATATTTTTTCGAAATTTTCTTCACTATGGGTCGACACAGGATTTTTTAGTGAAAAAAAATTTTCAAAATGTCAGAATTGAGCTCCGAGACCCCTCCCATCGTGTTTCTCGTCAAAAGTTGGGTCGGTGAAGTTTCGATGAAAAAAACACCTCCCCTCGAGTCGAACTTTGTCAAAAGTGATGTTTTGACCGAAGTTGCTCAGAATCATGTGAAACAAGCTTCTATCAAGGTTTGGTGTTGAAATTCGCACAAAATATTTTTTCGAAATTTTCTTCCCTATGGGTCGACACAGGATTTTTTAGTGAAAAAAAATTTTCAAAATGTCAGAATTGAGCTCCGAGACCCTTCCCATCGTGTTTCTCGTCAAAAGTTGGGTCGGTGAAGTTTCGATGAAAAAAACACCCCCCCCTCGAGTCGAACTTTGTCAAAAGTGATGTTTTGACCGAAGTTGCTCAGAATCATGTGAAACAAGCTTCTATCAAGGTTTGGTGTTGAAATTCGCACAAAATATTTTTTCGAAATTTTCTTCACTATGGGTCGACACAGGATTTTTTAGTGAAAAAAATTTTTCAAAATGTCAGAATTGAGCTCGAGACCCCTCCCATCGTGTTTCTCGTCAAAAGTTGGGTCGGTGAAGTTTCGATGAAAAAAACACCTCCCCTCGAGTCGAACTTTGTCAAAAGTGATGTTTTGACCGAAGTTGCTCAGAATCATGTGAAACAAGCTTCTATCAAGGTTTGGTGTTGAAATTCGCACAAAATATTTTTTCGAAATTTTCTTCCCTATGGGTCGACACAGGATTTTTTAGTGAAAAAAAATTTTCAAAATGTCAGAATTGAGCTCCGAGACCCTTCCCATCGTGTTTCTCGTCAAAAGTTGGGTCGGTGAACTTTCGATGAAAAAAACACCCCCCCCTCGAGTCGAACTTCGTCAAAAGTGATGTTTTGACAAAAGTTGCTCAGAATCATGAAACAAGCTTCTATCAAGGTTTGGTGTTGAAATTGGCACAAAATATTTTTTCGAAATTTTCTTCACTATGGGTCGACACAGGATTTTTTAGTGAAAAAAATTTTTTCAAAATGTCTTCAAAATGTCAGAATTGAGCTCCGAGACCCCTCCCATCGTGTTTCTCGTCAAAAGTTGGGTCGGTGAAGTTTCGATGAAAAAAACACCCCCCCTCGAGTCGAACTTTCTCAAAAGTGATGTTTTGACCAAAGTTGCTCAGAATCATGTGAAACAAGCTTCTATCAAGGTTTGGTGTTGAAATTCGGACAAAATATTTTTCCGAAATTTTCTTCACTATGGGTCGACACAGGATTTTTTAGTGAAAAAAAATTTTCAAAATGTCAGAATTGAGCTCCGAGACCCTTCCCATCGTGTTTCTCGTCAAAAGTTGGGTCGGTGAAGTTTCGATGAAAAAAACACCCCCCCTCGAGTCGAACTTTGTCAAAAGTGATGTTTTGACAAAAGTTGCTCAGAATCATGAAACAAGCTTCTATCAAGGTTTGGTGTTGAAATTCGCACAAAATATTTTTTCGAAATTTTCTTCACTATGGGTCGACACAGGATTTTTTCGTGAAAAAAAATTTTCAAAATGTCAGAATTGAGTTCCGAGACCCCTCCCATCGTGTTTCTCGTCAAAAGTTGGGTCGGTGAAGTTTCGATGAAAAAAACACCCCCCCTCGAGTCGAACTTTGTCAAAAGTGATGTTTTGACCAAAGTTGCTCAGAATCATGTGAAACAAGCTTCTATCAAGGTTTGGTGTTGAAATTCGCACAAAATATTTTTTCGAAATTTTCTTCACTATGGGTCGACACAGGATTTTTTAGTGAAAAAAATTTTTTCAAAATGTCAGAATTGAGCTCCGAGACCCCTCCCATCGTGTTTCTCGTCAAAAGTTGGGTCGGTGAAGTTTCGATGAAAAAAACACCCCCCGTCGAGTCGAACTTTGTCAAAAGTGATGTTTTGACCAAAGTTTCTCAGAATCATGATGAAACAAGCTTCTATCAAGGTTTGGTGTTGAAATTCGCACAAAATATTTTTTCGAAATTTTCTTCACTATGGGTCGACACAGGATTTTTTAGTGAAAAAAATTTTTTCAAAATGTCTTCAAAATGTCAGAATTGAGCTCCGAGACCCCTCCCATCGTGTTTCTCGTCAAAAGTTGGGTCGGTGAAGTTTCGATGAAAAAAACACCCCCCCTCGAGTCGAACTTTGTCAAAAGTGATGTTTTGACCGAAGTTGCTCAGAATCATGTGAAACAAGCTTCTATCAAGGTTTGGTGTTGAAATTCGCACAAAATATTTTTTCGAAATTTTCTTCACTATGGGTCGACACAGGATTTTTTAGTGAAAAAAATTTTTTCAAAATGTCAGAATTGAGCTCCGAGACCCCTCCCATCGTGTTTCTCGTCAAAAGTTGGGTCGGTGAACTTTCGATGAAAAAAACACCCCCCCCTCGAGTCGAACTTCGTCAAAAGTGATGTTTTCACAAAAGTTGCTCAGAATCATGTGAAACAAGCTTCTATCAAGGTTTGGTGTTGAAATTCGCACAAAATATTTTTTCGAAATTTTCTTCACTATGGGTCGACACAGGATTTTTTAGTGAAAAAATTTTTTTCAAAATGTCAGAATTGAGCTCCGAGACCCCTCCCATCGTGTTTCTCGTCGAAAGTTGGGTCGTTGACGTTTCGATGAAAAAAACACCCCCCTCGAGTCGAACTTTGTCAAAAGTGATGTTTAGACCAAAGTTGCTCAGAATCATGTGAAACAAGCTTCTATCAAGGTTTGGTGTTGAAATTCGCACAAAATATTTTTTCGAAATTTTCTTCACTATGGGTCGACACAGGATTTTTTAGTGAAAAAAATTTTTTCAAAATGTCAGAATTGAGCTCCGAGACCCCTCCCATCGTGTTTCTCGTCAAAAGTTGGGTCGGTGAAGTTTCGATGAAAAAAACACCCCCCCTCGAGTCGAACTTTGTCAAAAGTGATGTTTTGACCGAAGTTGCTCAGAATCATGTGAAACAAGCTTCTATCAAGGTTTGGTGTTGAAATTCGCACAAAATATTTTTTCGAAATTTTCTTCACTATGGGTCGACACAGGATTTTTTAGTGAAAAAAATTTTTCAAAATGTCAGAATTGAGCTCCGAGACCCCTCCCATCGTGTTTCTCGTCAAAAGTTGGGTCGGTGAACTTTCGATGAAAAAAACACCCCCCCTCGAGTCGAACTTCGTCAAAAGTGATGTTTTGACAAAAGTTGCTCAGAATCATGTGAAACAAGCTTCTATCAAGGTTTGGTGTTGAAATTCGCACAAAATATTTTTTCGAAATTTTCTTCACTATGGGTCGACACAGGATTTTTTAGTGAAAAAAATTTTTTCAAAATGTCAGAATTGAGCTCCGAGACCCCTCCCATCGTGTTTCTCGTCTAAAGTTGGGTCGTTGAAGTTTCGATGAAAAAAACACCCCCCCTCGAGTCGAACTTTGTCAAAAGTGATGTTTTGACCAAAGTTGCACAGAATCATGTGAAACAAGCTTCTATCAAGGTTTGGTGTTGAAATTCGCACAAAATATTTTTTCGAAATTTTCTTCACTATGGGTCGACACAGGATTTTTTAGTGAAAAAAATTTTTTCAAAATGTCAGAATTGAGCTCCGAGACCCCTCCCATCGTGTTTCTCGTCAAAAGTTGGGTCGGTGAACTTTCGATGAAAAAAACACCCCCCCTCGAGTCGAACTTTCTCAAAAGTGATGTTTTGACCGAAGTTGCTCAGAATCATGTGAAACAAGCTTCTATCAAGGTTTGGTGTTGAAATTCGCACAAAATATTTTTTCGAAATTTTCTTCACTATGGGTGGACACAGGATTTTTTAGTGAAAAAAAATTTTCAAAATGTCAGAATTGAGCTCCGAGACCCCTCCCATCGTGTTTCTCGTCGAAAGTTGGGTCGGTGAAGTTTCGATGAAAAAAACACCCCCCGTCGAGTCGAACTTTGTCAAAAGTGATGTTTTGACCGAAGTTGCCCAGAATCATGTGAAACAAGCTTCTATCAAGGTTTGGTGTTGAAATTCGCACAAAATATTTTCCCGAAATTTTCTTCACTATGGGTCGACACAGGATTTTTTAGTGAAAAAAAATTTTCAAAATGTCAGAATTGAGCTCCGAGACCCTTCCCATCGTGTTTCTCGTCAAAAGTTGGGTCGGTGAAGTTTCGATGAAAAAAACACCCCCCCTCGAGTCGAACTTTGTCAAAAGTGATGTTTTGACCGAAGTTGCTCAGAATCATGTGAAACAAGCTTCTATCAAGGTTTGGTGTTGAAATTCGCACAAAATATTTTTTCCAAATTTTCTTCACTATGGGTCGACACAGGATTTTTTAGTGAAAAAAATTTTTTCAAAATGTCTTCAAAATGTCAGAATTGAGCTCCGAGACCCCTCCCATCGTGTTTCTCGTCAAAAGTTGGGTCGGTGAAGTTTCGATGAAAAAAACACCCCCACTCGAGTCGAACTTTGTCAAAAGTGATGTTTTGACCGAAGTTGCACAGAATCATGTGAAACAAGCTTCTATCAAGGTTTGGTGTTGAAATTCGCACAAAATATTTTTTCGAAATTTTCTTCACTATGGGTCGACACAGGATTTTTTAGTGAAAAAAATTTTTTCAAAATGTCAGAATTGAGCTCCGAGACCCCTCCCATCGTGTTTCTCGTCAAAAGTTGGGTCGGTGAACTTTCGATGAAAAAAACACCCCCCCCTCGAGTCGAACTTTGTCAAAAGTGATGTTTTGACCAAAGTTGCACAGAATCATGTGAAACAAGCTTCTATCAAGGTTTGGTGTTGAAATTCGCACAAAATATTTTTTCGAAATTTTCTTCACTATGGGTCGACACAGGATTTTTTAGTGAAAAAAATTTTTTCAAAATGTCAGAATTGAGCTCCGAGACCCCTCCCATCGTGTTTCTCGTCGAAAGTTGGGTCGTTGAAGTTTCGATGAAAAAAACACCCCCCGTCGAGTCGAACTTTGTCAAAAGTGATGTTTTGACCGAAGTTGCCCAGAATCATGTGAAACAAGCTTCTATCAAGGTTTGGTGTTGAAATTCGCACAAAATATTTTCCCGAAATTTTCTTCACTATGGGTCGACACAGGATTTTTTAGTGAAAAAAAATTTTCAAAATGTCAGAATTGAGCTCCGAGACCCTTCCCATCGTGTTTCTCGTCAAAAGTTGGGTCGGTGAAGTTTCGATGAAAAAAACACCCCCCCTCGAGTCGAACTTCGTCAAAAGTGATGTTTTGACAAAATTTGCTCAGAATCATGTGAAACAAGCTTCAATCAAGGTTTGGTGTTGAAATTCGCACAAAATATTTTTTCGAAATTTTCTTCACTATGGGTCGACACAGGATTTTTTAGTGAAAAAACAATTTTCAACATTTTGACCAAAGTTGCTCAGACTCATGTGAAAAAAGCTTCTATGAAGGTTTGGTTTTGAAATTCGAACAAAAAGTTTTTTCGAAATTTTCTTCACTATGGGTCGACACTTAGGATTTTTTAGTGAAAAAAAATTTTTCAAAATGTCAGAATTGAGCTCCGAGGCCCCTCCCATCGTGTTTCTCGTCAAAAGTTGGGTCGGTGAAGTTTCGATGAAAAAAACACCCCCCCTCGAGTCGAACTTTGTCAAAAGTGATGTTTTGACCAAAGTTGCTCAGAATCATGTGAAACAAGCTTCTATCAAGGTTTGGTGTCGAAATTCGCACAAACTATTTTTTCGAAATTTTCTTCACAATGGGTCGACACAGGATTTTTTCGTGAAAAAAAATTTCAAAATGTCAGAATTGAGCTCCGAGACCCCTCCCATCGTGTTTCTCGTCAAAAGTTGGGTCGGTGAAGTTTCGATGAAAAAAAAACACCTCCCTTGAGTCGAACTTTGTCAAAAGTGATGTTTTGACCAAAGTTGCTCAGAATCATGTGAAACAAGCTTCTATCAAGGTTTGGTGTTGAAATTCGCACAAAATATTTTTTCGAAATTTTGTTCACTATGGGTCGACACAGGATTTTTTCGTGAAAAAAAATTTCAAAATGTCAGAATTGAGCTCCGAGACCCTTCCCATCGTGTTTCTCTTCAAAATTTGGGTCGGTGAACTTTCGATGAAAAAAACACCCCCCCCTCGAGTCGAACTTCGTTAAAAGTGATGTTTTGACAAAAGTTGCTCAGAATCATGTGAAACAAGCTTCTATCAAGGTTTGGTGTTGAAATTCGCACAAAATATTTTCCCGAAATTTTCTTCACTATGGGTCGACACAGGATTTTTTAGTGAAAAAAATTTTTTCAAAATGTCAGAATTGAGCTCCGAGACCCCTCCCATCGTGTTTCTCGTCTAAAGTTGGGTCGTTGAAGTTTCGATGAAAAAAACACCCCCCTCGAGTCGAACTTTGTCAAAAGTGATGTTTTGACCAAAGTTGCACAGAATCGTGTGAAACAAGCTTCTATCAAGGTTTGGTGTTGAAATTGGCACAAAATATTTTTTCGAAATTTTCTTCACTATGGGTCGACACAGGATTTTTTAGTGAAAAAAATTTTTTCAAAATGTCAGAATTGAGCTCCGAGACCCCTCCCATCGTGTTTCTCGTCAAAAGTTGGGTCGGTGAAGTTTCGATGAAAAAAACACCCCCCTCGAGTCGAACTTTGTCAAAAGTGATGTTTTGACCGAAGTTGCACAGAATCATGTGAAACAAGCTTCTATCAAGGTTTGGTGTTGAAATTCGCACAAAATATTTTCCCGAAATTTTCTTCACTATGGGTCGACACAGGATTTTTTAGTGAAAAAAAATTTTCAAAATGTCAGAATTGAGCTCCGAGACCCTTCCCATCGTGTTTCTCGTCAAAAGTTGGGTCGGTGAAGTTTCGATGAAAAAAACACCCCCCCTCGAGTCGAACTTTGTCAAAAGTGATGTTTTGACCGAAGTTGCTCAGAATCATGTGAAACAAGCTTCTATCAAGGTTTGGTGTTGAAATTCGCACAAAATATTTTCCCGAAATTTTCTTCACTATGGGTCGACACAGGATTTTTTCGTGAAAAAAAATTTTCAAAATGTCAGAATTGAGCTCCGAGACCCTTCCCATCGTGTTTCTCGTCAAAAGTTGGGTCGGTGAAGTTTCGATGAAAAAAAACCCCTCCCTTGAGTCGAACTTTGTCAAAAGTGATGTTTTGACCAAAGTTGCTCAGAATCATGTGAAACAAGCTTCTATCAAGGTTTGGTGTTGAAATTCGCACAAAATATTTTTTCGAAATTTTCTTCACAATGGGTCGACACAGGATTTTTTCGTGAAAAAAAATTTCAAAATGTCAGAATTGAGCTCCGAGACCCCTCCCATCGTGTTTCTCGTCAAAAGTTGGGTCGGTGAAGTTTCGATGAAAAAAAAACACCTCCCTTGAGTCGAACTTTGTCAAAAGTGATGTTTTGACCAAAGTTGCTCAGAATCATGTGAAACAAGCTTCTATCAAGGTTTGGTGTTGAAATTCGCACAAAATATTTTTTCGAAATTTTGTTCACTATGGGTCGACACAGGATTTTTTCGTGAAAAAAAATTTCAAAATGTCAGAATTGAGCTCCGAGACCCTTCCCATCGTGTTTCTCGTCAAAAGTTGGGTCGGTGAACTTTCGATGAAAAAAACACCTCCCCCTCGAGTCGAACTTCGTCAAAAGTGATGTTTTGACAAAAGTTGCTCAGAATCATGTGAAACAAGCTTCTATCAAGGTTTGGTGTTGAAATTCGCACAAAATATTTTTTCGAAATTTTCTTCAATATGGGTCGACACAGGATTTTTTAGTGAAAAAAATTTTTTCAAAATGTCAGAATTGAGCTCCGAGACCCTTCCCATCGTGTTTCTCGTCTAAAGTTGGGTCGTTGAAGTTTCGATGAAAAAAACACCCCCCCTCGAGTCGAACTTTGTCAAAAGTGATGTTTTGACCAAAGTTGCACAGAATCATGTGAAACAAGCTTCTATCAAGGTTTGGTGTTGAAATTGGCACAAAATATTTTTTCGAAATTTTCTTCACTATGGGTCGACACAGGATTTTTTAGTGAAAAAAAATTTTCAAAATGTCAGAATTGAGCTCCGAGACCCTTCCCATCGTGTTTCTCGTCAAAAGTTGGGTCGGTGAAGTTTCGATGAAAAAAACACCCCCCCTCGAGTCGAACTTCGTCAAAAGTGATGTTTTGACAAAAGTTGCTCAGAATCATGTGAAACAAGCTTCTATCAAGGTTTGGTGTTGAAATTCGCACAAAATATTTTTTCAAAATTTTCTTCACTATGGGTCGACACAGGATTTTTTAGTGAAAAAACAATTTTCAACATTTTGACCAAAGTTGCTCAGACTCATGTGAAAAAAGCTTCTATGAAGGTTTGGTTTTGAAATTCGCACAAAAAGTTTTTTCGAAATTTTCTTCACAATGGGTCGACACAGGATTTTTTCGTGAAAAAAAATTTCAAAATGTCAGAATTGAGCTCCGAGACCCCTCCCATCGTGTTTCTCGTCAAAAGTTGGGTCGGTGAAGTTTCGATGAAAAAAAAAACACCTCCCTTGAGTCGAACTTTGTCAAAAGTGATGTTTTGACCAAAGTTGCTCAGAATCATGTGAAACAAGCTTCTATCAAGGTTTGGTGTTGAAATTCGCACAAAATATTTTCCCGAAATTTTCTTCACTATGGGTCGACACAGGATTTTTTAGTGAAAAAAAATTTTCAAAATGTCAGAATTGAGCTCCGAGACCCTTCCCATCGTGTTTCTCGTCAAAAGTTGGGTCGGTGAACTTTCGATGAAAAAAACACCCCCCCTCGAGTCGAACTTCGTCAAAAGTGATGTTTTGACAAAAGTTGCTCAGAATCATGTGAAACAAGCTTCTATCAAGGTTTGGTGTTGAAATTCGCACAAAATATTTTTTCGAAATTTTCTTCACTATGGGTCGACACAGGATTTTTTAGTGAAAAAACAATTTTCAACATTTTGACCAAAGTTGCTCAGACTCATGTGAAAAAAACTTCTATGAAGGTTTGGTTTTGAAATTCGCACAAAAAGTTTTTTCGAAATTTTCTTCACAATGGGTCGACACAGGATTTTTTCGTGAAAAAAAATTTCAAAATGTCAGAATTGAGCTCCGAGACCCCTCCCATCGTGTTTCTCGTCAAAAGTTGGGTCGGTGAAGTTTCGATGAAAAAAAAACACCTCCCTTGAGTCGAACTTTGTCAAAAGTGATGTTTTGACCAAAGTTGCTCAGAATCATGTAAAACAAGCTTCTATCAAGGTTTGGTGTTGAAATTCGCACAAAATATTTTTTCGAAATTTTCTTCACAATGGGTCGACACAGGATTTTTTAGTGAAAAAAAATTTCAAAATGTCAGAATTGAGCTCCGAGACCCCTCCCATCGTGTTTCTCGTCAAAAGTTGGGTCGGTGAAGTTTCGATGAAAAAAAAACACCTCCCTTGAGTCGAACTTTGTCAAAAGTGATGTTTTGACCAAAGTTGCTCAGAATCATGTGAAACAAGCTTCTATCAAGGTTTGGTGTTGAAATTCGCACAAAATATTTTTTCGAAATTTTGTTCACTATGGGTCGACACAGGATTTTTTCGTGAAAAAAAATTTCAAAATGTCAGAATTGAGCTCCGAGACCCTTCCCATCGTGTTTCTCGTCAAAAGTTGGGTCGGTGAACTTTCGATGAAAAAAACACCTCCCCCTCGAGTCGAACTTCGTCAAAAGTGATGTTTTGACAAAAGTTGCTCAGAATCATGTGAAACAAGCTTCTATCAAGGTTTGGTGTTGAAATTCGCACAAAATATTTTTTCGAAATTTTCTTCAATATGGGTCGACACAGGATTTTTTAGTGAAAAAAATTTTTTCAAAATGTCAGAATTGAGTTCCGAGACCCTTCCCATCGTGTTTCTCGTCTAAAGTTGGGTCGTTGAAGTTTCGATGAAAAAAACACCCCCCCTCGAGTCGAACTTTGTCAAAAGTGATGTTTTGACCAAAGTTGCACAGAATCATGTGAAACAAGCTTCTATCAAGGTTTGGTGTTGAAATTGGCACAAAATATTTTTTCGAAATTTTCTTCACTATGGGTCGACACAGGATTTTTTAGTGAAAAAAAATTTTCAAAATGTCAGAATTGAGCTCCGAGACCCTTCCCATCGTGTTTCTCGTCAAAAGTTGGGTCGGTGAAGTTTCGATGAAAAAAACACCCCCCCTCGAGTCGAACTTCGTCAAAAGTGATGTTTTGACAAAAGTTGCTCAGAATCATGTGAAACAAGCTTCTATCAAGGTTTGGTGTTGAAATTCGCACAAAATATTTTTTCGAAATTTTCTTCACTATGGGTCGACACAGGATTTTTTAGTGAAAAAACAATTTTCAACATTTTGACCAAAGTTGCTCAGACTCATGTGAAAAAAGCTTCTATGAAGGTTTGGTTTTGAAATTCGCACAAAAAGTTTTTTCGAAATTTTCTTCACAATGGGTCGACACAGGATTTTTTCGTGAAAAAAAATTTCAAAATGTCAGAATTGAGCTCCGAGACCCCTCCCATCGTGTTTCTCGTCAAAAGTTGGGTCGGTGAAGTTTCGATGAAAAAAAAACACCTCCCTTGAGTCGAACTTTGTCAAAAGTGATGTTTTGACCAAAGTTGCTCAGAATCATGTGAAACAAGCTTCTATCAAGGTTTGGTGTTGAAATTCGCACAAAATATTTTCCCGAAATTTTCTTCACTATGGGTCGACACAGGATTTTTTAGTGAAAAAAAATTTTCAAAATGTCAGAATTGAGCTCCGAGACCCTTCCCATCGTGTTTCTCGTCAAAAGTTGGGTCGGTGAACTTTCGATGAAAAAAACACCCCCCCTCGAGTCGAACTTCGTCAAAAGTGATGTTTTGACAAAAGTTGCTCAGAATCATGTGAAACAAGCTTCTATCAAGGTTTGGTGTTGAAATTCGCACAAAATATTTTTTCGAAATTTTCTTCACTATGGGTCGACACAGGATTTTTTAGTGAAAAAACAATTTTCAACATTTTGACCAAAGTTGCTCAGACTCATGTGAAAAAAGCTTCTATGAAGGTTTGGTATTGAAATTCGCACAAAAAGTTTTTTCGAAATTTTCTTCACAATGGGTCGACACAGGTTTTTTTCGTGAAAAAAAATTTCAAAATGTCAGAATTGAGCTCCGAGACCCCTCCCATCGTGTTTCTCGTCAAAAGTTGGGTCGGTGAAGTTTCGATGAAAAAAAAACACCTCCCTTGAGTCGAACTTTGTCAAAAGTGATGTTTTGACCAAAGTTGCTCAGAATCATGTGAAACAAGCTTCTATCAAGGTTTGGTGTTGAAATTCGCACAAAATATTTTCCCGAAATTTTCTTCACTATGGGTCGACACAGGATTTTTTAGTGAAAAAAAATTTTCAAAATGTCAGAATTGAGCTCCGAGACCCTTCCCATCGTGTTTCTCGTCAAAAGTTGGGTCGGTGAACTTTCGATGAAAAAAAAACACCACCCTAGAGTCGAACTTAGTCAAAAGTGATGTTTTGACAAAAGTTGCTCAGAATCATGTGAAACAAGCTTCTATCAAGGTTTGGTGTTGAAATTCGCACAAAATATTTTTTCGAAATTTTCTTCACAATGGGTCGACACAGGATTTTTTAGTGAAAAAACAATTTTCAACATTTTGACCAAAGTTGCTCAGACTCATGTGAAAAAAGCTTCTATGAAGGTTTGGTTTTGAAATTCGCACAAAAAGTTTTTTCGAAATTTTCTTCACTATGGGTCGACACTTAGGATTTTTTAGTGAAAAAAAATTTTTCAAAATGTCAGAATTGAGCTCCGAGGCCCCTCCCATCGTGTTTCTCGTCAAAAGTTGGGTCGGTGAAGTTTCGATGAAAAAAAACCCCTCCCTTGAGTCGAACTTTGTCAAAAGTGATGTTTTGACCAAAGTTGCTCAGAATCATGTGAAACAAGCTTCTATCAAGGTTTGGTGTTGAAATTCGCACAAAATATTTTTTCGAAATTTTCTTCACAATGGGTCGACACAGGATTTTTTCGTGAAAAAAAATTTCAAAATGTCAGAATTGAGCTCCCAGACCCCTCCCATCGTGTTTCTCGTCAAAAGTTGGGTCGGTGAAGTTTCGATGAAAAAAAAAACACCTCCCTTGAGTCGAACTTTGTCAAAAGTGATGTTTTGACCAAAGTTGCTCAGAATCATGTGAAACAAGCTTCTATCAAGGTTTGGTGTTGAAATTCCTACAAAATATTTTTTCGAAATTTTGTTCACTATGGGTCGACACAGGATTTTTTCGTGAAAAAAAATTTCAAAATGTCAGAATTGAGCTCCGAGACCCTTCCCATCGTGTTTCTCGTCAAAAGTTGGGTCGGTGAAGTTTCGATGAAAAAAACACCCCCCCCTCGAGTCGAACTTCGTCAAAAGTGATGTTTTGACAAAAGTTGCTCAGAATCATGTGAAACAAGCTTCTATCAAGGTTTGGTGTTGAAATTCGCACAAAATATTTTTTCGAAATTTTCTTCAATATGGGTCGACACAGGATTTTTTAGTGAAAAAAAATTTTCAAAATGTCAGAATTGAGCTCCGAGACCCTTCCCATCGTGTTTCTCGTCTAAAGTTGGGTCGTTGAAGTTTCGATGAAAAAAACACCCCCCTCGAGTCGAACTTTGTCAAAAGTGATGTTTTGACCAAAGTTGCACAGAATCATGTGAAACAAGCTTCTATCAAGGTTTGGTGTTGAAATTGGCACAAAATATTTTTTCGAAATTTTCTTCACTATGGGTCGACACAGGATTTTTTAGTGAAAAAAAATTTTCAAAATGTCAGAATTGACTCCGAGACCCTTCCCATCGTGTTTCTCGTCAAAAGTTGGGTCGGTGAAGTTTCGATGAAAAAAACACCCCCCCTCGAGTCGAACTTCGTCAAAAGTGATGTTTTGACAAAAGTTGCTCAGAATCATGTGAAACAAGCTTCTATCAAGGTTTGGTGTTGAAATTCGCACAAAATATTTTTTCGAAATTTTCTTCACTATGGGTCGACACAGGATTTTTTAGTGAAAAAACAATTTTCAACATTTTGACCAAAGTTGCTCAGACTCATGTGAAAAAAGCTTCTATGAAGGTTTGGTTTTGAAATTCGCACAAAAAGTTTTTTCGAAATTTTGTTCACTATGTGTCGACACAGGATTTTTTCGTGAAAAAAAATTTCAAAATGTCAGAATTGAGCTCCGAGACCCTTCCCATCGTGTTTCTCGTCAAAAGTTGGGTCGGTGAACTTTCGATGAAAAAAACACCTCCCCCTCGAGTCGAACTTCGTCAAAAGTGATGTTTTGACAAAAGTTGCTCAGAATCATGTGAAACAAGCTTCTATCAAGGTTTGGTGTTGAAATTCGCACAAAATATTTTTTCGAAATTTTCTTCACTATGGGTCGACACAGGATTTTTTAGTGAAAAAACAATTTTCAACATTTTGACCAAAGTTGCTCAGACTCATGTGAAAAAAGCTTCTATGAAGGTTTGGTTTTGAAATTCGCACAAAAAGTTTTTTCGAAATTTTCTTCACAATGGGTCGACACAGGATTTTTTCGTGAAAAAAAATTTCAAAATGTCAGAATTGAGCTCCGAGACCCCTCCCATCGTGTTTCTCGTCAAAAGTTGGGTCGGTGAAGTTTCGATGAAAAAAAAACACCTCCCTTGAGTCGAACTTTGTCAAAAGTGATGTTTTGACCAAAGTTGCTCAGAATCATGTGAAACAAGCTTCTATCAAGGTTTGGTGTTGAAATTCGCACAAAATATTTTCCCGAAATTTTCTTCACTATGGGTCGACACAGGATTTTTTAGTGAAAAAAAATTTTCAAAATGTCAGAATTGAGCTCCGAGACCCTTCCCATCGTGTTTCTCGTCAAAAGTTGGGTCGGTGAACTTTCGATGAAAAAAACACCCCCCCTCGAGTCGAACTTCGTCAAAAGTGATGTTTTGACAAAAGTTGCTCAGAATCATGTGAAACAAGCTTCTATCAAGGTTTGGTGTTGAAATTCGCACAAAATATTTTTTCGAAATTTTCTTCACTATGGGTCGACACAGGATTTTTTAGTGAAAAAACAATTTTCAACATTTTGACCAAAGTTGCTCAGACTCATGTGAAAAAAGCTTCTATGAAGGTTTGGTTTTGAAATTCGCACAAAAAGTTTTTTCGAAATTTTCTTCACAATGGGTCGACACAGGATTTTTTCGTGAAAAAAAATTTCAAAATGTCAGAATTGAGCTCCGAGACCCCTCCCATCGTGTTTCTCGTCAAAAGTTGGGTCGGTGAAGTTTCGATGAAAAAAAAACACCTCCCTTGAGTCGAACTTTGTCAAAAGTGATGTTTTGACCAAAGTTGCTCAGAATCATGTGAAACAAGCTTCTATCAAGGTTTGGTGTTGAAATTCGCACAAAATATTTTTTCGAAATTTTCTTCACAATGGGTCGACACAGGATTTTTTCGTGAAAAAAAATTTCAAAATGTCAGAATTGAGCTCCGAGACCCCTCCCATCGTGTTTCTCGTCAAAAGTTGGGTCGGTGAAGTTTCGATGAAAAAAAAACACCTCCCTTGAGTCGAACTTTGTCAAAAGTGATGTTTTGACCAAAGTTGCTCAGAATCATGTGAAACAAGCTTCTATCAAGGTTTGGTGTTGAAATTCGCACAAAATATTTTTTCGAAATTTTGTTCACTATGGGTCGACACAGGATTTTTTCGTGAAAAAAAATTTCAAAATGTCAGAATTGAGCTCCGAGACCCTTCCCATCGTGTTTCTCGTCAAAAGTTGGGTCGGTGAACTTTCGATGAAAAAAACACCTCCCCCTCGAGTCGAACTTCGTCAAAAGTGATGTTTTGACAAAAGTTGCTCAGAATCATGTGAAACAAGCTTCTATCAAGGTTTGGTGTTGAAATTCGCACAAAATATTTTTTCGAAATTTTCTTCAATATGGGTCGACACAGGATTTTTTAGTGAAAAAAATTTTTTCAAAATGTCAGAATTGAGTTCCGAGACCCTTCCCATCGTGTTTCTCGTCTAAAGTTGGGTCGTTGAAGTTTCGATGAAAAAAACACCCCCCCTCGAGTCGAACTTTGTCAAAAGTGATGTTTTGACCAAAGTTGCACAGAATCATGTGAAACAAGCTTCTATCAAGGTTTGGTGTTGAAATTGGCACAAAATATTTTTTCGAAATTTTCTTCACTATGGGTCGACACAGGATTTTTTAGTGAAAAAAAATTTTCAAAATGTCAGAATTGAGCTCCGAGACCCTTCCCATCGTGTTTCTCGTCAAAAGTTGGGTCGGTGAAGTTTCGATGAAAAAAACACCCCCCCTCGAGTCGAACTTCGTCAAAAGTGATGTTTTGACAAAAGTTGCTCAGAATCATGTGAAACAAGCTTCTATCAAGGTTTGGTGTTGAAATTCGCACAAAATATTTTTTCGAAATTTTCTTCACTATGGGTCGACACAGGATTTTTTAGTGAAAAAACAATTTTCAACATTTTGACCAAAGTTGCTCAGACTCATGTGAAAAAAGCTTCTATGAAGGTTTGGTTTTGAAATTCGCACAAAAAGTTTTTTCGAAATTTTCTTCACAATGGGTCGACACAGGATTTTTTCGTGAAAAAAAATTTCAAAATGTCAGAATTGAGCTCCGAGACCCCTCCCATCGTGTTTCTCGTCAAAAGTTGGGTCGGTGAAGTTTCGATGAAAAAAAAACACCTCCCTTGAGTCGAACTTTGTCAAAAGTGATGTTTTGACCAAAGTTGCTCAGAATCATGTGAAACAAGCTTCTATCAAGGTTTGGTGTTGAAATTCGCACAAAATATTTTCCCGAAATTTTCTTCACTATGGGTCGACACAGGATTTTTTAGTGAAAAAAAATTTTCAAAATGTCAGAATTGAGCTCCGAGACCCTTCCCATCGTGTTTCTCGTCAAAAGTTGGGTCGGTGAAGTTTCGATGAAAAAAACACCCCCCCTCGAGTCGAACTTCGTCAAAAGTGATGTTTTGACAAAAGTTGCTCAGAATCATGTGAAACAAGCTTCTATCAAGGTTTGGTGTTGAAATTCGCACAAAATATTTTTTCGAAATTTTCTTCACTATGGGTCGACACAGGATTTTTTAGTGAAAAAACAATTTTCAACATTTTGACCAAAGTTGCTCAGACTCATGTGAAAAAAGCTTCTATGAAGGTTTGGTTTTGAAATTCGCACAAAAAGTTTTTTCGAAATTTTCTTCACAATGGGTCGACACAGGATTTTTTCGTGAAAAAAAATTTCAAAATGTCAGAATTGAGCTCCGAGACCCCTCCCATCGTGTTTCTCGTCAAAAGTTGGGTCGGTGAAGTTTCGATGAAAAAAAAACACCTCCCTTGAGTCGAACTTTGTCAAAAGTGATGTTTTGACCAAAGTTGCTCAGAATCATGTGAAACAAGCTTCTATCAAGGTTTGGTGTTGAAATTCGCACAAAATATTTTCCCGAAATTTTCTTCACTATGGGTCGACACAGGATTTTTTAGTGAAAAAAAATTTTCAAAATGTCAGAATTGAGCTCCGAGACCCTTCCCATCGTGTTTCTCGTCAAAAGTTGGGTCGGTGAACTTTCGATGAAAAAAACACCCCCCCTCGAGTCGAACTTCGTCAAAAGTGATGTTTTGACAAAAGTTGCTCAGAATCATGTGAAACAAGCTTCAATCAAGGTTTGGTGTTGAAATTCGCACAAAATATTTTTTCGAAATTTTCTTCACTATGGGTCGACACAGGATTTTTTAGTGAAAAAACAATTTTCAACATTTTGACCAAAGTTGCTCAGACTCATGTGAAAAAAGCTTCTATGAAGGTTTGGTTTTGAAATTCGCACAAAAAGTTTTTTCGAAATTTTCTTCACTATGGGTCGACACTTAGGATTTTTTAGTGAAAAAAAATTTTTCAAAATGTCAGAATTGAGCTCCGAGGCCCCTCCCATCGTGTTTCTCGTCAAAAGTTGGGTCGGTGAAGTTTCGATGAAAAAAAACCCCTCCCTTGAGTCGAACTTTGTCAAAAGTGATGTTTTGACCAAAGTTGCTCAGAATCATGTGAAACAAGCTTCTATCAAGGTTTGGTGTTGAAATTCGCACAAAATATTTTTTCGAAATTTTCTTCACAATGGGTCGACACAGGATTTTTTCGTGAAAAAAAATTTCAAAATGTCAGAATTGAGCTCCCAGACCCCTCCCATCGTGTTTCTCGTCAAAAGTTGGGTCGGTGAAGTTTCGATGAAAAAAAAAACACCTCCCTTGAGTCGAACTTTGTCAAAAGTGATGTTTTGACCAAAGTTGCTCAGAATCATGTGAAACAAGCTTCTATCAAGGTTTGGTGTTGAAATTCCTACAAAATATTTTTTCGAAATTTTGTTCACTATGGGTCGACACAGGATTTTTTCGTGAAAAAAAATTTCAAAATGTCAGAATTGAGCTCCGAGACCCTTCCCATCGTGTTTCTCGTCAAAAGTTGGGTCGGTGAAGTTTCGATGAAAAAAACACCCCCCCCTCGAGTCGAACTTCGTCAAAAGTGATGTTTTGACAAAAGTTGCTCAGAATCATGTGAAACAAGCTTCTATCAAGGTTTGGTGTTGAAATTCGCACAAAATATTTTTTCGAAATTTTCTTCAATATGGGTCGACACAGGATTTTTTAGTGAAAAAAATTTTTTCAAAATGTCAGAATTGAGCTCCGAGACCCTTCCCATCGTGTTTCTCGTCTAAAGTTGGGTCGTTGAAGTTTCGATGAAAAAAACACCCCCCTCGAGTCGAACTTTGTCAAAAGTGATGTTTTGACCAAAGTTGCACAGAATCATGTGAAACAAGCTTCTATCAAGGTTTGGTGTTGAAATTGGCACAAAATATTTTTTCGAAATTTTCTTCACTATGGGTCGACACAGGATTTTTTAGTGAAAAAAAATTTTCAAAATGTCAGAATTGAGCTCCGAGACCCTTCCCATCGTGTTTCTCGTCAAAAGTTGGGTCGGTGAAGTTTCGATGAAAAAAACACCCCCCCTCGAGTCGAACTTCGTCAAAAGTGATGTTTTGACAAAAGTTGCTCAGAATCATGTGAAACAAGCTTCTATCAAGGTTTGGTGTTGAAATTCGCACAAAATATTTTTTCGAAATTTTCTTCACTATGGGTCGACACAGGATTTTTTAGTGAAAAAACAATTTTCAACATTTTGACCAAAGTTGCTCAGACTCATGTGAAAAAAGCTTCTATGAAGGTTTGGTTTTGAAATTCGCACAAAAAGTTTTTTCGAAATTTTCTTCACAATGGGTCGACACAGGATTTTTTCGTGAAAAAAAATTTCAAAATGTCAGAATTGAGCTCCGAGACCCCTCCCATCGTGTTTCTCGTCAAAAGTTGGGTCGGTGAAGTTTCGATGAAAAAAAAAACACCTCCCTTGAGTCGAACTTTGTCAAAAGTGATGTTTTGACCAAAGTTGCACAGAATCATGTGAAACAAGCTTCTATCAAGGTTTGGTGTTGAAATTCGCACAAAATATTTTTTCGAAATTTTGTTCACTATGGGTCGACACAGGATTTTTTCGTGAAAAAAAATTTCAAAATGTCAAAATTGAGCTCCGAGACCTCTCCCATCGTGTTTCTCGTCAAAAGTTGGGTCGGTGAAGTTTCGATGAAAAAAACACCCCCCTCTCGAGTCGAACTTTGTCAAAAGTGATGTTTTGACCAAAGTTGCTCAGAATCATGTGAAACAAGCTTCTATCAAGGTTTGGTGTTGAAATTCGCACAAAATATTTTTTCGAAATTTTCTTCATCATGGGTCGACACAGGATTTTTTAGTGAAAAAACAATTTTCAACATTTTGACCTAAGTTGCTCAGACTCATGTGAAAAAAGCTTCTATGAAGGTTTGGTTTTGAAATTCGCACAAAATGTTTTTTCGAAATTTTCTTCACTATGGGTCGACACAGGATTTTTTAGTGAAAAAAAATTTTCAAAATGTCAAAATTGAGCTCCGAGACCCCTCCCATCGTGTTTCTCGTCAAAAGTTGGGTCGGTGAAGTTTCGATGAAAAAAACACGCCCCCTCGAGTCGAACTTTGTCAAAAGTGATGTTTTGACCAAAGTTGCTCAGAATCATGTGAAACAAGCTTCTATCAAGGTTTGGTGTTGAAATTCCTACAAAATATTTTTTCGAAATTTTGTTCACTATGGGTCGACACAGGATTTTTTCGTGAAAAAAAATTTCAAAATGTCAGAATTGAGCTCCGAGACCCTTCCCATCGTGTTTCTCGTCAAAAGTTGGGTCGGTGAAGTTTCGATGAAAAAAACACCCCCCCTCGAGTCGAACTTCGTCAAAAGTGATGTTTTGACAAAAGTTGCTCAGAATCATGTGAAACAAGCTTCTATCAAGGTTTGGTGTTGAAATTCGCACAAAATATTTTTTCGAAATTTTCTTCAATATGGGTCGACACAGGATTTTTTAGTGAAAAAAATTTTTTCAAAATGTCAGAATTGAGCTCCGAGACCCTTCCCATCGTGTTTCTCGTCTAAAGTTGGGTCGTTGAAGTTTCGATGAAAAAAACACCCCCCTCGAGTCGAACTTTGTCAAAAGTGATGTTTTGACCAAAGTTGCACAGAATCATGTGAAACAAGCTTCTATCAAGGTTTGGTGTTGAAATTGGCACAAAATATTTTTTCGAAATTTTCTTCACTATGGGTCGACACAGGATTTTTTAGTGAAAAAAAATTTTCAAAATGTCAGAATTGAGCTCCGAGACCCTTCCCATCGTGTTTCTCGTCAAAAGTTGGGTCGGTGAAGTTTCGATGAAAAAAACACCCCCCCTCGAGTCGAACTTCGTCAAAAGTGATGTTTTGACAAAAGTTGCTCAGAATCATGTGAAACAAGCTTCTATCAAGGTTTGGTGTTGAAATTCGCACAAAATATTTTTTCGAAATTTTCTTCACTATGGGTCGACACAGGATTTTTTAGTGAAAAAACAATTTTCAACATTTTGACCAAAGTTGCTCAGACTCATGTGAAAAAAGCTTCTATGAAGGTTTGGTTTTGAAATTCGCACAAAAAGTTTTTTCGAAATTTTCTTCACAATGGGTCGACACAGGATTTTTTCGTGAAAAAAAATTTCAAAATGTCAGAATTGAGCTCCGAGACCCCTCCCATCGTGTTTCTCGTCAAAAGTTGGGTCGGTGAAGTTTCGATGAAAAAAAAACACCTCCCTTGAGTCGAACTTTGTCAAAAGTGATGTTTTGACCAAAGTTGCACAGAATCATGTGAAACAAGCTTCTATCAAGGTTTGGTGTTGAAATTCGCACAAAATATTTTTTCGAAATTTTGTTCACTATGGGTCGACACAGGATTTTTTCGTGAAAAAAAATTTCAAAATGTCAAAATTGAGCTCCGAGACCTCTCCCATTGTGTTTCTCGTCAAAAGTTGGGTCGGTGAAGTTTCGATGAAAAAAACACCCCCCTCTCGAGTCGAACTTTGTCAAAAGTGATGTTTTGACCAAAGTTGCTCAGAATCATGTGAAACAAGCTTCTATCAAGGTTTGGTGTTGAAATTCGCACAAAATATTTTTTCGAAATTTTCTTCATTATGGGTCGACACAGGATTTTTTAGTGAAAAAACAATTTTCAACATTTTGACCTAAGTTGCTCAGACTCATGTGAAAAAAGCTTCTATGAAGGTTTGGTTTTGAAATTCGCACAAAATGTTTTTTCGAAATTTTCTTCACTATGGGTCGACACAGGATTTTTTAGTGAAAAAAAATTTTCAAAATGTCAAAATTGAGCTCCGAGACCCCTCCCATCGTGTTTCTCGTCAAAAGTTGGGTCGGTGAAGTTTCGATGAAAAAAACACGCCCCCTCGAGTCGAACTTTGTCAAAAGTGATGTTTTGACCAAAGTTGCTCAGAATCATGTGAAACAAGCTTCTATCAAGGTTTGGTGTTGAAATTCGCACAAAATATTTTTTCGAAATTTTCTTCACTATGGGTTGAAACAGGATTTTTTCGTGAAAAAAAAATTTCAAAATGTCAGAATTGAGCTCCGAGACCCCTCCCATCGTGTTTCTCGTCAAAAGTTGGGTCGGTGAAGTTTCGATGAAAAAAAACACCTCCCTTGAGTCGAACTTTGTCAAAAGTGATGTTTTGACCAAAGTTGCTCAGAATCATGTGAAACAAGCTTCTATCAAGGTTTGGTGTTGAAATTCGCACAAAATATTTTTTCGAAATTTTCTTCACTATGGGTCGACACAGGATTTTTTAGTGAAAAAAAATTTTCAAAATATCAGAATTGAGCTCCGAGACCCCTCCCATCGTGTTTCTCGTCAAAAGTTGGGTCGGTGAAGTTTCGATGAAAAAAAACACCCCCCATCGAGTCGAACTTTGTCAAAAGTGATGTTTTGACCAAAGTTGCTCAGAATCATGTGAAACAAGCTTCTATCAAGGTTTGGTGTTGAAATTCGCACAAAATATTTTTTCGAAATTTTCTTCACTATCGGTCGACACTTAAGATTTTTTAGTGAAAAAATTTTTTCAAAATGTCAAAATTGAGCTCCGAGACCCCTCCCATCGTGTTTCTCGTCAAAAGTTGGGTCGGTGAAGTTTCGATGAAAAAAACACCTCCCCTCGAGTCGAACTTTGTCAAAAGTGATGTTTTGACCAAAGTTGCTCAGAATCATGTGAAACAAGCTTCTATCAAGGTTTGGTGTTGAAATTCGCACAAAATATTTTTTCGAAATTTTCTTCACTATGGGTCGAAACAGGATTTTTTCGTGAAAAAAAAATTTCAAAATATCAGAATTGAGCTCCGAGACCCCTCCCATCGTGTTTCTCGTCAAAAGTTGGGTCGGTGAAGTTTCGATGAAAAAAAACACCCCCCATCGAGTCGAACTTTGTCAAAAGTGATGTTTTGACCAAAGTTGCTCAGAATCATGTGAAACAAGCTTCTATCAAGGTTTGGTGTTGAAATTCGCACAAAATATTTTTTCGAAATTTTCTTCACTATGGGTCGACACAGGATTTTTTCTTGAAAAAAAATTTTCAAAATGTCAAAATTGAGCTCCTAGACCCCTCCCATCGTGTTTCTCGTCAAAAGTTGGGTCGGTGAAGTTTCGATGAAAAAAACACCCCCCCTCGAGTCGAACTTTGTCAAAAGTGATGTTTTGACCAAAGTTGCTCAGAATCATGTGAAACAAGCTTCTATCAAGGTTTGGTGTTGAAATTCGCACAAAATATTTTTTCGAAATTTTCTTCACTATGGGTCGACACAGGATTTTTTAGTGAAAAAAATTTTTTCAAAATGTCAGAATTGAGCTCCTTATAGTCATTAGATGACGCAAGTCAGACAAAATGACGCCAAGTTGGACATTTTGACGCAGTCAGACTTTTTGACGCAAATGGACTTTGTTCCGCACGCTCGCATCTCACCAAATTTGGTGTACAGGTGAGTTTACTGAGATGTATTCAATACATGCATTCAATACTTTCCGCCGGTTTCGGTTTCGGAGACTCCAGATTTTCATTCTTACTGACGCAAGTCATACTTTTTGACTCACGACAGCATTCTGACGGTTTGGACTATTAGACTCAAGTCAGACGTTTTGACGCATATTGAATATTTGACTCACGATTGCATAATAAGTTGGAGGGGAGAATCATGCATTCATAATCGCGATCAACCATCACAGAGTAAGTTACAGAACGTCTCTACCTCTTCATATAGTTTAGGCTTGCATGCAAATATGGCCTGGTAGAATGAGAGGGACTGGTTGACGATCGGTCCCCTTAAAATTTATTATTCAAGATAGTCAATCAATAGGCTACCATAATCTAATTGAAGTGGGTAGATTTCAAGGTGCCGAATTCCATGACTATATAGTAGGGTGACCGCCTGTCTTGCATAAATGCATCATATTAAATCGAGAAATTAATTTTTTCCAATGTATGTTAGACACTGATGATAGAGCACTAGACAGATTTGGCAAATAACTCTCAGCAATTTTTAGTCGTCACTTAGCGACATGCAGAAATTTTGCACAAATGCAGTAAAAACAGAAAATGAAAACTGCGTCAACATGCTCAGGGCAAGTTGCCATACAAATCCTTGAATTATTCATCTTGATCAAATGGTCACCTTATGCACAATAATGCAGCCATAATTTGGCAGAAGTTCTCAAAGTATCAATATTCAATGGTCTACAAAATATAAAAATATTTGTATAGTTTCTGGGTGCAGAAAATAAACAAACGGGTAGTAAAACTGCCAAGTCTCATACGAATTCGTAAATGTTCTGTAATCACAAGCGTGACATTTTAAGCTAAGCCTAATTCTCAGCGTCGACTCGTGCGCGAATCCAATCACCACTTATTTGTCACCTTGAAAAAACGCTTCCTCAGAGAAAGAATTTTGCCGCGTTTTTGCGAATTTTGCACAATAGCATTCCCATAGCAAAATTCTATACAGCTGAAATCAATAAAAATCATGAAAAATTGACAAACCTGCAATCTTGAGAGCACACATGAGCCTGAAGCAGAAAACTGTGAAAATGACCCTTTAGTTTGAGATGATGAATTGATGCGCATACAGTAATAACGTGGGCAAAAAAGTAAAAAATGCCGAACTACTCACTACGAAAAACATAGATTCTATCTGCAGTTTACAAATAGTGCTATGAATTGAATATTGAGGCCTATACTTTAACAAAGCTAGGGGACATCTTTGTCAATTAAGGTGCTTTTATTCGACATTCTTCTCTACAAGGTCACTTTGTTAACAGTTTACCCCGGTCCACCTTATCATTTTAATGCCTATGAAACAAAATTTCAACAATATCTAAATTGAAAGTCCATTTCCAGCCCCCTGAAGCAAAGTAGCTGCATGCTATAAAATAGTGTCATTTCTTTAATGGCGTTTACCACAATTCACGTTTTTGCAGTTGCTTCAATTACATATAACTTTTGGAAAGCGTGTATGAGCATGTTTCGCCTGTCTGTTCATTGGAATTTAAACGCAACATAAAATTGGCAACATCCTACTGCTACGAATATAAGCCTGCATAGTGTTAAATAGGTACATGTATATTCGCATTTGCAGGAATGGACAAAAAAATAATTTCATACTATAATACATTTCTACTATAAATTTATATTTTGCTTCAAATGAAAAACAGCTCTATAGCAGTGAGCTTATAAAACACAGTAAAGTCACGTTAACACCAGCAAATAATCTATAAATTAATTCATCGATTTAAGTAATACAATTAGCCTGATGCGTATGTACACAAACTTGGTTGGTTGTAGAGAAATATGGACCGAAAGGAAGGATGCTTGTCAAGAAGCAGTCAACTAGATAGCGGCATAGGAACGAAGCAGCAAGGAGTTCTTGAAAAGGATCTTCTCCATTTCACATGGGCCTGCCGTGAAACAGATTTTGAAGCTGCATTTTGCTGTAGAAAGCATAGCGCAAATTAGTGTTATGCTACCTCTCAGAGTAGCACATATTTTGATTACAAATCCAAAAGCAGACACCAGGAGAATAATATTTAATAGAAATGGTGCAATGGTTGAAATATATATAGGGCTGTGAAATTAGAGTTGCCGTAAATCACAGATGTACATCATTTAACTTGAGACAAATGTGGATCTAGGATAACTGAACTTTATTTTCCTCACCGGTGTTATCTTTTCTAAGAGAGAATATAGCACTGCTTTCAAATGGTAATTATACTTTAAATCAAATAGAGTGCTTTATTATCATACTCTAAGACAATAAAGCACTCAGACTTTAGGTCGAAATTGAAATTCGGTTGTATTGAAAGATTTGAGCAATGACTTATCTCATGTCATTGTTATAATAATGGATATGGCTTGCGGTTTGAATTTTATCCTGAATGAGGGTATAGCCTATGCATGTACTTTTTCATGTACTGCGGTATCATCAGCACGTCTCTATTTCTTCTTTCATCTCTTAAAAAGGATTCGTTATTTACACCACAGTATAATTTGTTAGGAGAATTTTTCCCATTGCTTCATAGTTATCAAAATTCATCTAGAAGGATAAAATCGAGACTGCAGCGACTGGCTCATCAATTTCTCTGAGCATCAAAGTCGAAAGTCCTGATTAATAGACTGTGCTTGAGGGCATATCGGTGAGGGCATCTGAAGAATCCTTCTTTGGGATAGTGTGGTGCATCAAGTAGATTTGTATTTACATGTGTGTTAGCTGGGAATTCCGATTTTGGACAGTACTATAGTACCTGCAGTATTCTAGTTGAACGTAGTTAGTAGACTACATGTATAGGCCTACTTGCTTTTCATCTTATTCCATTTGTTTCCAGTCTTCATGGATTGTATTATGCTTACATCCTTCGCTATAGCTTTGCTGAAGATGCTTCCCATTTTGTGCCGACCCAAATTAATGTCTCCCATTTTTGTTTGATCTCGCTCGTGCAGATTTCGAGATTTTTGAAAACCTAAAAGCCTAGAAAAATTTGTATTTTGGCCGGGGAGGCCTGAACTAATGGCAACATTTTGATAACGTTGGAGAACTAATAATGCTATTATCATTGTTCTATGATACTGTAATACTAATATAGAACTACTATAATAAAGCACTTTAAATAAATACTATATTATAATACTAATTATTGTTTTTGGAATTCACACTATTTGATGAATACGATTGTCGCAAACAGACGATTCTTCATGAGCCAAAAGTACGTTGAGGTATCTTCTTAAAGAATTTATTGGCTATAAAATTGTAATAAAAACTATGTAGGCTTACAGGACCGACGTTTCGCGTATTCACGCTTCTTAAGGGGCAAAAAAGCTAAAAACAATCAACAGAAAGTCAGTAGAGCGTCAGGAGGGACAAGCATAGTTATTTACACAGTGGGTTAAAGAATTCTACCCTTACAATAATTGGTCAAAATCTTTTGCAGAAGTTGCCAGAAACATTTATAACGTTATAAGGAATTTTTGTTTTGCTTCATCTTCGAATTGACAATTTTATTATAGAAGAGTAGAAGTGCATGCCTGACGACAATTCTCTGAAGAAGGTTTACTTAAATAAAACTCGGAATCATTTCAACTACTGGACCCTATTATGTGAGCCTAAACATTCTTTTTGGCATTCCATTACAGTCGGGTGGTGTGTCATCGATTTCATTGTTACTAAGTAGGGTTGTCCGCCGATATTTCACATGTCATTTTTCTATGAAAGTTGTTTATATAGCTCCAATTCCAAATTAGACGGCCTTAATTGCATGATTAAGGCCGTCTAATTTGCTATGTGATACCATTGAGGTAGGAGCATTTCACCATCCATCTTCTCGTTCCCATTGAAAATGGCATTGAGGAGATTCCTATGTTTCGCAGTTATGATTAGTAGATATCTCAAGCTTGACATGCTTTAATGTTCTGAGCTGTATGGGCTCTGTAGAAAATCATCATTGATTTCAGTCATTTAGTCGAGCTATTCAGGGCAGGATGTCTATTAAAACCAAATTAAATGGAGCAGTTCCCGTTTAATACAAAGAAATTTCATTGGCAATTCAATGCATTACAAAAAGGCGGGTATTAAATGCCATTTAATGCCCGCCTGCAATAGACATCCACAAGTTATATAGCGCTTTATAACAATAAATAGAAAAGTCCAACATTCTTACATAAAAAACGAAAGTTTCATACCATCCTTTTCCAAAACAGCTACGGGATTTTTCCTTTTCACTTCTATTTCTGCATTGTTCGCAATTTCGACATCAATATTCCTTTGCATTAGATTCTCTTTTTCTTCACGATTTTTATCCAAACACTCTGTAAGGGTATATGATAAGCGTATTCGCTTTGAAACATTGATTTTCTTGGTATAATGGTCAATAGTCTCCAACTTCTCATGTCCCGTCACAATCTGAATGTCTTGCGGTGGAACCCCTACGTCGGACAGCGACGTAACAACAGAAGATCGTATACAATGATTAGTATATTTCATTGATAGCGAAGCATCTTTCGAGATGTTTTTCATCACATCATCTAGAGTATTCTTCCCGACAACCATTTTATCGGAATACCATCGTCCTGGTAAGAAATTCTTAAGTGGTTTTGGAAACAGGCATATAACTGTTGCTGGTCTCAGATCAATGTATTTTTTCATCAATTTGAATGGACACTGCTCATCTTCTGGCTTTTCAAACATGACAATGCATTTTCTTTCGTTAGGTTTTTTGTAATTAGTACATTTTGACAACTGGTTTTTTTTAGGTCAACATACTGCAAACCAGATGTAGGACAAATTGAGAATATGACGGATTTTTTGTCGAGACCTCTTAGCCATTCTCGTCCGCGAAATCCGAAGTGCCAAATAATCTTGAATATAACTTCTCGTTGCAGTCTGACTGGATCACTTTGGTTGAAATATGTATTGATCAGTTTCATATCTTTTTCGTTGATGTCTTTATATCCCGATTCTCTTTCTTCTGTAGTTCTTGGTTCTTCCAGATAACGTGTTGTACATGCACTTTGGGTAATCTTCAACTGTTCAAAATCCGGATTTCCAATTATACTTCTGCCATTTGTTGTTAGTACATGCCTGTGTATTGCAGCTTTCATGCAGTTATATCTTTTTGTATGTATGTATGCAGGTATGTTTGGGGCTTGAAATTCCAGCCATCTTTCTTTTTTTAATTGAGGAGCCAATGCTGCAGATATTTCAACAGGGTCTTATTGTCTTGACTATCAAAATCTGCATTCAAAGTAATGGGTAAAAGACCGTTCCAGGACAGGACAAAATTCTCAAATTTTTTGTACTTTCAAAAACGACATAAAGTCATGAATTTGAACCCTTTTTCAGGTTTTTAAGACCTAAATTCATAAATTTAGACCATTTAAAAAGTACCATTTTATTGAAAAATCGGTATTTTTAAAAACGACTAAATTCATGAATTTTGGTCATTTTTTCAGGTTATGAAGACCTAAATTCATAAATTTAGGCGTTTTTAAAAATACCCAATTTTTCAAATTTTTCAAAATCTCAAATTTGAGAATTACAATTTTCACCCCATTAAAATCATGACCGTTCAAGGACACCGAAAATCATAAAAGTTAAGAATCTCAAATTTGAGATTAAGATCATTTTTTCTCTCTTAAATCATGACCGTTCAAGGACACCGAAAAAATCAGAAAAGTCAAGAATCTCAAATTTGAGAATTACAATTTTCACTCCCTTTAAAATCATGACCGTTCAAGGACACCGAAAATCAAAAAAATTGTTATTTTTAAAAACGTCTTTTAAATCCATTTTTCAGGTTTTTAAAATATGAGATAACTAAAATTATGTGACTAAAAATATTTCTTTAAGAATGTAACACAATCTCTTAGAATGCCTGTTATTGTTACTGCTTTGCACTCTGATGAACCTCCCAATTGTAGGGAACAGCTGATACCCGCATTCATAAAACAATGCAGTTATTTCACGAATTCATGAACCATTGCATTACAGATCAAACAGCTGTTACCCGCACTTATGTCTTTCTCTTTCCCCCCCACTTGCCAAATGTGCTGCCAGTTTTCCATCCGTGACCGCATTTGATGCCAAAACCGTTTTGGAATCCAAAACTGCTCAGAAATTGGCAGCGATTCATTGGTTACTTGAACGCTATTGTTTTAGAAAGTTACAATTGTCGCGTCAACGTTGTCATAGGGATTTCATTGATGCTTATAAACTATATCTCATTTAACAAATTTTAAACTTATCTCAGTTCGTTTGAAAGAGAGTACTTGCGTAAAGCGTTGACTTCATCACAATATCATGGTTGGATCTATTGAACGCAGACTTCGACTTCAAGTAAAACGTCAGAGAATAGAAGGACTGACAAGGCAAATCATACAACTTCAATCGAGGAGCAATTTATTTCGTGATCATAACATTGGTGTCTTGTTTCAAAATCTTGGTGAAAGAAGAGTCAATTTTAGAATTGACAAAAAAATACTAAACCTTATTGAACAGAGACAGAAATTATTTTATAATATGAATAGACAATTATCAGAAGTGGAGGAAGAAAATATTATACAGCAAACAAGTCAACCTATTAATATTGAAGTATCAAACCCACCAACATATGAACAAGTACAAGAACAAATGCGAATAGAAGAGCAACAACGGCAACAGCATGCTCAAAGAGAAGAAGATAATCAACAACACCAATTGTTGTAACGTTTAGATTGAAGTTTGACGCTTCGTGGGAATCTGCGATTCTTTATTTTTTTGTCCTGCAGGCTGATGTATTCCTTTTTGTTCTGATGAATAAAGATTTATCAACTGTCAACGTCGTTGTCACTTTTCAGTCTTCACGTAATTAACTAACAAAGAAAATGACAAATATAAATGAAAAACCAAAATGAAATTAAACATAAACGACTTCCTAAAACCATACGATAAACAAACAACTACAAACTTCGATCTCAAGAAAATAGCTAAACAATTAGGAATATAAAAACTTTCATGTATTTATGAGAGATAAATTGTGCGAACTAAAAGACCATAAGCCTGAGGTAATTTTAATGATAGAATTTATTTCCTTTAAAATGAATGATGAAAATCCGACAGTTATACTGAGTAATAATATAGGCGATATATGTTCTCAGGTTAATAACATGAGTGAGCTCTTAAAATTATATGGGAAGCAAACAACTACGAATTTCGATTTAAATGAGATCGCTAATCAATTGGGAATTTTCACCTATTGATGAGGGATGAAATACTATTGATAAAAGATGTGCGAAGCACTAACTCTACTAATAAACTGATTCCTTACCATGTACCTTTTTAATTTAGATTAAATTAAATCATTTCAAAATCGAATAAGTAGTAAGGAAAGTCATCATTATGGAACAGTTTTAAATCAATACTCCCCCCTTCTGACTTCTAGGGGTCCCTATAAGAAATTTTTTATTATAAAATGAGCAACATAAATGAGTTTTTAAAATTATATGGAACGCAAAAAACTACAAATTTTGATCTAAAGAAAATCGCAAATCAATTGGGAATAAAGAATTTTCACATATTGATGAGAGATGAGTTACAATTGATCAAAAATAAGCCAACAGGAACCTTCAGTTCCCGGAACAAAGTTTCATCTATAAATTTCATAACAAATCTTCACACATCAGATGAAAAGGCGTACATTGGTCAGCAGGTATCTTTAATAAAAATCGAGATAATTACTATTTTGACTCATACGGACTTCCACCTACAAATGAAGTTAAAAAATTACTTGTCAATGGAACTTATAATACGTTTCAAATTCAAAAACCAGGAACTACTTATTGTGGGCAATTATGTCTTTATGTTTTATTGAAATTACAGGAAGGAGTACCATTTCTAGATATTATGTTATAATTGAACAAGGGAATTTCATTCCCGAAACGTTAGTTCCAATAATAATAATGATAATTAAAAATCAAGCGAAGCTAGCTAGCTACAGCGCCACCTAAAGGTTAAAGCTCGCTTCGTTGTAATTCATTTTGATAAAATCGGCCTCTGATATCTTCATCATCTAAATCTTTGATTTCGTAAGTAATCGGATAAATTTGATTTATTTTACAAACTTCAAATATCTCTTTTGTCCAATAGCCAACAAAGCCTTTTTCAAATTTATTTTTATACTTAAATATTCGTACCCTATCTCCAATTTTAAATTTCGGCTTATGTTTCTGTAAATTCGGATTACTCTCATTCGAATAATTATTTTCGAATATTTTTTTCGTATCAAATCAGGATCGTCAGAACTGGTGTTTTCTTTGGTGTTTCTTCAAATCAATTAGGAATAAAGAATTTTCATGTTCTAATGAGAGGCGAATTACAATTGATCAAAAATAAGCCAACTGTAAATTTCATAACGAATCTTCACACTTCAGACCAAAAAGGCGTACATTGGTCAGCGGGGCATAGAAATAAAAATGGAGATAATTACTATTTCGACCGCCCGGAGGCTGAGAACTATTGGTTCGACTCTTATGGACTTCCACCTACAAACAAAGTCAAAAAATTACTTGGCAATGGAATTTATAATACATTTCAAATTCAAAAACCGGGAACTACTTACTGTGGTCAATTATGTCTTTATGTTTTATTGAAATTACAGGAAAGAGTACCATTTCTTGATATTATGTTAGAATTGAACGAACCGTAGGTTCTATGGCTACGCCTAACAAGGGAATTTCATTCCCGAAACGTTAGTTCCAATATTAATAATAATAATAATGATAATTAAAAATCAGTTCGTTGTAATTCATTTTGATAAAAACGGCCTCTGATATCTTCATTATCTAAATCTTTGATTTCGTAAGCAATCGGATAAGTTTGATTTATTTTACAAACTTCAAATATTTCTTTTGTCCGGTAACCAACGAAGCCTTTTTCAAATTTATTTTTATACTTAAATATTCGTACCCTATCTCCAATTTTAAATTTCGGCTTATGTTTCTGTAAATTCGGATTACTCTTATTCGAATAATTATTTTCGAATATTTTTTTCGTATCAAATCAGGATCGTCAGAACTGGTGTTTTCTTTGGTGTTTCTTCAATACCTGAATGAATCTTATTGTTATACTCTTCTACAACTCCTGGTAATATCTTCAACCATTTCTGATTTCTTTGCTCAGTAAATTTCTAAAATAATTTATTTTTTAATGATCTATTGAATCGCTCTATTACTACAGCCTTTCCTGCATTTTCAGTTGAATAAACAGTTTCAAATAGTGGCTTTACATTTCTGTTATAAAATTCCGACCCTTTATCAACGAATAGCTTTTTTGGCTTTCTAAAACTTTCTTTAAAGATTTCTTCTAACGCATATTTAAATGATAGACCACTTTTATTTTTTAAAGGCTTCACCCAAGCGTATCGTGTATATAAATCTATAACGGTCAATGCGTACTTAAACCCTCCTTCATTCGGCATATGAATAAGATCAGCACTCCAAATATCATCTTTATTAAATACTTTTACTTTCAATAAATATTTAGGCCATCTGTATTCTTTATGAATTTCGGACGCATAGCGTCCTAGATCATTCGACATTTCAGACGCGTAGGTTCGAGCGTTGCTCTCAGACAGCTTTGCTGTCGTTTCATTTGCTGACGGATCAATACCCTGACCGAGCAATATTTTAGCTTGTAAAGCTTTCTTAACAAACATTCTTTCAATTCTTTCTCTAAAGGAAGGATTTTGAATACTATCTAATTCTTGTATCATTTTCTTATCTGCTTCATGCCGAGAACTTAGGTCATGATTTCGATAAGCTAAATCATGTCTGTAAGCTGCTTCATCTACTCTATTTATTGGTTCTTCACCTGGTTTTGGATTATTATTCTCATCTAGTCTTATATCTAATGGAGTTCCTGGACCGGTATATGAATGACCAGGAAGATGTTTTTCTTTCGAATATTTACTCCAAATAAATCCAGGAAAGTTTTCTAATGTTTTTTGTATATCGTTACCTTCATAAATTTTACAATTTGAGTTTTTATTTTTGTTTAAGAGATAATTCAATAAATCTAAATTAGCAATTTTTAATTTAATTAAATTTTCGGAATTTGTAGAATTCATTTTAAAAGATAAAATAAATGTTTTACCTTATCGAACCAAAGGTCCTGAGGTTATTACCGAATCATACCAGGACTTAGATATATTCCAGAACCATCTTTAGTTTCCTTAATTTCAATTAAATCATCAACATTGTGAAGAATATTTTTAAGAACTCGTTTTCCTTCATCAACTAAATTTAATTTACTAATAAAAGTATCTACTATTCCTTCTCCCCTAGCAACTTTCTCTAACTCTCTATTATGACGTTCTTGTTCTTCTAATGCTGCCTTCTCTGATTTATTTTTATTTACTGCCTGGACAATACCAGCTGTCCCACCTGCGACACTTCCCGCAGCTGCTATGCCACCTATTATTAGAGGAATTAATGGGAAAATCCCGCCATTCTTTTCTTCTTGTAATTGAATATTCTCTATCATTGGTTTACTTATGTAATACTTTTTTTTATTAATAGTAATAGTTTTAGGTGTATTTTTGTCAACAATATTACGTAATTTTAATTCAACAGTTTTATTATTATTATTATTAATTTTCCCTTAGGACATTTTTAATAAAAAATTTATAAGTTAAGAATTTTTAATCTATTCTAGTTATGAAAAATTTTAATCTATTATACTTATAAAAAATTTTAATCTACTCTAGTTATGAAAAAATTTTAAGTTATCAAAAATTTTAAGTTATCAAAAATTTTAATTAACTTATCCTTACCATCTTCCCATTAAGAACTTCAATAGAATATTTCACATCTTCTAACAATAACCATAAGCGATCAATGAAGTTGTGGAATCTTTTTTTTCAATATTAATTGTTACATCACAACCAGTCTTGATAATATCTTCAGATTGTGCACTTAAATCGAAACAGAAAACAGGATATAAATGTCTCCAATCTCCAGGAGTTAATTATGGTTCAACTCCAAATTCTATACAAAGATTTCTATAAGCATCATATCCTTCCATAAATTGATTATTGGTATCATCGAATCTTAATGGATCAATTGGATATCGGGTTTGATTTAAAGCAACTTGTAAACTTCGAATTGTATTGATATGAAAAAGATTGTTGTTCTTATCAAAACTTGGAGAATTATTTCTTTGAAATGCTAGTAATAAATATCTTGGAGTATTCGAAGTTCTAGTAAAATGCCAGTTAAATCTTTGCTCAGTAAAGTGACAGAACTCGCAGTACGCTTTAGAAAATTTACTGGAATTGGTTTGTTAGTATTTAATCTTTTTGCAATAGCTGTTTCAGCCTCTAAACTAGGAGTAATATGCTTAATCCACCATTCAAGTCTACCAATTTTTAAATATGCTTTTTTTCCAGTCTTACCAAAAAAGATTAATTCATTATTTGCTGTACGATGAATTATTAATTTAAATTTTAATTGATATGATATTTTATCATAATCTAAATATCCGAATAATGGAGACAATGACCAATTAACTGTTTGTTTACTTTTCTTGTTAAATTCACGTCTTTCTTTATATGCAGTATTGTTTGTTTTATTTAAATGATTTGCAATATTTTCTACATCTTTCGCAATTCCTGCTGCATCTGTTCCAGCGTGAGTTAAATGATCAACAATTATACCATCATTAGTATCAGGAAACCAACCTTCGATTTCATACTTTATTATTTTCACCAATTGTTACAAATCTAAGCATTGTATCAATTACACCTGGAGAATCACTTATTGTTTCTATATTTTGAGTTGCAACATCTAAACGCATTTGTGTAAATAATCTTGGAAAGAAATTATTCTCTAATGCAATATTATCGCTATCTGGTAATGGTGTTATAAAATTGGCATCACTATATAAAGAATATTCACAGTGCAAAAAGGAACCAGGTAGATATATATAACTCTGCTGATTATCAACTTCAAAAATTAAATCACCTCCAGTATTCACTCTACTGGAAGATCCGGGATTCATAGCAATTCTTATATAGTCATTCTTTTTTTGATTGTAACTGACGAACGGAGGATCGTCTAATCTAAATTTATTTTCGATAAGAGAAGACATTTTTAAAAAATTAATTTGACTTTTTTGTTTTTTCTCACACATAGAAAAAATTTTACTAAAAAAATTACTAAAAAGTTTTACTAAAAAAATTTTTACTAAAATACAATTTTAGAATTTTGCTAGACCAGCTCCGCTACAGCTTTGCTGGTTAGACCGAAGGTTGCTGTTAACACCATTGCCTCTTATTTCTTCAATTGAACGTTCTATGGCTACGCCTGTTCTCTTCCCCTTTTTACTATTAGAAGGAGCTCCGCTCCTCAAGGTTTCATCCCCCACAGCTATGTTAGCAATTTTGTGTTTTGTTTCCTCTGAAAGTTTTTTTAATTTTTTTAGTTCTTCAGAGTCATTCTTAAGTTTACGAATAGTTTCTAGTTGTTTTAATTCGTTTTGAGACTTAACAGCATTTGATATTGCACTAGCTGTACTACCTATAGCAGCTGCTCCTTTTGCAGCAGATGTAATCAAATCTTTATTATCTTTAATTAAGTTAACGATACTTCCAATACCAGAAAAGATGGCAGCCCCTTTTTTTTGAATTGCTTCTACACTGTCATAATGGTAAACAGATTTCATAGATGGTTCATGAGCAATTTTTTGATTTGAAGCAAAATGCTTAAGATTGTGTTTATAAATTATAGGCATTTTTTTGGATTAAATTTGACTTTTGGGAAAAAATATTTACGTTAAGATATACGTGCGTCATCAAGATTTACGTTTGTGAATGGACAACAACGTCGAGATAACTTTATTAATTTTCCGTTGTACGTTATCTATTGCGGCAAGTAGCGTGTGATGTACTTTAATTTCTTTTCTATTAACTTGCATTTTCTGCTGATTAATCTTCAATGCCGTTTTAAGAGCATTTAACTTAATTTTAAGAACATCTAATTGTCTTTTAACAGAATCTAACTGTTCTTTATTTTCTTTAGAGTTTTCTTGTAAATTTTTCTTTAATTCATTTTCTAAATTGATTTTAAGAGTTTTCATTTTATCAACTTTTTGATTAAGTAAGTTTACTTCATTTACTATTCTATTCATCTTTTTCATTTGTTGAGTAATTTTAGAACTTAATTCATCAACACTTTTTTGGAATGTAGTTTGTAACTGCTTTAAATTTTTTTTATTTCTTTCAGGAAGTTTTTCTATTTCATCTTCTAATTGTTCTTTCAATGATTTTATCTGATGTTTATTTTTAATGACTGCAGATTTTAAATTTATAGAAAGTAATATTAAAATTTTTGATTGTTCTGAAATCTTTTTAAAAAGTTTTGCTATATTTGCTTCTAGCTCTCTATCCTTTTTATCAAGTTTTAATAATTTTTCGTTTAATGATTTGTCATTAAGTTTTAGCAACTTTAATTCATTCATCAGTGGAACCAAAACATCGTTTATATATTTTTCTTTTAAGTCATTGATTTGTGTATCAACATATTGTTTATTTGTTAACTCTGTATTTTGTTGCGGAAGAATAGAAAGATGCAATGGACCAGATAAAACGTCTCCAGTTTTCATGATACAATTTTCTATTTCTATTTCTAATTCACGATTATTCGGGATATATGCACCTCCACCAACATTTGGTAACATCATTTTTTAACAATAAAAAAGTAATTTATTTTATATAATGAGAAAAAAAAATAATTTTTTCTAATAAAAATTAAAAAAATGGAAAATGCAAATTTAAAAAAATTAAATTCGCCTGTATCATCCTGCTCTTCTTATTCGACGAGATCATCGGGATTTGAAAATGAATGTTTTGTTAATAATTATAATCCATGCATAGATGTAAATATTTTATTCGAATTACAAGCAGAAATATTTAGAGAACAGACAAAAGGTTCACCTTCTATTGAAACTAACTATTGTATATTTCCAGGTGATCCATTTATAAAATTTGTGGATATAGTAAGCAAATATAATGATGTTGCGTATGTAGAATTAAATAAAGAAAACATGGTTATTATTGGTCATAATAATGTTTACGGATTTATTAGAGCAGTTTTATAATTAGTAATACTGATTGGATTGAAAATAAAATTATCAATTATATCAATATTAGAGAATTAGTAAAAAAATTAAAATCGTTTTCAAAGGAAAATATTAGATTATTTGTTGATGAACAAAATCAATATAATATTCACATAGAGAGTAAAAAACATAATGAAGAGTTATTATGCCAAGTTTATTATAGAGACACTATTTATAAAAAAAGAAGCATCGGAAATGCCACAAAGATATGATGATGATACTTATATAGGATTATATTCAAACTTAAACATTAATTTATTAAAATCTTACATAAATGGTTTAGCTCAACAAGAAAAAATTTATATGTGGACAACACCTTATACTATTAACAATGACCATAATCATAATCATAATAATTTTAAAAATAATAATAATTTTAAAGAATCTTATAATAATAATGATGATAATATAGATGATGATTCTGAAACGTCTGAAAAAGGTGTGAATGGTAGCAAAGATTATAAAAATATTAGTAATTATAAAAATTTAAGTGAAGAAAAATTTATATCTCAACATGATATTAATACTACATATAATCAAAATTTATCTAAATTTCATTTTCTTACAATTGAAAATAATAATGATGGAATAGTTAAAGATACTGTTAGACAACTATGTGTCGGGTCTACAAAATTCAAACTAGGATTTACATCTAATCAACTTTAAATTTTATCATCTTTAATAAAAACTAAAAATGATTCAGATTATGGTGGAGTTATTAAATTTTCCAAAAGAGATCAAAGACCAATATTTTTCACTATTATATTATTATCAAATAATAAATATAATTTGGAATTAGATATTCCTATCAGGGAATGGCATCCTATACCAAAAAGTGTAATTTATGATGTTGAAGAATCAATTTATGATGATGATGATGATGATAAAGAATCAATAGTTAGTGAAAATAAATCTAAATTATCTTTTGATAAAACGTTATATGATAAAACTTAATATGATAAAACTTAATGTGACAAAGAAAATAAAATAACTAAAGAACGTGAAATATATAATAATGTAAAATAACTCTCAAGACCTTGATATTAGAATGTTTATATCTAAAATTAAAACACAATTTTTTTCTTTCAAAAATAAAATGGAAAATACCAAGTTTTATTGTAACTTATGTAAGAAAAAGTTGCAAAGAAAAAGAAGTTATCAATCTCATTTACAAAGTAAATTGCATTTACAAAATGTAGATCGAGTTGATGAAGGAAATATATTAAAATTGAATAATTATAAAACTATCTAGAAACATTGCCTACTGATATAAAAGTTAAAAAAATATTTGATGATTATTCACATTCGGAATATAAAAAAGTTTTTAATAGTGAAGATCAGTCCATACCAGATGAAAGATATTTATTGAATGATACAGATGAATTTAACGAAATAGATGAATTAAACGAAATAAAAAAAACAGATGAAGCCGTAACAGATATAAAATATTTATTTAATGAATCTGTACGAACCGAAGGTTCTAGGGCTTCGCCCGTTGAACATAATGAAACCGATGAAACTTTTTATAATGTATTAACAAACTTTTTCAAAATATTTAAGAAATCTTTCAAATGTTATATGAATGTAGAAGTACTTTATACAAAAAATGGACCTGATGGAATTCCTGAAGAAATAATACAAGGACATTTTACAAATTCGCAAGAAATTCATAATGTAAATGATATACAACCCATGTTTGAATCGATGATACTTAAATTAGAAAATTGTATAATTGAAGCCCAGTTACGTGAATCTGGTTGGAGATTTGTTAAAATACTATCTAAGAAAATAGTAATTGATAAATATAAGAATAATACTGGTGGTAGTTATGTTCCTTTACCTTTTCGTTCACCACAAATAATTAACATAAAAAATGAAGATGATTATTGTTTTCTGTGGAGTATTATAGCACATTTACATCCTGCAGAATATCACAAAGAAAGACTAAGTCATTATGACAAAAAAGAATATATAAATGAGTTTGATCTTTCGGATGGTTTAGATGAATTTCCATATGATTATAATAGGTTAATAAAGCTTCATAAAAAGAATAAAAATTTAATAGAAGTAAATGTTTTTGAATTAAATGTGAATTATGTTTCTATTGGTAATATTACTCCACTTTACTCAGATTCAAAAAAATTTTATTTGAATAATAAAAATTTATGTCAATCAGAAATAGTATATAATGATAGAGGAAATTACATGCATCATAATATTTTTTACCAAGGAAAAATAATATGTACTGAAAAATTTGAAATTGTTAAAACACTATCACCAATAATGATTAATCATAATAATTATAAAGGACGTAATTATAATTATGATTATGATTACAATTATTCATCTTTTCTTCAGAATATCAAAAAAACCTAGAAAATTTAAATAAAAGTTTACAAAAATGTAAAACAGATTACCAACAACAAACAAAAATATTGGTACAAGAATATGGCCATAAATATCAAAATAAGATGGAAACAATTCAAAAATTAAATGAAGAAAATAATGAAGAAAATGAAGACAATAAAGAATTAAATAATGAAGAAAATGAAACCAATCAAAAAATAAATGAATGTTTAAAAAATATCAACAACAATATAAAGAACAATATGATAAAGAATATATTTATCAGCTACAAATATTAAATCAAAATTATCAACAGTCTGAAAAAGATTTACAAAGATATATCGACTTAACACATGAAATATATCAAGATAAATTTGAAAAATTAAAACAAACAAAACAACCAGCACAAGCGAATATATTATATTATCAGGGTCATTTTATATTGTGTAAAGATGTTTCTATATTTACAAAAACTTCAGATAATGCTAATTTTCCCTGTCTCCAATGTATGACCAGCTTTAGGACTAAAGAAGAAATGAATAGACATTTGGAGAATTGTCAACAAAACGAAGCAGTTGAAAATACTTTTCCTAAAGATAATTATTTAGAATACAATAAATGGTATTTCAAAAATAAAGTACCCTTTACAATATATTGTGATTTCGAAGCATATAATGCTAACATAACACAAAATTCTGATAATGGTACGGGCCAAGCCCTAGAACCTTCGGTTTGTAAATATGAAAAAAGTGCACCTGAACAAAGTAAAGAAAAATATTTATTTGAACAAAAACCATTATGTTGGGGAATGTACATTCATTCAAATTATCCTGAATTATTTAAATCAGAATATTTTCAATACTATGGTGAAGATAGTTCAGAAATGTTTACAAAGAAAGTAGAAGAATTACAAGGTCGCTTTTCATAATTGCTTGAAACAAATATACCAATGCTTCCATTAACGGATGAAGAAAAAATCATTTTAATGATGAAATAAAATGTTTTTACTGTGGAGAAGAATTTACAAATAATTATAAAACTGGCAGAGGTAGATATCTTGATAAAGTAAAAGATCATGATCATCCAAATGGATTATATAGAGATGCAGCACATAATCTTAATGCTAATAAATTTAAATATAACTTTGTTCCTCTATATTTCTATAATGGTTCTAAATATGATTTCCATTTAATAATGAAAGATTTATTTTCATCTGAAAAATTACAACAACAACAAATAAATGTACTATGTAAACAAGAAGAAGATTATTTTTCAATGCAATTAGGTTGTATTAGAATTTTAGATGCATTTAGATTTTTTACTCCTTATTCATTAGATGTTATGGGAAAAACTTTGAAACCTGAACAATGTAAAATATTAAATAAGTACAATTTAAAACCTTTAAAAGGCATATTTCCGTATGAATATATAACTGGAGATTTTAATTCTGTGAATAAAATTATGGAAGAAAAACAACTTCCTCCAATAAATAAATTTAAATCAACATTAAAACAATCGCAATTATCTGAAGAAGATTATGCAGAAGCTGAAAAAAATTGGAGAGAGTTAAATTGTAAAACAATGTATGATTATACAATGAAATGTCTACAGATAGATGTGTTAATACTAGCTGATCTTTTTGAAAACTTTCGTGACATGTGTTTAGAATATTACGGAATAGATCCATGTTATTGTTATTCTACACCAGGTTTAACATGGTTAGCAGGATTAAAACATACTGGTGTTAAACTTAAACATTATAAAGAAAATACATATGATAAATTATTATTTTTTAAATCTGGTATTAGAGGTGGAGTTTCATCAGTTTTAGGTAATAGATATGTTAAGTGCTTTAATAAAAAAGTAAATTCTGATGATTATGGAATAATAAAACCTTTATCTCCAGAAGAAAGCGATCAGTTTATAAAATTGTTTAATCAAAATATAGAAGGAATTATATCAAATGAAGTTAGTCAAGCAGCAGTTGATGAAATCATGAGAGAAAACTATTTGTTATATTATGATTTTAATAGCTTATATTCTTCTTGCATGATACAAGAATTACCAACAGGTGAAATGACATGGTGTAATATTCTTGATTATCAAAAAACACATGATGGAAATTATAATTTGGGTATATATATGAAGTTGATTTAGCATACCCTGATTATATAAAAGACGCAACAAAATATTATCTTTTCTGTCCCGAAAACAAAATTCCCAATGTAGAAGATTTTTCAGATTATCAAAAGTCTATAATTCCTAAGAAATACAGACCAACAAAAAAACTTATGTTAATAAGTTAATAAAAAGTATAAGGTAATAAGGGAAAGGTAATAAAGGAAAGTATGTTGTTGAAGGAAGAATGCTAGATTGGTATTTAGAACATTGAATGATTCTCACTAAAATACATCGAAAACTAGAGTATAGAAAATCTAGTCTATAACCAATGGGTACAGTAAAAGCTGGAAAACTGAATATCAAATTTGACAATTTACCATTTATATATCCTCCTTCAATAATGTCACAATGTACAACAATTGAATTTATTTCAGTTATTTTTGGAATCTTCTCACTTAAATGATAACCTTGACTATAAGTTTGTTTTTTAAATCCTAAAAGCTTTGACAATGATCTATCATGATTAAAATCAACTTGATGATTTTCGTCTAAAGTAAGAGAAAATTTATTAACTGCCGGTTCAACTGCAAAATGTAATTGTTTCTTATCTTTAAATGCTATACCTAAATGTCTCTTAATTTCATTAGATATTGATTCAACTTCTAAGAACCAGGAAGAAAAGTTAGTATTTTCCATGTTTCACCTTTATCAGTAGAATATCTAAATTGGTCATTCACATCTTTGATAACGTTTTGAATAGTGTTAAATGTGGAGAAACTAGTCAATGCAATTTGATAATTTTTGTTTTGTTCCAAATGTAGAATGGGTTCTAAATTACAAGTGTGTGATGAAGTAGTTGTTATAATTTTTAACGTCGTACTAAATTTTGATGAACCCAAAATCTCTGTTAGATTTTCTAAATGATTATTAATTTTGTCTAAATCTGCTGAACACATTTTTTAGTTAAAATTTTGAATAAATATCTTTTATAAAAAAATTAAAAACAACAACATATTTCAGCTACGGGCGAAGCCCTGGAAGACATCTCCGATGTCCCGTTATACTTTTATAATCCTCTTCATTTAGAATCTTCTTTTCTAACAGTCTTTTCAATATAGCATGAATTTCATTGAAACTAGAATTATGTCCTTCTTTTATTGCAGATATTAAAATATTTAATCTATTTAGTAATTCTTGTGGATCATCTGGTAAAAATACAGTTGTTTCTGTTTTAAAACCTTTCCCTACTTTAACTCCGGTTGATAATAAATTTTCTAATTTTCTATAACGTTTAAGAGTTTTTCCTGCTTTAACTCTATCTAACATAGCTTTATATTTTATGAGAACTTCTACAGCATAATTATTTAAATCTGCTCCTCTTAAAAGATCAACAAAATTTCTATCTAAATTAAAAGCATATTTATCTGGTGAAAAAATTAAACCTCGAAAAGGTTGTGGAAATATTTCTTTTTGTCCGAGATAAAATCTAGGTATTGTTTTTCCATCTATAAATGAAATAGAATGTTCAAATTGCATAGATTTTGGTAATTTCTTATTAATGTTTGATTCTAGTAATCCATAGTCATCTACTATAGTTTTGTGTTCTGGATCTGTTATATTAATTTGTTTATCACTATTTGTAAGTTCTTTTTCAAGAGTTTTAAATGGTTCCATAGTTTTCTGAAAATCAGTTTTTACTTGCTCGGTTTGCTGCATTTTTTCAAACATATCAGATTGAATACCAGCTTTTATCATTCTATGTTGAAGATGATTTTCTTTCATAATATTTCTTTGTTTTATTAACTCTTCTAATTGTTTTATTCTTTTAAAATTATCAGCTCTAATTTTATCCATTTTTAAAATATAATATTTGAATTTTGTGGTAACATTGGAATACAACAAAAACATTTTACTGAACAAATTATTTTTTTATTGCTTTGTTGTCTGACATCTTTTCGTTTAAAGTTTTGTTTAATAAAGTTTTGTTTAATAAAGTTTTGCTGAAATTTTCGCTTAAAGTTTTTAACTCTTCTAAAAAAATTTTATCATTTTCTTCATTAGAAATTTTACCATCACTAAAAGTTTTACCGTCCTGTTTATTCTTATCATCAACTTTTTCGGTCTTTAAATGAAATGATATTTGATTTACTTCATTAGCTATTTGATCAAATTTTTCAATCTCATCTAACGTAATAACATTATCATCACATACTCTTTGAAAGTAGTAATGCAATTTGTCATAGACTTCTTTAATATGTAAATGCTTAGTTTTTAATTATTTTCGTTTCTTAGTTATTAAAGATTTATCTAACATTGTAACAAGGGAAGTTGCAAAAACACCCGTACCTGTTAAAGCTGTAGCAACTACTGGAATTACTAAAACACCTGAAGATATAACAATTGTTAAAGCACCTAAACTTATTGTTAAGAATATGCCAATTCCTTGTGTTACATTCTTAACATTAGACCATCTTTTTCTTAATTTATTATAATGTTCTAGTCTAAGTAATAATTGAGATTCCTTATCTTTCATATAACGTACTCAATCTTTATGTTTTTCTTTGTTCATTTTTTCAATGTCCATTAAAGTAGACCTACGTTCATATGATAACGAAGGATATATTCTTGCTGTTTCTTCCACTTTTGTTTCTTCCATTTTTAAAGAAATATTTTTAGTCACATAATTTTAGTTATCTCATATTTTAAAACCTGAAAAATGGATTTAAAAGACGTTTTTAAAAATACCAATTTTTTTGATTTTCGGTGTCCTTGAACGGTCATGATTTAAAGGGAGTGAAAATTGTAATTCTCAAATTTGAGATTCTTGACTTTTCTGATTTTTTCGGTGTCCTTGAACGGTCATGATTTAAGAGAGAAAAAATGATCTTAATCTCAAATTTGAGATTCTTAACTTTTATGATTTTCGGTGTCCTTGAACGGTCATGATTTTAATGGGGTGAAAATTGTAATTCTCAAATTTGAGATTTTGAAAAATTTGAAAAATTGGGTATTTTTAAAAACGCCTAAATTTATGAATTTAGGTCTTCATAACCTGAAAAAATGACCAAAATTCATGAATTTAGTCGTTTTTAAAAATACCGATTTTTCAATAAAATGGTAGGCCCTACTTTTTAAATGGTCTAAATTTATGAATTTAGGTCTTAAAAACCTGAAAAAGGGTTCAAATTCATGAATTTATGTCGTTTTTGAAAGTACAAAAAATTTGAGAATTTTGTCCTGTCCTGGAACGGTCTTTTACCCATTACTATTCAATCCTTCTTTTCTTAGAAATTCTTTAAACTTGCGAACATAAAATTTTGTTTGTGTTGCTGTTGATGTGTTATCCAAACAGGAATGAGCCTCTTGGATGTTCGTTTCAATGGTTTTGAGTCTTTCTTCATTCTCAATGTTAGAAATGTATGTATGTGTGTATATTTTTAAATAATGGTAATCGACACTTTCAAAGAGAAGTTACAATAAATAAAGGTTCATATATCTTCAAGGAATGACAAAATAACTTGACGTGATTTGATGTTCAAACACGTGTAAAAGACTCATTCATGTACATGGCTGTTTTGATGGTAAATGAATTTAGTCTACGTGCAGAATTGACATGTGGCAAGATGACACGACCACTTCTAGCGATAGGACAGAGTAAAGCGTTCAATATGTGGTCCTCATTCATCGCATGTCGATAGAGTTTGGTGGCTTGGGAAATAAGTCTCTCGTCCAGGGATGGCAGGCATTCATGCCTGCAGCCACGGCCACAAAGAAGACGATGAAAGCGATTTTGGAGCATCATCAGCCGGGACATATCGTTTTTGGTCATTCCAACCAACAAAGGAAAGGAATATTCGATCAGCGATCTCATGATGCAGAAATACATTCTTCTTAAGGACCAATAGCTCAAGTATGGTCGTATCAATCTTAGTGGAAAGAGTCTTCTAGATGCATTCGATGTCACTCTGTCAATGTGGTCAGACCAATTGCCTTTTCTGTTGAACACAACACCAAGAATGCTTATTTTATCAACGTTTTCGATGTTCGGTAAATTTACAATGGGAGCATTCTTCCGCTTTGACATAGTTAGACTTTTGCACTTCCTTGTATTGATGGGGAGACTGTGAATATCCGACCATTGTATGATGGCTTCGTGATTTTTGTAAATATGCTGATTTTGACAGTCTTTGTAAATTGGCATGCATAGCGCAATATCATCCGCATATTTGATAATTCGAGACCCTTCATGACTAATGACAAGATCTCCCAAAACAACCGAGAAAAGAAATGGGCCAATGATTGAGCCCTGTGGCACTCCTGAAGTGACTTCAGCTATTGAACTGTGCACTGTGCCCACTCTGACATACTGACATCGACTTTCCAAATAATTGCATACCCATAAAATTAATTTACTTGGCAGATTGCACTCAATGAGACGATTGATTATAATATCGTGTCTTAGCCGGTCGAATGCCTTCGAATAATCATATGTCACAATTTGAACACCGGATGTTTCTGGACTGTCTAAGCACTTTGTGAAATGATCATGCAAAGTAATAAGAGCACATGTGGTCGAAGATCCTGTACGGAAGCCGAATTGATTGGGACCAAACTCCTTCAGAAATAACGGTTTTGTATACTCCAAAATGACTCTCTCAAGAATTTTACCAGGAATGGGTAGCAAGCTTATTGGTCTGACATCGTCTGTTGTCGTTGGAGAGGAGACCTTCGGTAAAAGTGTGATTACTGCTGCTTTCCAAGCGACTGGGACTTTGCCACTTTCAATAGAAAGCTGAAACAATTTAGTCAAAGGAGACGCCAAGATGTCTGCTGCAGCCCTGTACAACTTAGTAGGTATTTCAGATGAAGCCTTATTACAGGATAGGTTGCGAAGCAAACGGTGAACATGAGACACCTCAATAGGGAACAGATTATTTTCGCTCGCTGGAAAAACAGGTAAGTTCTGTTGTGCAGGTGCACGGACTGTATTTGGAAATGACACATTAATCGCATCAACGGCACTTTGTAAACTTTCATATCGGTTGTATAGTGATCTCATCGCATCATTCGTTTTCCGAGAGCAAACTTCATTTACCATTTTCCAAACATTGTTTCTTTTTAATTTATTTATCCATATCAATTTTGATTTCTCTATTTCCTTCTTCACTTTTTCCTTTAGAAAAGAGTAACGCGCAAAATCTCTTAATCGGAATGCCGTCCATCTGTCATTAATAAGTGATTTTACTAAAGGAGTAATCCATGGTTTGGTGTTCTCAGAGAAGCTGATAAATTTGACGGGAATCGATGTGTCAAAGGCAGCGTTAATCAGATGATGAAACATTTCACACTTGACATCAAGATCATACTGATCATCAGACAGAAAAGACCAATCACAGTATTTCAGATCTTTCAAAAAATTGTCAATATTTGAACTGCGAAGATCAAATAGTGGCCGAGTTATTTTCATATCATTCAATCGAACAGATTTCGGAATTCCCAATAAAGAAATATGTGGTGTAGATGATGAATCAATGGGAGCTGATCCATAGATGGTATACGATATAGAAAGAGATTCTGATATCAATATGTAATCAAGCTCTGCATTTCCATAGGTGGGCTTCTTATGTTTTTGAGATTACAATTGCTGCAAATCAATCTCGTATTCAATCTGTTCATATCACCACACAGAATGATGTCACAGAATGGGAACTTTTCCAAGAATGAGTCAATGAAGTCGATCATAAAATTTGATATAATTTGATGACTACCGAGCACAATTTGTGGAGGGAAATAACAACCAATTAGTAGTATTTTAGAATTCAGCTTTACAGCTACCATTTCAATACCATCGGGTTTTCCGACAATCGGAATTCTTTCAGGGCAAAAAGCATGCTTCGACCAGATTCCAACTCCTCCACCTACGCGATCAGTCCTGTCATCTCGATAACAAACATAACCAGGTATATGAGTCATGGACTCTGTGTGATGTTGCTGAAACCAAGTTTCGGAAGCTACAAAGCAGTCAATATTTTTCAAAATTAATGTAGAAGTAATAATATCCATCTTTGGAAAAGCAGATCGAGTGTTTGCGCATAACACTGATGGAGAACTTTGGGGAACTGTTTTGCAGTTACCCCCTAAAAGAGTTGCTGAAAATCCTTTATGTCATTCCGTAGCATCACTTTATTGCGATAAATGACAGCATCCTCTCCATGGTCTTTTCTCATTTTCAGTTCCTGTCTTAAGTTCCATAGTTGCTTTTGCTGCAAGGGAGTTAAATCGTGATTAATATACACTGATTTAAATGAATTTGAATTTCGAAGCAATTTCCCTTTTCTGAGGATTTTGAACTTCGAATCTTCATTTCTGCAAATAACTTTCAACAAGCGAGGTTTGTTCTGTCTCAGCTTCCCAATACGAGAAATCTTGTAATCATCAGAATTATTCACGCCGATATCCTGTAGAAGATTATCAAATGTCTTAGAATCATTTGATTGTCTTTCTGTAATTGAGCCAATATTTGATTCAGGAATGCCACTAATAATCAAATTCAATAGTTTTCGGTTACGCTGCTCCATTTCAGACAATAGCTGTTCAGGAAGATCATTATTCAGATGATTTACATGATTTTGTAATTCTTGTATCCGTTCGTCTTGTCTATCAGTTATTGTTCGGAGATCGGTAATTTCTTTTTCAAAGTTTTCAACCTTTTTAGTCAAAAAGTCTATCGAAACAGATAACTTTGATAATTCAGTATGGAAAGCACTCATAATTTCTTCTTTTGACTTCATTATCAACTGTTTGATATCATTCATAGTAATACCTGAGGATGAATTCGATCGGGTTGTACGGGTCGGCGTTTTCGACATATCTAACCGACAAAAGCAACCAAAAATAAAAATATAAATCCGCGGTGGGGCTCGAACACACTTCAGAGAGACGTTGATTCAGGTCATTCAACCAACAGGCTATCACAACAGTGTAGATACTGATTCAGATTTGTCTACCGTATCTCGGCATTTGATGCATGGAAGAGCGGCGTGGAACTTTAATCAAGTACGTGACTTGACATGAAAAATGCAACTAACACCAAAATTGGAGAAAATTGCGAATTTCTCAGCACAGCGATGTCCCACGGAGATAATTCCAACACTAATGAATAGATGACTCGACGAGGAATCTGATCATGTATAACACTTGTACCAATATGAGATCACAACCAGGAATAACACTTGGTGAAGATGCACGATGACATGGACAGAGAACACACAACCGTCAGCCAGGTGTCATGAAGTAGTTTTTTGAAGTAGTCATGAAGTAGAAAGATAGTCATCAATTTCTTCCAAGGTCAGTCCAGTTATGCAACCATCAGGAAATTTGATAAAGTCAATATAGACGTCGTTAAAAAGGCCATGATAACAAATGATATTTTTCAAACTTACCACGCCATCCTAACCCTAGATATTCATAAATAGACTTCTAAATTCATACTCGAAAATATATTGAGGAAATAGCAAATTGATTTCTAGATATCATTAACACAGATATATGGTCATTTTTTCAAAAATTATTTTGCAAAGTGAAATGATAGATTTCTAGATTTTCAATGAAAAATTGACTTCATCTCTGTGTTAATGATATCTTGAAATTACTTTGTATTTCCTCAATGCATTTTCGAGTATCTAGGCGGCCAACTTACATGTATGTAAGACGCGTCCAATCCAGGTGCTAGTATATAGTAATCCATGATGATATCAATGATACATAGAGCCATGATAGAGCCCATAATCATGGATAGCCATAATTCATAATGTAAGCTGAATCTAAGTTATCTATGGTTGAATGACATACCTCGTTTGAATGTCAATCATACTCTATGAACTGCGGGCATTAAATGAGATTTCCGAGGGCATCTAACGATGCCCTCGGAAATCTCATTTAATGCCCTGGTTCATAAAGTATAATTGCTCCATATACAGATCAAAATCTTGGATTTTTGATGTCATAGATTTAGTTCAGTAACAATGCATATATTACCTTTCAAATGATCAGCCTAAATCGTCCGGCGCTACACCCGACGATTTAGGCTGTCATTTGAAAGGTAATATATCTTCAGTGTTACTTCCTTTCGAGTGACACAGAGCGGTCGAATACATGAATAGGCGTAATACATTTCTATGGCCTGATCGCACGAGTTCAAAGATCACTAGTTGCACAGAAATAGTCAAACAACCAGAACGAGATTCTGCTAGGAACGATGCCGAAAATGAGACTTTTACAGAATGAAATAAGCCTACCACGAAGCTGCACATCTGCCGAGTTCTATCCGATTCGTTATCTTGTCAGACACGATCAAAGAAAAACACATTTCAATGCAATAGGACGAAGATTTTTATATGCAGTTTCTTCAGATCATTTTCTATGCATGCAAATCTATCTGTGAGGCTATTCACATTCAGATTTGACAATCCTCCTAATGTTGAAAAATACAAGTATTTTCAGTAATTTTTCATGTATACCTCAAAGTCGATAGTTTTGAATCCTCATGGATGCGGTGCTGTATCCACTGGATTAAAAATTACGTTGCTTGAGACTTGTCGGCATCTCTGTTATTTTTGTCTGTTTTTTCTGTTATTGCATGAATTGCATGAATATTTTTAGTTGTGTGTACGTGTAAGTAGGTAAGATGAGAATCGTTATTCGGCTTTCAGTCAAAAACTGTGCCAGAAGCCAGTGGATCCCCGGATTGTATAGATTACAATTATCTGTCCGATCTGAGGATTAGTTGGTTTTTGGATTGTTCATCATTTACGGATAGCTTCACGCATCGAATGTATAACCAACGAATATCGAAATCAAATACTAGATGACAGCGTAGGGATAGCAAACTGATATTCAATAATGAGATATAATTTTCTTTAAGCAGCATATTTAAATTAAATCAAAAAAGTTATCAGTTAGCCAAGCTGCTGTATTATTATCCAATCTTACAAATTTTCATCGAAATGACGGCCTGTTCACGTAAAAAGGATTTTCAAATTACATCTTACATAAAAATCAAAATGTCAGTGTCTGATAAGTTGAACATTCATCTTTGTTATTGAGGCTTGGTTTCATAGATTTTATTAATATGGCCTCTCTGAAACGTAGGTTAATGCTGTTTGTATCAAACGCTATGATTTTGACTGTAAACGGGAAAGCTATGTTAGGAAAGCAACTTAGGTGATGTTTGAGTACACTTGAGTCTTTGTTTGTGGCATGTTCTCAAAGCTATTCTGGGGTGACTGTTTCAATAAGTTTAAACATGACTAATGTCCCACCAAGTGAAAATTTGATGATTTTTGTATTTTTAAAAAAATATAAATTTTTTGGATAATTTCGACTGTTTTTGCATGTTTTCTGATGTTAGGGGACTATTCGATCTATTTGGCATCTTATTTAGTGTTGGTTGGGGTCAGGACAACACTTTTTGGTCGAGTAAACAGCATTTGAAAAATCCCGAAATTTTAGGATTTTTACAGGCAGCTAGGGGAGGAAGCCATAGATGCGAAACAGGATCGAAAGGGTTAATATTCCGCATTGCATTATCGATCGTTTTTGAGTCAAATATACCAAATGCGTCAAATTGGTCGGATGCGTCATGAAGTTTTCAGAATTTATTTCATGATTTCGAGTCAAATATACGAACTGCGTCAAAAAGTCTGACTTCAATTTTCATTTACGTCAGCTTGAGTCAAATATACTTGTTGCGTCTAATACACCATTTGCGTCCTAAAGATCGACTTGCGTCACGTCACGTATCTGAAATGACGAATTCAGATGGTAAAAATGGTTTTCTGCGTCAAATTGTCCGACTTGCGTCATTGAAAATCTCCGAGACCCCTCCCATCGTGTTTCTCGTCAAAAGTTGGGTCGGTGAAGTTTCGATGAAAAAAACAAAATATTTTTTCGAAATTTTCTTCACTCTGGGTCGACACAGGATTTTTTAGTGAAAAAACAATTTTCAACATTTTGACCAAAGTTGCTCAGAATCATGTGAAACAAGCTGCTATCAAGGTTTGGTGTTGAAATTCGCACAAAATATTTTTTCGAAATTCTCTTCACTATGGGTCGACACAGGATTTTTTAGTGAAAAAACAATTTTCAACATTTTGACCAAAATTGCTCTGAATCACGTGAAACAAGCTTCTATCAAGGTTTGGTTTTGAAATTCTCACAATATATCTTTTCGAAATTTTCTTCACTATGGGTCGACACAGGATACTTTAGTGAAAAAAAATTTTCAAAATGTCAGAATTGAGCTCCGAGACCCCTCCCATCGTGTTTCTCGTCAAAAGTTGGGTCGGTGAAGTTTCGATGAAAAAAACACCCCTCCCTCGAGTCGAACTTTGTCAAAAGTGATGTTTTGACCAAAGTTGCTCAGAATCATGTGAAACAAGCTGCTATCAAGGTTTGGTGTTGAAATTCGCACAAAATATCTTTTCGAAATTTTCTTCACTATAAGTCGTTACAGGATTTTTTAGTGAAAAAAAATTTTCAAAATGTCAGAATTGAGCTCCGAGACCCCTCCCATCGTGTTTCTCGTCAAAAGTTGGGTCGGTGAAGTTTCGATGAAAAAAACACCCCCCCCTCGAGTTGAACTTTGTCAAAAGTGATGTTTTACCGAAGTTGCTCAGAATCATGTGAAACAAGCTGCTATCAAGGTTTGGTCTTGAAATTCGCACAAAATATTTTTTCGAAATTTTCTTCACTATGGGTCGACACAGGATTTTTTAGTGAAAAAACAATTTTCAACATTTTGACCAAAATTGCTCTGAATCACGTGAAACAAGCTTCTATCAAGGTTTGGTTTTGAAATTCTCACAATATATCTTTTCGAAATTTTCTTCACTATGGGTCGACACAGGATACTTTAGTTAAAAAAAATTTTCAAAATGTCAGAATTGAGCTCCGAGACCCCTCCCATCGTGTTTTTCGTCAAAAGTTGGGTCGGTGAAGTTTCGATGAAAAAAACACCCCCCCCCCTCTCGAGTTGAACTTTGTCAAAAGTGATGTTTTGACCGAAATTGCTCAGAATCATGTGAAACAAGCTTCTATCAAGGTTTGGTGTTGAAATTCGCACAAAATATTTTTTCGAAATTTTCTTCACTATGGGTCGACACAGGATTTTTTAGTGAAAAAACAATTTTCCACATTTTCACCAAAGTTGCTCTGAATCACGTGAAACAAGCTTCTATCAAGGTTTGGTTTTGAAATTCGCACAAAATATTTTTTTGAAATTTACTTCACTATGGGTCGACACAGGATTTTTTAGTGAAAAAAAATTTTCAAAATGTCAGAATTGAGCTCCGAGACCCCTCCCATCGTGTTTCTCGTCAAAAGTTGTGTCGGTGAAATTTCGATGAAAAAAACACCCCCCCCCCTCTCGAGTTGAACTTTGTCAAAAGTGATGTTTTGGCCAAAGTTGCTCAGAATCATGTGAAACAAGCTGCTATCAAGGTTTGGTGTTGAAATTCGCACAAAATATTTTTTCGAAATTCTCTTCACTATGGGTCGACACAGGATTTTTTTAGTGAAAAAACAATTTTCCACATTTTCACCAAAGTTGCTCTGAATCACGTGAAACAAGCTTCTATCAAAGTTTGGTTTTGAAATTCGCACAATATATTTTTTCGAAATTTTCTTCACTATGGGTCGACACAGGATACTTTAGTGAAAAAAAATTTTCAAAATGTCAGAATTGAGCTCCTAGACCCCTCCCATCGTGTTTCTCGTCAAAAGTTGGGTCGATGAATTTTCGATGAAAAAAACACCCCCCCTCTCGAGTTGAACTTTGTCAAAAGTGATGTTTTGACCGAAGTTGCTCAGAATCATGTGAAACAAGCTTCTATCAAGGTTTGGTGTTGAAATTCGCACAAAATATTTTTTCGAAATTTTCTTCACTATGGGTCGACACAGGATTTTTTAGTGAAAAAACAATTTTCCACATTTTGACCAAAATTGCTCTCAATCACGTGAAACAAGCTTCTATCAAGGTTTGGTTTTGAAATTCTCACAATATATCTTTTCGAAATTTTCTTCACTATGGGTCGACACAGGATACTTTAGTGAAAAAAATTTTCAAAATGTCAGAATTGAGCTCCGAGACCCCTCCCATCGTGTTTCTCGTCAAAAGTTGTGTCAGTGAAATTTCGATGAAAAAAACACCCCCCCTCTCGAGTTAAACTTTGTCAAAAGTGATGTTTTGGCCAAAGTTGCTCAGAATCATGTGAAACAAGCTGCTATCAAGGTTTGGTGTTGAAATTCGCACAAAATATTTTTTCGAAATTCTCTTCACTATGGGTCGACACAGGATTTTTTAGTGAAAAAACTATTTTCCACATTTTCACCAAAGTTGCTCTGAATCACGTGAAACAAGCTTCTATCAAAGTTTGGTTTTGAAATTCGCACAATATATTTTTTCGAAATTTTCTTCACTAAGGGTCGACACAGGATACTTTAGTGAAAAAAAATTTTCAAAATGTCAGAATTGAGCTCCTAGACCCCTCCCATCGTGTTTCTCGTCAAAAGTTGGGTCGGTGAATTTTCGATGAAAAAAACACCCCCCCTCTCGAGTTGAACTTTGTCAAAAGTGATGTTTGACCGAAGTTGCTCAGAATCATGTGAAACAAGCTGCTATCAAGGTTTGGTGTTGAAATTCGCACAAAATATTTTTTCGAAATTCTCTTCACTATGGGTCGACACAGGATTTTTTAGTGAAAAAACAATTTTCCACATTTTCACCAAAGTTGCTCTGAATCACGTGAAACAAGCTTCTATCAAGGTTTGGTTTTGAAATTCGCACAATATATTTTTTCGAAATTTTCTTCACTATGGGTCGACACAGGATACTTTAGTGAAAAAAAATTTTCAAAATGTCAGAATTGAGCTCCTAGACCCCTCCCATCGTGTTTCTCGTCAAAAGTTGGGTCGGTGAAGTTTCGATGAAAAAAACACCCCCCCTCTGGAGTTGAACTTTGTCAAAAGTGATGTTTTGACCGAAGTTGCTCAGAATCATGTGAAACAAGCTGCTATCAAGGTTTGGTGTTGAAATTCGCACAAAATATTTTTTCGAAATTCTCTTCACTATGGGTCGACACAGGATTTTTTAGTGAAAAAACAATTTTCAACATTTTGACCAAAGTTGCTCAGAATCACGTGGAACAAGCTTCTATCAAGGTTTGGTGTTGAAATTCGCACAAAATATTTTTTCGAAATTTTCTTCACTATGGGTCGACACAGGCTTTTTTAGTGAAAAAAATTTTTTTAATGTCAGAATTGATCTCCGAGACCCCTCCCATCGTGTTTTTCGTCAAAAGTTGGGTCGGTGAAGTTTCGATAAAAAAACACTCCCCCTCGTGTCGAACTTTCTCAAAAGTGATGTTTTGACCAAAGTTGCTCAGAATCATATGAAACAAGCTTCTATCAAGGTTTGGTGTTGAAATTCGCACAAAATATTTTTTCGAAATTTTCTTCACTATGGGTCGACACAGGATTTTTTAGTGAAAAAAAATTTTTTAAATGTCATATTTGAGCTCCGAGACCTCTCCCATCGTGTTTCTTGTCAAAAGTTGGGTCGATGAAGTTTCGATGAAATTAACACCCCCCCCGAGTCGAACTTTGTCAAAAGTGATGTTTTGACCGAAGTTGCTCAGAATCATGTGAAACAAGCTTCTATCAAGGTTTGGTGTTGAAATTCGCACAAAATATTTTTTCGAACTTTTCTTCAGTATGGGTCGACACAGGATTTTTTAGTGAAAAAACAATTTTCCACATTTTCACCAAAGTTGCTCTGAATCACGTGAAACAAGCTTCTATCAAGGTTTGGTGTTAAAATTCGCACAAAATATTTTTTCGAAATTTTCTTCACTATGGGTCGACACAGGATTTTTTAGTGAAAAAAATTTTTTCAAAATGTCAGAATTGAGCTCCGAGACCCCTCCCATCGTGTTTTTCGTCAAAAGTTGGGTCGGTGAAGTTTCGATGAAAAAAACACCCCCACCTCTCGAGTTGAACTTTGTCAAAAGTGAAGTTTTGACCGAAGTTGCTCAGAATCATGTGAAACAAGCTGCTATCAAGGTTTGGTGTTGAAATTCGCACAAAATATTTTTTCGAAATTTTCTTCACTATGGGTCGTTACAGGATTTTTTAGTGAAAAAAAATTGTCAAAATGTCAGAATTGAGCTCCGAGACCCCTCCCATCGTGTTTCTCGTCAAAAGTTTGATCGGTGAAGTTTCGATGAAAAAAACACCCCCCCTCTCGAGTTGAACTTTGTCGAAAGTGATGTTTTGGCCAAAGTTGCTCAGAATCATGTGAAACAAGCTGCTATCAAGGTTTGGTGTTGAAATTCGCACAAAATATTTTTTCGAAATTCTCTTCACTATGGGTCGACACAGGATTTTTTAGTGAAAAAACAATTTTCCACATTTTCACCAAAGTAGCTCTGAATCACCTGAAACAAGCTTCTATCAAGGTTTGGTGTTGAAATTCGCACAATATATCTTTTCGAAATTTTCTTCACTATGGGTCGACACAGGATATTTAAGTGAAAAAAAATTTTCAAAATGTCAGAATTGAGCTCCGAGACCCCTCCCATCGTGTTTCTCGTGAAAAGTTGGGTCGGTGAAGTTTCGATGAAAAAAACACCCCCCCTCGAGTCGAACTTTGTCAAAAGTGATGTTTTGACCGAAGTTGCTCAGAATCATGTGAAACAAGCTTCTATCAAGGTTTGGTGTTGAAATTCGCGCAAAATATTTTTTCGAAATTTTCTTCACTATGGGTCGACACAGGATTTTTTAGTGAAAAAACAATTTTCCAAATTTTCACCAAAGTTGCTCTGAATCACCTGAAACAAGCTTCTATCAAGGTTTGGTGTTGAAATTCGCACAATATATTTTTTCGAAATTTTCTTCACTATGGGTCGACACAGGATACTTTAGTGAAAAAAATTTTTAAAAATGTCAGAATTGAGCTCCGAGACCTCTCCCATCGTGTTTCTTGTCAAAAGTTGGGTCGATGAAGTTTCGTTGAAAAAAACACCCCCCCCGAGTCGAACTTTGTCAAAAGTGATGTTTTGACCGAAGTTGCTCAGAATCATGTGAAACAAGCTTCTATCAAGGTTTGGTGTTGAAATTCGCACAAAATATTTTTTCGAACTTTTCTTCACTATGGGTCGACACAGGATTTTTTAGTGAAAAAACAATTTTCCACATTTTCACCAAAGTTGCTCTGAATCACGTGAAACAAGCTTCTATCAAGGTTTGGTGTTAAAATTCGCACAAAATATTTTTTCGAAATTTTCTTCACTATGGGTCGACACAGGATTTTTTAGTGAAAAAAATTTTTTCAAAATGTCAGAATTGAGCTCCGAGACCCCTCCCATCGTGTTTTTCGTCAAAAGTTGGGTCGGTGAAGTTTCGATGAAAAAAACACCCCCACCTCTCGAGTTGAACTTTGTCAAAAGTGAAGTTTTGACCGAAGTTGCTCAGAATCATGTGAAACAAGCTGCTATCAAGGTTTGGTGTTGAAATTCGCACAAAATATTTTTTCGAAATTTTCTTCACTATGGGTCGTTACAGGATTTTTTAGTGAAAAAAAATTGTCAAAATGTCAGAATTGAGCTCCGAGACCCCTCCCATCGTGTTTCTCGTCAAAAATTTGATCGGTGAACTTTCGATGAAAAAAACACCCCCCCTCTCGAGTTGAACTTTGTCGAAAGTGATGTTTTGGCCAAAGTTGCTCAGAATCATGTGAAACAAGCTGCTATCAAGGTTTGGTGTTGAAATTCGCACAAAATATTTTTTCGAAATTCTCTTCACTATGGGTCGACACAGGATTTTTTAGTGAAAAAACAATTTTCCACATTTTCACCAAAGTAGCTCTGAATCACCTGAAACAAGCTTCTATCAAGGTTTGGTGTTGAAATTCGCACAATATATCTTTTCGAAATTTTCTTCACTATGGGTCGACACAGGATACTTAAGTGAAAAAAAAATTTTCAAAATGTCAGAATTGAGCTCCGAGACCCCTCCCATCGTGTTTCTCGTGAAAAGTTGGGTCGGTGAAGTTTCGATGAAAAAAACACCCCCCCCTCTCGAGTTGAACTTTGTCAAAAGTGATGTTTTGACCGAAGTTGCTCAGAATCATGTGAAACAAGCTTCTATCAAGGTTTGGTGTTGAAATTCGCACAAAATATTTTTTCGAAATTCTCTTCACTATGGGTCGACACAGGATTTTTTAGTGAAAAAACAATTTTCCACATTTTCACCAAAGTTGCTCTGAATCACGTGAAACAAGCTTCTATCAAGGTTTGGTTTTGAAATTCGCACAATATATTTTTTCGAAATTTTCTTCACTATGGGTCGACACAGGATACTTTAGTGAAAAAAAATTTTCAAAATGTCAGAATTGAGCTCCTAGACCCCTCCCATCGTGTTTCTCGTCAAAAGTTGGGTCGGTGAAGTTTCGATGAAAAAAACACCCCCCCTCTGGAGTTGAACTTTGTCAAAAGTGATGTTTTGACCGAAGTTGCTCAGAATCATGTGAAACAAGCTGCTATCAAGGTTTGGTGTTGAAATTCGCACAAAATATTTTTTCGAAATTCTCTTCACTATGGGTCGACACAGGATTTTTTAGTGAAAAAACAATTTTCAACATTTTGACCAAAGTTGCTCAGAATCACGTGGAACAAGCTTCTATCAAGGTTTGGTGTTGAAATTCGCACAAAATATTTTTTCGAAATTTTCTTCACTATGGGTCGACACAGGCTTTTTTAGTGAAAAAAATTTTTTAATGTCAGAATTGATCTCCGAGACCCCTCCCATCGTGTTTTTCGTCAAAAGTTGGGTCGGTGAAGTTTCGATAAAAAAACACTCCCCCTCGTGTCGAACTTTCTCAAAAGTGATGTTTTGACCAAAGTTGCTCAGAATCATATGAAACAAGCTTCTATCAAGGTTTGGTGTTGAAATTCGCACAAAATATTTTTTCGAAATTTTCTTCACTATGGGTCGACACAGGATTTTTTAGTGAAAAAAAATTTTTTAAATGTCATATTTGAGCTCCGAGACCTCTCCCATCGTGTTTCTTGTCAAAAGTTGGGTCGATGAAGTTTCGATGAAAATAACACCCCCCCCCGAGTCGAACTTTGTCAAAAGTGATGTTTTGGCCAAAGTTGCTCAGAATCATGTGAAACAAGCTGCTATCAAGGTTTGGTGTTGAAATTCGCACAAAATATTTTTTCGAAATTCTCTTCACTATGGGTCGACACAGGATTTTTTAGTGAAAAAACAATTTTCCACATTTTCACCAAAGTAGCTCTGAATCACCTGAAACAAGCTTCTATCAAGGTTTGGTGTTGAAATTCGCACAATATATCTTTTCGAAATTTTCTTCACTATGGGTCGACACAGGATATTTAAGTGAAAAAAAATTTTCAAAATGTCAGAATTGAGCTCCGAGACCCCTCCCATCGTGTTTCTCGTGAAAAGTTGGGTCGGTGAAGTTTCGATGAAAAAAACACCCCCCCTCGAGTCGAACTTTGTCAAAAGTGATGTTTTGACCGAAGTTGCTCAGAATCATGTGAAACAAGCTTCTATCAAGGTTTGGTGTTGAAATTCGCGCAAAATATTTTTTCGAAATTTTCTTCACTATGGGTCGACACAGGATTTTTTAGTGAAAAAACAATTTTCCAAATTTTCACCAAAGTTGCTCTGAATCACCTGAAACAAGCTTCTATCAAGGTTTGGTGTTGAAATTCGCACAATATATTTTTTCGAAATTTTCTTCACTATGGGTCGACACAGGATACTTTAGTGAAAAAAATTTTTAAAAATGTCAGAATTGAGCTCCGAGACCTCTCCCATCGTGTTTCTTGTCAAAAGTTGGGTCGATGAAGTTTCGTTGAAAAAAACACCCCCCCCGAGTCGAACTTTGTCAAAAGTGATGTTTTGACCGAAGTTGCTCAGAATCATGTGAAACAAGCTTCTATCAAGGTTTGGTGTTGAAATTCGCACAAAATATTTTTTCGAACTTTTCTTCACTATGGGTCGACACAGGATTTTTTAGTGAAAAAACAATTTTCCACATTTTCACCAAAGTTGCTCTGAATCACGTGAAACAAGCTTCTATCAAGGTTTGGTGTTAAAATTCGCACAAAATATTTTTTCGAAATTTTCTTCACTATGGGTCGACACAGGATTTTTTAGTGAAAAAACAATTTTCCACATTTTCACCAAAGTAGCTCTGAATCACCTGAAACAAGCTTCTATCAAGGTTTGGTGTTGAAATTCGCACAATATATCTTTTCGAAATTTTCTTCACTATGGGTCGACACAGGATATTTAAGTGAAAAAAAATTTTCAAAATGTCAGAATTGAGCTCCGAGACCCCTCCCATCGTGTTTCTCGTGAAAAGTTGGGTCGGTGAAGTTTCGATGAAAAAAACACCCCCCCTCGAGTCGAACTTTGTCAAAAGTGATGTTTTGACCGAAGTTGCTCAGAATCATGTGAAACAAGCTTCTATCAAGGTTTGGTGTTGAAATTCGCGCAAAATATTTTTTCGAAATTTTCTTCACTATGGGTCGACACAGGATTTTTTAGTGAAAAAACAATTTTCCAAATTTTCACCAAAGTTGCTCTGAATCACCTGAAACAAGCTTCTATCAAGGTTTGGTGTTGAAATTCGCACAATATATTTTTTCGAAATTTTCTTCACTATGGGTCGACACAGGATACTTTAGTGAAAAAAATTTTTAAAAATGTCAGAATTGAGCTCCGAGACCTCTCCCATCGTGTTTCTTGTCAAAAGTTGGGTCGATGAAGTTTCGTTGAAAAAAACACCCCCCCGAGTCGAACTTTGTCAAAAGTGATGTTTTGACCGAAGTTGCTCAGAATCATGTGAAACAAGCTTCTATCAAGGTTTGGTGTTGAAATTCGCACAAAATATTTTTTCGAACTTTTCTTCACTATGGGTCGACACAGGATTTTTTAGTGAAAAAACAATTTTCCACATTTTCACCAAAGTTGCTCTGAATCACGTGAAACAAGCTTCTATCAAGGTTTGGTGTTAAAATTCGCACAAAATATTTTTTCGAAATTTTCTTCACTATGGGTCGACACAGGATTTTTTAGTGAAAAAAATTTTTTCAAAATGTCAGAATTGAGCTCCGAGACCCCTCCCATCGTGTTTTTCGTCAAAAGTTGGGTCGGTGAAGTTTCGATGAAAAAAACACCCCCACCTCTCGAGTTGAACTTTGTCAAAAGTGAAGTTTTGACCGAAGTTGCTCAGAATCATGTGAAACAAGCTGCTATCAAGGTTTGGTGTTGAAATTCGCACAAAATATTTTTTCGAAATTTTCTTCACTATGGGTCGTTACAGGATTTTTTAGTGAAAAAAAATTGTCAAAATGTCAGAATTGAGCTCCGAGACCCCTCCCATCGTGTTTCTCGTCAAAAATTTGATCGGTGAACTTTCGATGAAAAAAACACCCCCCCTCTCGAGTTGAACTTTGTCGAAAGTGATGTTTTGGCCAAAGTTGCTCAGAATCATGTGAAACAAGCTGCTATCAAGGTTTGGTGTTGAAATTCGCACAAAATATTTTTTCGAAATTCTCTTCACTATGGGTCGACACAGGATTTTTTAGTGAAAAAACAATTTTCCACATTTTCACCAAAGTAGCTCTGAATCACCTGAAACAAGCTTCTATCAAGGTTTGGTGTTGAAATTCGCACAATATATCTTTTCGAAATTTTCTTCACTATGGGTCGACACAGGATACTTAAGTGAAAAAAAAATTTTCAAAATGTCAGAATTGAGCTCCGAGACCCCTCCCATCGTGTTTCTCGTGAAAAGTTGGGTCGGTGAAGTTTCGATGAAAAAAACACCCCCCCCCTCTCGAGTTGAACTTTGTCAAAAGTGATGTTTTGACCGAAGTTGCTCAGAATCATGTGAAACAAGCTTCTATCAAGGTTTGGTGTTGAAATTCGCACAAAATATTTTTTCGAAATTCTCTTCACTATGGGTCGACACAGGATTTTTTAGTGAAAAAACAATTTTCCACATTTTCACCAAAGTTGCTCTGAATCACGTGAAACAAGCTTCTATCAAGGTTTGGTTTTGAAATTCGCACAATATATTTTTTCGAAATTTTCTTCACTATGGGTCGACACAGGATACTTTAGTGAAAAAAAATTTTCAAAATGTCAGAATTGAGCTCCTAGACCCCTCCCATCGTGTTTCTCGTCAAAAGTTGGGTCGGTGAAGTTTCGATGAAAAAAACACCCCCCCTCTGGAGTTGAACTTTGTCAAAAGTGATGTTTTGACCGAAGTTGCTCAGAATCATGTGAAACAAGCTGCTATCAAGGTTTGGTGTTGAAATTCGCACAAAATATTTTTTCGAAATTCTCTTCACTATGGGTCGACACAGGATTTTTTAGTGAAAAAACAATTTTCAACATTTTGACCAAAGTTGCTCAGAATCACGTGGAACAAGCTTCTATCAAGGTTTGGTGTTGAAATTCGCACAAAATATTTTTTCGAAATTTTCTTCACTATGGGTCGACACAGGCTTTTTTATTTAAAAAAATATTTTAATGTCAGAATTGATCTCCGAGACCCCTCCCATCGTGTTTTTCGTCAAAAGTTGGGTCGGTGAAGTTTCGATAAAAAAACACTCCCCCTCGTGTCGAACTTTCTCAAAAGTGATGTTTTGACCAAAGTTGCTCAGAATCATATGAAACAAGCTTCTATCAAGGTTTGGTGTTGAAATTCGCACAAAATATTTTTTCGAAATTTTCTTCACTATGGGTCGACACAGGATTTTTTAGTGAAAAAAAATTTTTTAAATGTCATATTTGAGCTCCGAGACCTCTCCCATCGTGTTTCTTGTCAAAAGTTGGGTCGATGAAGTTTCGATGAAAATAACACCCCCCCCCGAGTCGAACTTTGTCAAAAGTGATGTTTTGACCGAAGTTGCTCAGAATCATGTGAAACAAGCTTCTATCAAGGTTTGGTGTTGAAATTCGCACAAAATATTTTTTCGAACTTTTCTTCAGTATGGGTCGACACAGGATTTTTTAGTGAAAAAACAATTTTCCACATTTTCACCAAAGTTGCTCTGAATCACGTGAAACAAGCTTCTATCAAGGTTTGGTGTTAAAATTCGCACAAAATATTTTTTCGAAATTTTCTTCACTATGGGTCGACACAGGATTTTTTAGTGAAAAAAATTTTTTCAAAATGTCAGAATTGAGCTCCGAGACCCCTCCCATCGTGTTTTTCGTCAAAAGTTGGGTCGGTGAAGTTTCGATGAAAAAAACACCCCCACCTCTCGAGTTGAACTTTGTCAAAAGTGAAGTTTTGACCGAAGTTGCTCAGAATCATGTGAAACAAGCTGCTATCAAGGTTTGGTGTTGAAATTCGCACAAAATATTTTTTCGAAATTTTCTTCACTATGGGTCGTTACAGGATTTTTTAGTGAAAAAAAATTGTCAAAATGTCAGAATTGAGCTCCGAGACCCCTCCCATCGTGTTTCTCGTCAAAAGTTTGATCGGTGAAGTTTCGATGAAAAAAACACCCCCCCTCTCGAGTTGAACTTTGTCGAAAGTGATGTTTTGGCCAAAGTTGCTCAGAATCATGTGAAACAAGCTGCTATCAAGGTTTGGTGTTGAAATTCGCACAAAATATTTTTTCGAAATTCTCTTCACTATGGGTCGACACAGGATTTTTTAGTGAAAAAACAATTTTCCACATTTTCACCAAAGTAGCTCTGAATCACCTGAAACAAGCTTCTATCAAGGTTTGGTGTTGAAATTCGCACAATATATCTTTTCGAAATTTTCTTCACTATGGGTCGACACAGGATATTTAAGTGAAAAAAAATTTTCAAAATGTCAGAATTGAGCTCCGAGACCCCTCCCATCGTGTTTCTCGTGAAAAGTTGGGTCGGTGAAGTTTCGATGAAAAAAACACCCCCCCTCGAGTCGAACTTTGTCAAAAGTGATGTTTTGACCGAAGTTGCTCAGAATCATGTGAAACAAGCTTCTATCAAGGTTTGGTGTTGAAATTCGCGCAAAATATTTTTTCGAAATTTTCTTCACTATGGGTCGACACAGGATTTTTTAGTGAAAAAACAATTTTCCAAATTTTCACCAAAGTTGCTCTGAATCACCTGAAACAAGCTTCTATCAAGGTTTGGTGTTGAAATTCGCACAATATATTTTTTCGAAATTTTCTTCACTATGGGTCGACACAGGATACTTTAGTGAAAAAAATTTTTAAAAATGTCAGAATTGAGCTCCGAGACCTCTCCCATCGTGTTTCTTGTCAAAAGTTGGGTCGATGAAGTTTCGTTGAAAAAAACACCCCCCCCGAGTCGAACTTTGTCAAAAGTGATGTTTTGACCGAAGTTGCTCAGAATCATGTGAAACAAGCTTCTATCAAGGTTTGGTGTTGAAATTCGCACAAAATATTTTTTCGAACTTTTCTTCACTATGGGTCGACACAGGATTTTTTAGTGAAAAAAACAATTTTCCACATTTTCACCAAAGTTGCTCTGAATCACGTGAAACAAGCTTCTATCAAGGTTTGGTGTTAAAATTCGCACAAAATATTTTTTCGAAATTTTCTTCACTATGGGTCGACACAGGATTTTTTAGTGAAAAAAATTTTTTCAAAATGTCAGAATTGAGCTCCGAGACCCCTCCCATCGTGTTTTTCGTCAAAAGTTGGGTCGGTGAAGTTTCGATGAAAAAAACACCCCCACCTCTCGAGTTGAACTTTGTCAAAAGTGAAGTTTTGACCGAAGTTGCTCAGAATCATGTGAAACAAGCTGCTATCAAGGTTTGGTGTTGAAATTCGCACAAAATATTTTTTCGAAATTTTCTTCACTATGGGTCGTTACAGGATTTTTTAGTGAAAAAAAATTGTCAAAATGTCAGAATTGAGCTCCGAGACCCCTCCCATCGTGTTTCTCGTCAAAAATTTGATCGGTGAACTTTCGATGAAAAAAACACCCCCCCTCTCGAGTTGAACTTTGTCGAAAGTGATGTTTTGGCCAAAGTTGCTCAGAATCATGTGAAACAAGCTGCTATCAAGGTTTGGTGTTGAAATTCGCACAAAATATTTTTTCGAAATTCTCTTCACTATGGGTCGACACAGGATTTTTTAGTGAAAAAACAATTTTCCACATTTTCACCAAAGTAGCTCTGAATCACCTGAAACAAGCTTCTATCAAGGTTTGGTGTTGAAATTCGCACAATATATCTTTTCGAAATTTTCTTCACTATGGGTCGACACAGGATACTTAAGTGAAAAAAAAATTTTCAAAATGTCAGAATTGAGCTCCGAGACCCCTCCCATCGTGTTTCTCGTGAAAAGTTGGGTCGGTGAAGTTTCGATGAAAAAAACACCCCCCCCTCTCGAGTTGAACTTTGTCAAAAGTGATGTTTTGACCGAAGTTGCTCAGAATCATGTGAAACAAGCTTCTATCAAGGTTTGGTGTTGAAATTCGCACAAAATATTTTTTCGAACTTTTCTTCACTATGGGTCGACACAGGATTTTTTAGTGAAAAAACAATTTTCCACATTTTCACCAAAGTTGCTCTGAATCACGTGAAACAAGCTTCTATCAAGGTTTGGTGTTAAAATTCGCACAAAATATTTTTTCGAAATTTTCTTCACTATGGGTCGACACAGGATTTTTTAGTGAAAAAAATTTTTTCAAAATGTCAGAATTGAGCTCCGAGACCCCTCCCATCGTGTTTTTCGTCAAAAGTTGGGTCGGTGAAGTTTCGATGAAAAAAACACCCCCACCTCTCGAGTTGAACTTTGTCAAAAGTGAAGTTTTGACCGAAGTTGCTCAGAATCATGTGAAACAAGCTGCTATCAAGGTTTGGTGTTGAAATTCGCACAAAATATTTTTTCGAAATTTTCTTCACTATGGGTCGTTACAGGATTTTTTAGTGAAAAAAAATTGTCAAAATGTCAGAATTGAGCTCCGAGACCCCTCCCATCGTGTTTCTCGTCAAAAATTTGATCGGTGAACTTTCGATGAAAAAAACACCCCCCCTCTCGAGTTGAACTTTGTCGAAAGTGATGTTTTGGCCAAAGTTGCTCAGAATCATGTGAAACAAGCTGCTATCAAGGTTTGGTGTTGAAATTCGCACAAAATATTTTTTCGAAATTCTCTTCACTATGGGTCGACACAGGATTTTTTAGTGAAAAAACAATTTTCCACATTTTCACCAAAGTAGCTCTGAATCACCTGAAACAAGCTTCTATCAAGGTTTGGTGTTGAAATTCGCACAATATATCTTTTCGAAATTTTCTTCACTATGGGTCGACACAGGATACTTAAGTGAAAAAAAAATTTTCAAAATGTCAGAATTGAGCTCCGAGACCCCTCCCATCGTGTTTCTCGTGAAAAGTTGGGTCGGTGAAGTTTCGATGAAAAAAACACCCCCCCCTCTCGAGTTGAACTTTGTCAAAAGTGATGTTTTGACCGAAGTTGCTCAGAATCATGTGAAACAAGCTTCTATCAAGGTTTGGTGTTGAAATTCGCGCAAAATATTTTTTCGAAATTTTCTTCACTATGGGTCGACACAGGATTTTTTAGTGAAAAAACAATTTTCCAAATTTTCACCAAAGTTGCTCTGAATCACCTGAAACAAGCTTCTATCAAGGTTTGGTGTTGAAATTCGCACAATATATTTTTTCGAAATTTTCTTCACTATGGGTCGACACAGGATACTTTAGTGAAAAAAATTTTTAAAAATGTCAGAATTGAGCTCCTAGACCCCACCCATCGTGTTTCTCGTCAAAAGTTGGGTCGGTGAAGTTTCGATGAAAAAAACATCCCCCCTCTCGAGTTGAACTTTGTCAAAAGTGATGTTTTGACCGAAGTTGCTCAGAATCATGTGAAACAAGCTGCTATCAAGGTTTGGTGTTGAAATTCGCACAAAATATTTTTTCGAAATTTTCTTCACTATGGGTCGACACAGGATTTTTTAGTGAAAAAACAATTTTCAACATTTTCACCAAAGTTGCTCAGAATCACGTGAAACAAGCTTCTATCAAGGTTTGGTGTTGAAATTCGCACAAAATAATTTTTCGAAATTTTCTTCACTATGGGTCGACACAGGATTTTTTAGTGAAAAAAAATTTTTCAAAATGTCAGAATTGATCTCCGAGACCCCTCCCATCGTGTTTTTCGTCAAAAGTTGGGTCGGTGAAGTTTCGATGAAAAAAACACTCCCCGTCGAGTTGAACTTTGTCAAAAGTGATGTTTTGACCGCAGTTGCTCAGAATCATGTGAAACAAGCTTCTATCAAGGTTTGGTGTTGAAATTCGCACAAAATATTTTTTCGAAATTTTCTTCACTATGGGTCGACACAGGATTTTTTAGTGAAAAACAATTTTCAACATTTTGACCAAAGTTGCTCTGAATCACGTGAAACAAGCTTTTATCAAAATTTGGTTTTGAAATTCTCACAATATATCTTTTCGAAATTTTCTTCACTATGGGTCGACACAGGATACTTTAGTGAAAAAAAATTTTCAAAATGTCAGAATTGAGCTCCGAGACCCCTCCCATCGTGTTTCTCGTCAAAAGTTGGGTCGGTGAAGTTTCGATGAAAAAAACACCCCCCCTCGAGTCGAACTTTGTCAAAAGTGATGTTTTGACCGAAGTTGCTCAGAATCATGTGAAACAAGCTTCTATCAAGGTTTGGTGTTGAAATTCGCACAAAATATTTTTTCGAAATTTTCTTCACAATGGGTCGACACAGGATTTTTTAGTGAAAAAACAATTTTCCACATTTTCACCAAAGTTGCTCTGAATCACCTGAAACAAGCTTCTATCAAGGTTTGGTGTTGAAATTCGCACAAAATATTTTTTCGAAATTTTCTTCACTATGGGTCGACACAGGATACTTTAGTGAAAAAAAATTTTAAAAATGTCAGAATTGAGCTCCTAGACCCCTCCCATCGTGTTTCTCGTCAAAAGTTGGGTCGATGAAGTTTCGATGAAAAAAACATCCCCCCCTGTCGAGTTGAACTTTGTCAAAAGTGATGTTTTGACCGAAGTTGCTCAGAATCATGTGAAACAAGCTGCTATCAAGGTTTGGTGTTGAAAATCGCACAAAATATTTTTTCGAAATTTTCTTCACTATGGGTCGACACAGGATTTTTTAGTGAAAAAACAATTTTCAACATTTTGACCAAAGTTGCTCAGAATCACGTGAAACAAGCTTCTATCAAGGTTTGGTGTTGAAATTCGCACAAAATATTTTTTCGAAATTTTCTTCAATATGGGTCGACACATGATTTTTAGTGAAAAAATTTTTTAAATGTCAGAATTGATCTCCGAGACCCCTCCCATCGTGTTTTTCGTCAAAAGTTGGGTCGGTGAAGTTTCGATGAAAAAAACACTCCCCCTCGAGTCGAACTTTGTCAAAAGTGATGTTTTGACCAAAGTTGCTCAGAATCATATGAAACAAGCTTCTATCAAGGTTTGGTGTTGAAATTCGCACAAAATATTTTTTCGAAATTTTCTTCACCATGGGTCGACACAGGATTTTTTAGTGAAAAAAATTTTTTCAAAATGTCAGAATTGAGCTCCGAGACCCCTCCCATCGTGTTTTTCGTCAAAAGTTGGGTCGGTGAGGTTTCGATGAAAAAAACACCCCCCCTCGAGTCGAACTTTGTCAAAAGTGATGTTTTGACCGAAGTTGCTCAGAATCATGTGAAACAAGCTGCTATCAAGGTTTGGTGTTGAAATTCGCACAAAATATTTTTTCGAAATTTTCTTCACTATGGGTCGACACAGGATTTTTTAGTGAAAAAAATTTTTTCAAAATGTCATATTTGAGCTCCGAGACCCCTCCCATCGTGTTTCTCGTCAAAAGTTGGGTCGGTGAACTTTCGATGAAAAAAACACTCCCCCTCGAGTCGAACTTTGTCAAAAGTGCTGTTTTGACCAAAGTTGCTCAGAATCATATGAAACAAGCTTCTATCAAGGTTTGGTGTTGAAATTCGCACAAAATATTTTTTCGAAATTTTCTTCACTATGGGTCGACACAGGATTTTTTAGTGAAAAAAAATTTTTTAACTGTCATATTTGAGCTCCGAGACCCCTCCCATCGTGTTTCTCGTCAAAAGTTGGGTCGATGAAGTTTCGATGAAAAAAACATCCCCCCCGTGTCGAACTTTGTCAAAAGTGATTTTTTTTACCGAAGTTGCTCAGAATCATGTGAAACAAGCTTCTATCAAGGTTTGGTGTTGAAATTCGCACAAAATATTTTTTCGAAATTTTCTTCACTATGGGTCGACACAGGATTTTTTAGTGAAAAAATTTTTTTCAAAATGTCAGAATTGAGCTCCGAGACCCCTCCCATCGTGTTTCTCGTCAAAAGTTGCGTCGGTGAAGTTTCGATGAAAAAAACACCCCCCCTCGAGTCGAAGTTTGTCAAAAGTGATGTTTTGACCGAAGTTGCTCAGAATCATGTGAAACAAGCTTCTATCAAGGTTTGGTGTTGAAATTCGCAGAAAATATTTTTTCGAAATTTTCTTCACTATGGGTCGACACAGGATTTTTTAGTGAAAAAACAATTTTCAACATTTTGACCAAAGTTGCTCAGAATCATGTGAAACAAGCTTCTATCAAGGTTTGGTGTTGAAATTCGCACAAAATATTTTTTCGAAATTTTCTTCAATATGGGTCGACACAGGATTTTTTAGTGAAAAAATTTTTTAAATGTCATATTTGAGCTCCGAGACCTCTCCCATCGTGTTTCTTGTCAAAAGTTGGGTCGATGAAGTTTCGATGAAAAAAACACCCCCCCCCGAGTCGAACTTTGTCAAAAGTGATGTTTTGACCGAAGTTGCTCAGAATCATATGAAACAAGCTTCTATCAAGGTTTGGTGTTGAAATTCGCACAAAAAAATTTTTTCGAAATTTTCTTCACCATGGGTCGACACAGGATTTTTTAGTGAAAAAATTTTTTTCAAAATGTCAGAATTGAGCTCCGAGACCCCTCCCATCGTGTTTCTCGTCAAAAGTTGGGTCGGTGAAGTTTCGATGAAAAAAACACCCCCCCTCGAGTCCAACTTTGTCAAAAGTGATGTTTTGACCGAAGTTGCTCAGAATCATGTGAAACAAGCTGCTATCAAGGTTTGGTGTTGAAATTCGCACAAAATATTTTTTCGAAATTTTCTTCACTATGGGTCGACACAGGATTTTTTAGTGAAAAAAATTTTTCAAAATGTCAGAATTGAGCTCCGAGACCCCTCCCATCGTGTTTCTCGTCAAAAGTTGGGTCGGTGAACTTTCGATGAAAAAAACACTCCCCCTCGAGTCGAACTTTGTCAAAAGTGCTGTTTTGACCAAAGTTGCTCAGAATCATATGAAACAAGCTTCTATCACGGTTTGGTGTTGAAATTCGCACAAAATATTTTTTCGAAATTTTCTTCACTATGGGTCGACACAGGATTTTTTAGTGAAAAAACAATTTTCCACATTTTCACCAAAGTTGCTCTGAATCACCTGAAACAAGCTTCTATCAAGGTTTGGTGTTGAAATTCGCACAAAATATTTTTTCGAAATTTTCTTCACTATGGGTCGACACAGGATACTTTAGTGAAAAAAAATTTTAAAAATGTCAGAATTGAGCTCCTAGACCCCTCCCATCGTGTTTCTCGTCAAAAGTTGGGTCGGTGAAGTTTCGATGAAAAAAACATCCCCCCCTCTCGAGTTGAACTTTGTCAAAAGTGATGTTTTGACCGAAGTTGCTCAGAATCATGTGAAACAAACTGCTATCAAGGTTTGGTGTTGAAATTCGCACAAAATATTTTTTCGAAATTTTCTTCACTATGGGACGACACAGGATTTTTTAGTGAAAAAACAATTTTCAACATTTTGACCAAAGTTGCTCAGAATCTCGTGAAACAAGCTTCTATCAAGGTTTGGTGTTGAAATTCGCACAAAATATTTTTTCGAAATTTTCTTCAATATGGGTCGACACAGGATTTTTTAGTGAAAAAATTTTTTAAATGTCAGAATTGATCTCCGAGACCCCTCCCATCGTGTTTTTCGTCAAAAGTTGGGTCGGTGAAGTTTCGATGAAAAAAACACTCCCCCTCGAGTCGAACTTTGTCAAAAGTGATGTTTTGACCAAAGTTGCTCAGAATCATATGAAACAAGCTTCTATCAAGGTTTGGTGTTGAAATTCGCACACAATATTTTTTCGAAATTTTCTTCACCATGGGTCGACACAGGATTTTTTAGTGAAAAAAATTTTTTCAAAATGTCAGAATTGAGCTCCGAGACCCCTCCCATCGTGTTTCTCGTCAAAAGTTGGGTCGGTGAAGTTTCGATGAAAAAAACACCCCCCCTCGAGTCGAACTTTGTCAAAAGTGATGTTTTGACCGAAGTTGCTCAGAATCATGTGAAACAAGCTGCTATCAAGGTTTGGTGTTGAAATTCGCACAAAATATTTTTTCGAAATTTTCTTGACTATGGGTCGACACAGGATTTTTTAGTGAAAAAAATTTTTTCAAAATGTCAGAATTGAGCTCCTAGACCCCTCCCATCGTGTTTCTCGTCAAAAGTTGGGTCGGTGAACTTTCGATGAAAAAAACACTCCCCCTCGAGTCGAACTTTGTCAAAAGTGCTGTTTTGACCAAAGTTGCTCAGAATCATATGAAACAAGCTTCTATCACGGTTTGGTGTTGAAATTCGCACAAAATATTTTTTCGAAATTTTCTTCACTATGGGTCGACACAGGATTTTTTAGTGAAAAAAAATTTTTTAACTGTCATATTTGAGCTCCGAGACCTCTCCCATCGTGTTTCTCGTCAAAAGTTGGGTCGATGAAGTTTCGATGAAAAAAACATCCCCCCCCGTGTCGAACTTTGTCAAAAGTGATGTTTTACCGAAGTTGCTCAGAATCATGTGAAACAAGCTTCTATCAAGGTTTGGTGTTGAAATTCGCACAAAATATTTTTTCGAAATTTTCTTCACTATGGGTCGACACAGGATTTTTTAGTGAAAAAAATTTTTTCAAAATGTCAGAATTGAGCTCCGAGACCCCTCCCATCGTGTTTCTCGTCAAAAGTTGGGTCGGTGAAGTTTCGATGAAAAAAACATCCCCCCCTCTCGAGTTGAACTTTGTCAAAAGTGATGTTTTGACCGAAGTTGCTGAGAATCATGTGAAACAAGCTGCTATCAAGGTTTGGTCTTGAAATTCGCAGAAAATATTTTTTCGAAATTTTCTTCACTATGGGTCGACACAGGATTTTTTAGTGAAAAAACAATTTTCAACATTTTGACCAAAGTTGCTCAGAATCACGTGAAACAAGCTTCTATCAAGGTTTGGTGTTGAAATTCGCACAAAATATTTTTTCGAAATTTTCTTCACTATGGGTCGACACAGGATTTTTTAGTGAAAAAAAATTTTTTAAATGTCAGAATTGATCTCCGAGACCCCTCCCATCGTGTTTTTCGTCAAAAGTTGGGTCGGTGAAGTTTCGATGAAAAAAACACTCCCCCTCGAGTCGAACTTTGTCAAAAGTGATGTTTTGACCAAAGTTGCTCAGAATCATATGAAACAAGCTTCTATCAAGGTTTGGTGTTGAAATTCGCACAAAATATTTTTTCGAAATTTTCTTCACCATGGGTCGACACAGGATTTTTTAGTGAAAAAAATTTTTTCAAAATGTCAGAATTGAGCTCCGAGACCCCTCCCATCGTGTTTCTCGTCAAAAGTTGGGTCGGTGAAGTTTCGATGAAAAAAACACCCCCCCTCGAGTCGAACTTTGTCAAAAGTGATGTTTTGACCGAAGTTGCTCAGAATCATGTGAAACAAGCTGCTATCAAGGTTTGGTGTTGAAATTCGCACAAAATATTTTTTCGAAATTTTCTTCACTATGGGTCGACACAGGATTTTTTAGTGAAAAAATTTTTTTCAAAATGTCAGAATTGAGCTCCGAGACCCCTCCCATCGTGTTTCTGGTCAAAAGTTGGGTCGGTGAAGTTTCGATGAAAAAAACATCCCCCCCTCTCGAGTTGAACTTTGTCAAAAGTGATGTTTTGACCGAAGTTGCTGAGAATCATGTGAAACAAGCTGCTATCAAGGTTTGGTCTTGAAATTCGCACAAAATATTTTTTCGAAATTTTCTTCACTATGGGTCGACACAGGATTTTTTAGTGAAAAAACAATTTTCAACATTTTGACCAAAGTTGCTCAGAATCACGTGAAACAAGCTTCTATCAAGGTTTGGTGTTGAAATTCGCACAAAATATTTTTTCGAAATTTTCTTCACTATGGGTCGACACAGGATTTTTTAGTGAAAAAAAATTTTTTAAATGTCAGAATTGATCTCCGAGACCCCTCCCATCGTGTTTTTCGTCAAAAGTTGGGTCGGTGAAGTTTCGATGAAAAAAACACCCCTCCCTCGAGTCGAACTTTGTCAAAAGTGATGTTTTGACCAAAGTTGCTCAGAATCATGTGAAACAAGCTGCTATCAAGGTTTGGTGTTGAAATTCGCACAATATATCTTTTCGAAATTTTCTTCACTATGGGTCGTTACAGGATTTTTTAGTGAAAAAACAATTTTCCACATTTTCACCAAAGTTGCTCTGAATCATGTGAAACAAGCTTCTATCAAGGTTTGGTTTTGAAATTCGCACAATATATTATTTCGAAATTTTCTTCACTATGGGTCGACACAGGATACTTTAGTGAAAAAAAATTTTCAAAATGTCAGAATTGAGCTCCTAGACCCCTCCCATCGTGTTTCTCGTCAAAAGTTGGGTCGGTGAAGTTTCGATGAAAAAAACATCCCCCCTCGAGTTGAACTTTGTCAAAAGTGATGTTTTGACCGAAGTTGCTCAGAATCATGTGAAACAAGCTGCTATCAAGGTTTGGTGTTGAAATTCGCACAAAATATTTTTTCGAAATTTTCTTCACTATGCGTCGACACAGGATTTTTTAGTGAAAAAACAATTTTCAACATTTTGACCAAAGTTGCTCAGAATCACGTGAAACAAGCTTCTATCAAGGTTTGGTTTTGAAATTCGCACAACATATTTTTTTGAAATTTTCTTCACTATTGGTCGACACAGGATTTTTTCGTGAAAAAAAATTTTCAATATCTCAAAATTGAGCTCCGTGACCCCTCCCATCGTGTTTCTCGTCGAAAGTTGGGTCGATGAAGTTTCGATGAAAAAAACACCCCTCCCTCGAGTCGAACTTTGTCAAAAGTGATGTTTTGACCAAAGTTGCTCAGAATCATGTGAAACAATTTTCTATCAAGGTTTGGTGTTGAAATTCGCACAAACTATTTTTTCGAAATTTTCTTCACTATGGGTCAACACCTAGGATTTTTTAGTGAAAAAAAATTTTCAAAATATCAGAATTGAGCTCCGAGACCCCTCCCATCGTGTTTCTCGTCGAAAGTTGGGTCGGTGAAGTTTCGATGAAAAAAACACCCCTCCCTCGAGTCGAACTTTGTCAAAAGTGATGTTTTGACCAAAGTTGCTCAGAATCATGTGAAACAAGCTTCTATCAAGGTTTGGTGTTGAAATTCGCACAAAATATTTTTTCGAAATTTTCTTCGCTATCGGTCGACACAGGATATTTTAGTGAAAAAACAATTTCAACATTTTGACCAAAGTTTCTCAGAATCATGTGAAACAAGCTTCTATCAAGGTTTGGTGTTGATATTCGCACAAAAAATTTATTCGAAATTTTCTTCATAATGGGTCGACACAGGATTTTTTAGTGAAAAAAATTTTTAAATGTCAGAATTGATCTCCGAGACCCCTCCCATCGTGTTTTTCGTCAAAAGTTGGGTCGGTGAAGTTTCGATGAAAAAAACACTCCCCCTCGAGTCGAACTTTGTCAAAAGTGATGTTTTGACCAAAGTTGCTCAGAATCATATGAAACAAGCTTCTATCAAGGTTTGGTGTTGAAATTCGCACAAAATATTTTTTCGAAATTTTCTTCACTATGGGTCGACACAGGATTTTTTCGTGAAAAAAAATTTTCAAAATCTCAAAATTGAGCTCCGAGACCCCTCCCATCGTGTTTCTCGTCAAAAGTTGGGTCGGTGAAGTTTCGATGAAAAAAACACCCCCCCTCGAGTCGAACTTTGTCAAAAGTGATGTTTTGACCAAAGTTGCTCAGAATCATGTGAAACAAGCTTCTATCAAGGTTTGGTGTTGAAATTCGCACAAAATATGTTTTCGAAATATTCTGCACTATGGGTCGACACAGGATTTTTTAGTGAAAAAAAATTGTTTCAAAATGTCAGAATTGAGCTCCGAGACCCCTCCCATCGTGTTTCTCGTCAAAAGTTGGGTCGGTGAAGTTTCGATGAAAAAAACATCCCCCCTCTCGAGTTGAACTTTGTCAAAAGTGATGTTTTGACCGAAGTTGCTCAGAATCATGTGAAACAAGCTGCTATCAAGGTTTGGTGTTGAAATTCGCACAAAATATTTTTTCGAAATTTTCTTCACTATGGGTCGACACAGGATTTTTTAGTGAAAAAACAATTTTCAACATTTTGACCAAAGTTGCTCAGAATCACGTGAAACAAGCTTCTATCAAGGTTTGGTGTTGAAATTCGCACAAAATATTTTTTCGAAATTTTCTTCACTATGGGTCGACACAGGATTTTTTAGTGAAAAAAATTTTTTAAATGTCAGAATTGATCTCCGAGACCCCTCCCATCGTGTTTTTCGTCAAAAGTTGGGTCGGTGAAGTTTCGATGAAAAAAACACTCCCCCTCGAGTCGAACTTTGTCAAAAGTGATGTTTTGACCAAAGTTGCTCAGAATCATATGAAACAAGCTTCTATCAAGGTTTGGTGTTGAAATTCGCACAAAATATTTTTTCGAAATTTTCTTCACTATGGGTCGACACAGGATTTTTTAGTGAAAAAAATTTTTTAAATGTCAGAATTGATCTCCGAGACCCCTCCCATCGTGTTTTTCGTCAAAAGTTGGGTCGGTGAAGTTTCGATGAAAAAAACACTCCCCCTCGAGTCGAACTTTGTCAAAAGTGATGTTTTGACCAAAGTTGCTCAGAATCATATGAAACAAGCTTCTATCAAGGTTTGGTGTTGAAATTCGCACAAAATATTTTTCCGAAATTTTCTTCACTATGGGTCGACACAGGATTTTTTAGTGTAAAAAAGAAGTTGCTCAGAATCATGTGAAACAAGATGCTATCAAGGTTTGGTGTTGAAATTCGCACAAAATATTTTTTCGAAATTTTCTTCACTATGGGTCGACACAGGATTTTTTAGTGAAAAAACAATTTTCCACATTTTCACCAAAGTTGCTCAGAATCATGTGAAACAAGCTTCTATCAAGGTTTGGTTTTGAAATTCGCACAATATATTTTTTCAAAATTTTCTTCACTATGGGTCGACACAGGATTTTTTAGTGAAAAAAAATTTTCAAAATGTCAGAATTGAGCTCCTAGACCCCTCCCATCGTGTTTCTCGTCAAAAGTTGGGTCGGTGAAGTTTCGATGAAAAAAACACCCCACCTCTCGAGTTGAACTTTGTCAAAAGTGATGTTTTGACCGAAGTTGCTCAGAATCATGTGAAACAAGCTGCTATCAAGGTTTGGTGTTGAAATTCGCACAAAATATTTTTTCGAAATTTTCTTCACTATGGGTCGACACAGGATTTTTTAGTGAAAAAACAATTTTCAACATTTTGACCAAAGTTGCTCAGAATCACGTGAAACAAGCTTCTATCAAGGTTTGGTTTTGAAATTCCCACAATATATTTTTTTGAAATTTTCTTCACTATTGGTCCTTCACTATGGGTCGACACAGGATTTTTTCGTGAAAAAAAATTTTCAATATCTCAAAATTGAGCTCCGAGACCCCTCCCATCGTGTTTCTCGTCGAAAGTTGGGTCGGTGAAGTTTCGATGAAAAAAACACCCCCCCTCGAGTCGAACTTTGTCAAAAGTGATGTTTTGACCAAAGTTGCTCAGAATCATGTGAAACAAGCTTCTATCAAGGTTTGGTGTTGAAATTCGCACAAACTATTTTTTCGAAATTTTCTTCACTATGGGTCAACACCTAGGATTTTTTAGTGAAAAAAAATTTTCAAAATGTCAGAATTGAGCTCCGAGACCCCTCCCATCGTGTTTCTCGTCAAAAGTTGGGTCGGTGAAGTTTCGATGAAAAAAACACCCCCCCCTCGAGTCGAACTTTGTCAAAAGTGATGTTTTGACCAAAGTTGCTCAGAATCATGTGAAACAAGCTTCTATCAAGGTTTGGTGTTGAAATTCGCACAAAATATTTTTTCGAAATTTTCTTCACTATGGGTCGACACAGGATTTTTTAGTGAAAAAACAATTTTCAACATTTTGACCAAAGTTGCTCAGAATCATGTGAAACAAGCTTCTATCAAGGTTTGGTGTTGAAATTCGCACAAAATATTTTTTCGAAATTTTCTTCACTATGGGTCGACACAGGATTTTTTAGTGAAAAAAAATTTCTAAATGTCAGAATTGATCTCCGAGACCCCTCCCATCGTGTTTTTCGTCAAAAGTTGGGTCGGTGAAGTTTCGATGAAAAAAACACTCCCCCTCGAGTCGAACTTTGTCAAAAGTGATGTTTTGACCAAAGTTGCTCAGAATCATATGAAACAAGCTTCTATCAAGGTTTGGTGTTGAAATTCGCACAAAATATTTTTTCGAAATTTTCTTCACTATGGGTCGACACAGGATTTTTTAGTGAAAAAAATTTTTTAAATGTCAGAATTGATCTCCGAGACCCCTCCCATCGTGTTTTTCGTCAAAAGTTGGGTCGGTGAAGTTTCGATGAAAAAAACACTCCCCCTCGAGTCGAACTTTGTCAAAAGTGATGTTTTGACCAAAGTTGCTCAGAATCATATGAAACAAGCTTCTATCAAGGTTTGGTGTTGAAATTCGCACAAAATATTTTTTCGAAATTTTCTTCACTATGGGTCGACACAGGATTTTTTAGTGAAAAAAAATTTTCAAAATGTCAGAATTGAGCTCCGAGACCCCTCCCATCGTGTTTCTCGTCAAAAGTTGGGTCGGTGAAGTTTCGATGAAAAAAACACCCCCCCTCGAGTCGAACTTTGTCAAAAGTGATGTTTTGACCAAAGTTGCTCAGAATCATGTGAAACAAGCTGCTATCAAGGTTTGATGTTGAAATTCGCACAAAATGTTTTTTCGAAATTTTCTTCACTAAGGGTCGTTACAGGATTTTTTAGTGAAAAAAAATTGTTTAAATGTCAGAATTGAGCTCCTAGACCCCTCCCATCGTGTTTCTCGTCAAAAGTTGGGTCGGTGAAGTTTCGATGAAAAAAACATCCCCCCTCTCGAGTTGAACTTTGTCAAAAGTGATGTTTTGACCGAAGTTGCTCAGAATCATGTGAAACAAGCTGCTATCAAGGTTTGGTGTTGAAATTCGCACAAAATATTTTTTCGAAATTTTCTTCACTATGGGTCGACACAGGACTTTTTAGTGAAAAAACAATTTTCAACATTTTGACCAAAGTTGCTCAGAATCACGTGAAACAAGCTTCTATCAAGGTTTGGTGTTGAAATTCGCACAAAATATTTTTTCGAAATTTTCTTCACTATGGGTCGACACAGGATTTTTTAGTGAAAAAAATTTTTAAATGTCAGAATTGATCTCCGAGACCCCTCCCATCGTGTTTTTCGTCAAAAGTTGGGTCGGTGAAGTTTCGATGGAAAAAACACTCCCCCTCGAGTCGAACTTTGTCAAAAGTGATGTTTTGACCAAAGTTGCTCAGAATCATATGAAACAAGCTTCTATCAAGGTTTGGTGTTGAAATTCGCACAAAATATTTTTTCGAAATTTTCTTCACTATGGGTCGACACAGGATTTTTTAGTGAAAAAAATTTTTTAAATGTCAGAATTGATCTCCGAGACCCCTCCCATCGTGTTTTTCGTCAAAAGTTGGGTCGGTGAAGTTTCGATGAAAAAAACACTCCCCCTCGAGTCGAACTTTGTCAAAAGTGATGTTTTGACCAAAGTTGCTCAGAATCATATGAAACAAGCTTCTATCAAGGTTTGGTGTTGAAATTCGCACAAAATATTTTTCCGAAATTTTCTTCACTATGGGTCGACACAGGATTTTTTAGTGTAAAAAAAATTTCAAAATGTCAGAATTGAGCTCCGAGACCCCTCCCATCGTGTTTCTCGTCAAAAGTTGGGTCGGTGAAGTTTCGATGAATAAAACACCCCCCCCCTCTCGAGTTGAACTTTGTCAAAAGTGAAGTTTTGACCGAAGTTGCTCAGAATCATGTGAAACAAGCTGCTATCAAGGTTTGGTGTTGAAATTCGCACAAAATATTTTTTCGAAATTTTCTTCACTATGGGTCGACACAGGATTTTTTAGTGAAAAAACAATTTTCCACATTTTCACCAAAGTTGCTCAGAATCATGTGAAACAAGATGCTATCAAGGTTTGATGTTGAAATTCGCACAAAATGTTTTTTCGAAATTTTCTTCACTACGGGTCGTTACAGGATTTTTTAGTGAAAAAAAATTTTCAAAATGTCAGAATTGAGCTCCTAGACCCCTCCCATCGTGTTTCTCGTCAAAAGTTGGGTCGGTGAAGTTTCGATGAAAAAAACACCCCACCTCTCGAGTTGAACTTTGTCAAAAGTGATGTTTTGACCGAAGTTGCTCAGAATCATGTGAAACAAGCTGCTATCAAGGTTTGGTGTTGAAATTCGCACAAAATATTTTTTCGAAATTTTCTTCACTATGGGTCGACACAGGATTTTTTAGTGAAAAAACAATTTTCAACATTTTGACCAAAGTTGCTCAGAATCACGTGAAACAAGCTTCTATCAAGGTTTGGTTTTGAAATTCGCACAATATATTTTTTCGAAATTTTCTTCACTATGGGTCGACACAGGATTTTTTAGTGAAAAAAATTTTTTAAATGTCAGAATTGATCTCCGAGACCCCTCCCATCGTGTTTTTCGTCAAAAGTTGGGTCGGTGAAGTTTCGATGAAAAAAACACTCCCCCTCGAGTCGAACTTTGTCAAAAGTGATGTTTTGACCAAAGTTGCTCAGAATCATATGAAACAAGCTTCTATCAAGGTTTGGTGTTGAAATTCGCACAAAATATTTTTTCGAAATTTTCTTCACTATGGGTCGACACAGGATTTTTTCGTGAAAAAAAATTTTCAAAATCTCAAAATTGAGCTCCGAGACCCCTCCCATCGTGTTTCTCGTCAAAGTTGGGTCGGTGAACTTTCGATGAAAAAAACACCCTCCCTCGAGTCGAACTTTGTCAAAAGTGATGTTTTGACCAAAGTTGCTCAGAATCATATGAAACAAGCTTCTATCAAGGTTTGGTGTTGAAATTCGCACAAAATATTTTTCCGAAATTTTCTTCACTATGGGTCGACACAGGATTTTTTAGTGTAAAAAAAATTTCAAAATGTCAGAATTGAGCTCCGAGACCCCTCCCATCGTGTTTCTCGTCAAAAGTTGGGTCGGTGAAGTTTCGATGAATAAAACACCCCCCCCCTCTCGAGTTGAACTTTGTCAAAAGTGAAGTTTTGACCGAAGTTGCTCAGAATCATGTGAAACAAGCTGCTATCAAGGTTTGGTGTTGAAATTCGCACAAAATATTTTTTCGAAATTTTCTTCACTATGGGTCGACACAGGATTTTTTAGTGAAAAAACAATTTTCCACATTTTCACCAAAGTTGCTCAGAATCATGTGAAACAAGATGCTATCAAGGTTTGATGTTGAAATTCGCACAAAATGTTTTTTCGAAATTTTCTTCACTACGGGTCGTTACAGGATTTTTTAGTGAAAAAAAATTTTCAAAATGTCAGAATTGAGCTCCTAGACCCCTCCCATCGTGTTTCTCGTCAAAAGTTGGGTCGGTGAAGTTTCGATGAAAAAAACACCCCACCTCTCGAGTTGAACTTTGTCAAAAGTGATGTTTTGACCGAAGTTGCTCAGAATCATGTGAAACAAGCTGCTATCAAGGTTTGGTGTTGAAATTCGCACAAAATATTTTTTCGAAATTTTCTTCACTATGGGTCGACACAGGATTTTTTAGTGAAAAAAAAATTTTCAACATTTTGACCAAAGTTGCTCAGAATCACGTGAAACAAGCTTCTATCAAGGTTTGGTTTTGAAATTCCCACAATATATTTTTTTGAAATTTTCTTCACTATTGGTCGACACAGGATTTTTTAGTGAAAAAAATTTTTTAAATGTCAGAATTGATCTCCGAGACCCCTCCCATCGTGTTTTTCGTCAAAAGTTGGGTCGGTGAAGTTTCGATGAAAAAAACACTCCCCCTCGAGTCGAACTTTGTCAAAAGTGATGTTTTGACCAAAGTTGCTCAGAATCATATGAAACAAGCTTCTATCAAGGTTTGGTGTTGAAATTCGCACAAAATATTTTTTCGAAATTTTCTTCACTATGGGTCGACACAGGATTTTTTCGTGAAAAAAAATTTTCAAAATCTCAAAATTGAGCTCCGAGACCCCTCCCATCGTGTTTCTGGTCGAAAGTTGGGTCGGTGAACTTTCGATGAAAAAAACACCCTCCCTCGAGTCGAACTTTGTCAAAAGTGATGTTTTGACCAAAGTTGCTCAGAATCATGTGAAACAAGCTTCTATCAAGGTTTGGTGTTGAAATTCGCACAAAAAATGTTTTCGAAAATTTCTTCACTATGGGTCAACACTTAGGATTTTTTAGAAAAAAAAATTGTTTAAATGTCAGAATTGAGCTCCTAGACCCCTCCCATCGTGTTTCTCGTCAAAAGTTGGGTCGGTGAAGTTTCGATGAAAAAAACATCCCCCCTCTCGAGTTGAACTTTGTCAAAAGTGATGTTTTGACCGAAGTTGCTCAGAATCATGTGAAACAAGCTGCTATCAAGGTTTGGTGTTGAAATTCGCACAAAATATTTTTTCGAAATTTTCTTCACTATGGGTCGACACAGGACTTTTTAGTGAAAAAACAATTTTCAACATTTTGACCAAAGTTGCTCAGAATCACGTGAAACAAGCTTCTATCAAGGTTTGGTGTTGAAATTCGCACAAAATATTTTTTCGAAATTTTCTTCACTATGGGTCGACACAGGATTTTTTAGTGAAAAAAATTTTTTAAATGTCAGAATTGATCTCCGAGACCCCTCCCATCGTGTTTTTCGTCAAAAGTTGGGTCGGTGAAGTTTCGATGGAAAAAACACTCCCCCTCGAGTCGAACTTTGTCAAAAGTGATGTTTTGACCAAAGTTGCTCAGAATCATATGAAACAAGCTTCTATCAAGGTTTGGTGTTGAAATTCGCACAAAATATTTTTTCGAAATTTTCTTCACTATGGGTCGACACAGGATTTTTTAGTGAAAAAAATTTTTTAAATGTCAGAATTGATCTCCGAGACCCCTCCCATCGTGTTTTTCGTCAAAAGTTGGGTCGGTGAAGTTTCGATGAAAAAAACACTCCCCCTCGAGTCGAACTTTGTCAAAAGTGATGTTTTGACCAAAGTTGCTCAGAATCATATGAAACAAGCTTCTATCAAGGTTTGGTGTTGAAATTCGCACAAAATATTTTTTCGAAATTTTCTTCACTATGGGTCGACACAGGATTTTTTAGTGTAAAAAAAATTTCAAAATGTCAGAATTGAGCTCCGAGACCCCTCCCATCGTGTTTCTCGTCAAAAGTTGGGTCGGTGAAGTTTCGATGAATAAAACACCCCCCCCTCTCGAGTTGAACTTTGTCAAAAGTGAAGTTTTGACCGAAGTTGCTCAGAATCATGTGAAACAAGCTGCTATCAAGGTTTGGTGTTGAAATTCGCACAAAATATTTTTTCGAAATTTTCTTCACTATGGGTCGACACAGGATTTTTTAGTGAAAAAACAATTTTCCACATTTTCACCAAAGTTGCGCCAGAATCATGTGAAACAAGATGCTATCAAGGTTTGATGTTGAAATTCGCACAAAATGTTTTTTCGAAATTTTCTTCACTACGGGTCGTTACAGGATTTTTTAGTGAAAAAAAATTTTCAAAATGTCAGAATTGAGCTCCTAGACCCCTCCCATCGTGTTTCTCGTCAAAAGTTGGGTCGGTGAAGTTTCGATGAAAAAAACACCCCACCTCTCGAGTTGAACTTTGTCAAAAGTGATGTTTTGACCGAAGTTGCTCAGAATCATGTGAAACAAGCTGCTATCAAGGTTTGGTGTTGAAATTCGCACAAAATATTTTTTCGAAATTTTCTTCACTATGGGTCGACACAGGATTTTTTAGTGAAAAAACAATTTTCAACATTTTGACCAAAGTTGCTCAGAATCACGTGAAACAAGCTTCTATCAAGGTTTGGTTTTGAAATTCCCACAATATATTTTTTTGAAATTTTCTTCACTATTGGTCGACACAGGATTTTTTCGTGAAAAAAAATTTTCAAAATCTCAAAATTGAGCTCCGAGACCCCTCCCATCGTGTTTCTCGTTGAAAGTTGGGTCGGTGAAGTTTCGATGAAAAAAACACCCCCCTCGAGTCGAACTTTGTCAAAAGTGATGTTTTGACCGTAGTTGCTCAGAATCATGTGAAACAAGCTTCTATCAAGGTTTCGTGTTGAAATTCGCACAAAATATTTTTTCGAAATTTTCTTCACTATGGGTCGACACAAGATTTTTTAGTGAAAAAACAATTTCAACATTTTGACCAAAGTTTCTCAGAATCATGTCAAACAAGCTTCTATCAAGGTTTCGTGTTGAAATTCGCACAAAATATTTTTTCGAAATTTTCTTCACTATGGGTCGACACAGGATTTTTTAGTGAAAAAACAATTTCAACATTTTGACCAAAGTTTCTCAGAATCATGTCAAACAAGCTTCTATCAAGGTTTGGTGTTGAAATTCGCACAAAATATTTTTTCGAAATTTTCTTCACTATGGGTCGACACAGGATTTTTTAGTGAAAAAACAATTTCAACATTTTGACCAAAGTTTCTCAGAATCATGTCAAACAAGCTTCTATCAAGGTTTCGTGTTGAAATTCGCACAAAATATTTTTTCGAAATTTTCTTCACTATGGGTCGACACAGGATTTTTTAGTGAAAAAACAATTTCAACTTTTTGACCAAAGTTTCTCAGAATCATGTCAAACAAGCTTCTATCAAGGTTTGGTGTTGAAATTCGCACAAAATATTTTTCGAAATTTTCTTCACTATGGGTCAACTCTTAGGATTTTTTAGTGAAAAAAAATTTTTAAATGTCATATTTGAGCTCCGACACCTCTCTCATCGTGTTTCTCGTGAAAAGTTGGGTCGATGAAGTTTCGATGAAAAAAACACCCCCCCTCGAGTCGAACTTTGTCAAAAGTGATGTTTTGACCGTAGTTGCTCAGAATCATGTGAAACAAGCTTCTATCAAGGTTTCGTGTTGAAATTCGCACAAAATATTTTTTCGAAATTTTCTTCACTATGGGTCGACACAAGATTTTTTAGTGAAAAAACAATTTCAACATTTTGACCAAAGTTTCTCAGAATCATGTCAAACAAGCTTCTATCAAGGTTTCGTGTTGAAATTCGCACAAAATATTTTTTCGAAATTTTCTTCACTATGGGTCGACACAGGATTTTTTAGTGAAAAAACAATTTCAACATTTTGACCAAAGTTTCTCAGAATCATGTCAAACAAGCTTCTATCAAGGTTTGGTGTTGAAATTCGCACAAAATATTTTTTCGAAATTTTCTTCACTATGGGTCGACACAGGATTTTTTAGTGAAAAAACAATTTCAACATTTTGACCAAAGTTTCTCAGAATCATGTCAAACAAGCTTCTATCAAGGTTTCGTGTTGAAATTCGCACAAAATATTTTTTCGAAATTTTCTTCACTATGGGTCGACACAGGATTTTTTAGTGAAAAAACAATTTCAACATTTTGACCAAAGTTTCTCAGAATCATGTCAAACAAGCTTCTATCAAGGTTTGGTGTTGAAATTCGCACAAAATATTTTTCGAAATTTTCTTCACTATGGGTCAACTCTTTGGATTTTTTAGTGAAAAAAAATTTTTAAATGTCAAAATTGAGCTCCGACACCTCTCTCATCGTGTTTCTCGTCAAAAGTTGGGTCGATGAAGTTTCGATGAAAAAAACACCCCCCCCCCTCGAGTCGAACTTTGTCAAAGGTGATGTTTTGACAAAAGATGCTCAGAATCATGTCAAACAATCTTCTATCAAGGTTTGGTGTTGAAATTCGCACAAAATATTTTTTCGAAATTTTCTTCACTATGGGTCGACACAGGATTTTTTAGTGAAAAAACAATTTTCAACATTTTGACCAAAGTTTCCCAGAATCATGTGAAACAAGCTTCTATCAAGGTTTTGTGTTGAAATTCGCACAAAATATTTTTTTGAAATTTTCTTCACTATGGGTCGACACAGGATTTTTTCGTGAAAAAAAATTTTCAAAATCTCAAAATTGAGCTCCGAGACCCCTCCCATCGTGTTTCTCGTCGAAAGTTGGGTCGGTGAAGTTTCGATGAAAAAAACACCCCTCCCTCGAGTCGAACTTTGTCAAAAGTGATGTTTTGACCAAAGTTGCTCAGAATCATGTGAAACAATTTTCTATCAAGGTTTGGTGTTGAAATTCGCACAAAATATTTTTTCGAAATTTTCTTCACTATTGGTCAAAACTTAGGATTTTTTAATGAAAAAAAATTTTCAAAATGTCAGAATTGAGCTCCGAGACCCCTCCCATCGTGTTTCTCGTCGAAAGTTGGGTCGGTGAAGTTTCGATGAAAAAAACACCCCTCCCTCGAGTCGAACTTTGTCAAAAGTGATGTTTTGACCGTAGTTGCTGAGAATCATGTGAAACAAGCTTCTATCAAGGTTTGGTGTTGAAATTCGCACAAAATATTTTTTCGAAAGTTTCTTCACTATGGGTCGACACAGGATTTTTTAGTGAAAAAACAATTTCAACATTTTGACCAAAGTTTCTCAGAATCATGTGAAACAAGCTTCTATCAAGGTTTGGTGTTGAAATTCGCACAAAATATTTTTTTGAAATTTTCTTCACTATGGGTCGACACAGGATTTTTTCGTGAAAAAAATTTTTTCAAAATGTCAGAATTGAGCTCCGAGACCCCTCCCATCGTGTTTTTCGTCAAAAGTTGGGTCGGTGAAGTTTCGATGAAAAAAACACTCCCCCTCGAGTCAGTCGAACTTCGTCAAAAGTGATGTTTTGACCAAAGTTGCTCAGAATCATGTGAAACAAGCCTCTATCACGGTTTGGTGTTGAAATCCGCACAAAATATTTTTTCGAAATTTTCTTCACTATGGGTCGACACAGGATGTTTTAGTGAAAAAACAATTTTCCACATTTTCACCAAAGTTAATCAGAATCACGTGAAACAAGCTTGTATCACGGTTTGGTGTTGAAATTCGCACAAACTATTTTTTCGAAATTTTCTTCACTATGGGTCGACACAGGATTTTATCGTGAAAAAAAATTTTTTAAATGTCAGAATTGAGCTCCGAGACCTCTCCCATCGTGTTTCTCGTCAAAAGTTGGGTCGGTGAAGTTTCGATGAAAAAAACACCCCCCCTCGAGTCGAACTTTGTCAAAAGTGATGTTTTGACCAAAGTTGCTCAGAATCATGTGAAACAAGCTGCTATCAAGGTTTGGTTTTGAAATTCTCACAATATATCTTTTCGAAATTTTCGTCACTATGGGTCGACACGGGATATTTTAGTGAAAAAAAATTTCAAAATGTCAGAATTGAGCTCCGAGACCCCTCCCATCGTGTTTCTCGTCAAAAGTTGGGTCGGTGAAGTTTCGATGAAAAAAACACTCCCCCTTGAGTCGAACTTCGTCAAAAGTGATGTTTTGACCAAAGTTGCTCAGAATCATGTGAAACAAGCTTCTATCAAGGTTTGGTGTTGAAGTTCGCACAAAATATTTTTTCGAAATTTTGTTCAATATTGGTCGACACAGGATTTTTTCGTGAAAAAAAATTTTCAAAATCTCAAAATTAAGCTCCGAGACCCCTCCCATCGTGTTTCTCGTCAAACGTTGGGTCGGTGAAGTTTCGATGAAAAAAACACCCCCCCTCGAGTCGAACTTTGTCAAAAGTGATGTTTTGACCAAAGTTGCTCAGAATCATGTGAAACAAGCTTCTATCAAGGTTTGGTGTTGAAATTCGCACAAACTATTTTTTCGAAATTTTCTTCACTATGGGTCGACACTTAGGATGTTTTAGTGAAAAAACAATTTTCCACATTTTCACCAAAGTTAATCAGAATCACGTGAAACAAGCTTGTATCACGGTTTGGTGTTGAAATTCGCACAAACTAATTTTTCGAAATTTTGTTCACTATGGGTCGACACTTAGGATTTTTTAGTGAAAAAAAATTTTCAAAATGTCAGAATTGAGCTCCAAGACCCCTCCCATCGTGTTTCTCGTCGAAAGTTGGGTCGGTGAAGTTTCGATGAAAAAAACACGCCCCCTCGAGTCGAACTTTGTCAAAAGTGATGTTTTGACCGAAGTTGCTCAGAATCATGTGAAACAAGCTTCTATCACGGTTTGGTGTTGAAATTCGCACAAACTATTTTTTCGAGATTTTCTTCACTATGGGTCAACTCTTAGGATTTTTTAGTGAAAAAAAATTTTTAAATGTCATATTTGAGCTCCGAGACCCCTCGCATCGTGTTTCTCGTCAAAAGTTCGGTCGGTGAAGTTTCGATGAAAAAAACACCCCTCCCTCGAGTCGAACTTTGTCAAAAGTGATGTTTTGATTAAAGTTGCTCAGAATCATGTGAAACAAGCTGCTATCAAGGTTTGGTGTTGAAATTCGCACAAAATATTTTTTCGAAATTTTCTTAACTAAGGGTCGACACAGGATATTTTAGCGTAAAAAAAATTTCAAAATGTCAGAATTGAGCTCCGAGACCCCTCCCATCGTGTTTCTCGTCAAAAGTTGGGTCGGTGAAGTTTCGATGAAAAAAACACCCCCCCTCGAGTCCAACTTTGTCAAATGTGATGTTTTAACCAAAGTTGCTCAGAATCATGTGAAACAAGCTGCTATCAAGGTTTGGTGTTGAAATTCGCAGAAAATATTTTTTCGAAATTTTCTTCACTATGGGTCGACACAGGATTTTTTCGTGAAAAAAAATTTTCAAAATGTCAAAATTGAGCTCCGAGACCCCTCGCATCGTGTTTCTCGTCAAAAGTTGGGTCGGTGAAGTTTCGATGAAAAAAACACCCCCCTCGAGTCGAACTTTGTCAAAAGTGATGTTTTGACCAAAGTTGCTCAGAATCATGTGAAACAAGCTGCTATCAAGGTTTGGTGTTGAAATTCGCACAAAATATTTTTTCGAAATTTTCTTAACTATGGGTCGACACAGGATTTTTTCGTGAAAAAAATTTCAAAATGTCAGAATTGAGCTCCGAGACCCCTCCCATCGTGTTTCTCGTCAAAAGTTGGGTCGGTGAAGTTTCGATGAAAAAAACACCCCCCCTCGAGTCCAACTTTGTCAAATGTGATGTTTTAACCAAAGTTGCTCAGAATCATGTGAAACAAGCTGCTATCAAGGTTTGGTGTTGAAATTCGCAGAAAATATTATTTCGAAATTTTCTTCACTATGGGTCGACACAGGATTTTTTCGTGAAAAAAAAATTTCAAAATGTCAAAATTGAGCTCCGAGACCCCTCCCATCGTGTTTCTCGTCAAAAGTTGGGTCGGTGAAGTTTCGATGAAAAAAACACCCCCCCTCGAGTCGAACTTTGTCAAAAGTGATGTTTTGACCAAAGTTGCTCAGAATCATGTGAAACAAGCTGCTATCAAGGTTTGGTGTTGAAATTCGCACAAAATATGTTTTCGAAATTTTCTTCACTATGGGTCGACACAGGATTTTTTCGTGAAAAAAAAATTTCAAAATGTCAAAATTGAGCTCCGAGACCCCTCCCATCGTGTTTCTCGTCAAAAGTTGGGTCGGTGAAGTTTCGATGAAAAAAACACTCCCCCTCGAGTCGAACTTTGTCAAAAGTGATGTTTTGACCGAAGTTGCTCAGAATCATGTGAAACAAGCTTCTATCACGGTTTGGTGTTGAAATTCGCACAAACTATTTTTTCGAAATTTTCTTCACTATGGGTCGACACAGGATTTTTTAGTGAAAAAACAATTTTCAACATTTTGACCAAAGTTGCTCTGAATCACGTGAAACAAGCTTCTATCAAGGTTTGGTTTTGAAATTCGCACAATATATTTTTTCAAAATTTTCTTCACTATGGGTCGACACAGGATACTTTAGTGAAAAAAATTTTTTCAAAATGTCAGAATTGAGCTCCGAGACCCCTCCCATCGTGTTTCTCGTCAAAAGTTGGGTCGGTGAAGTTTCGATGAAAAAAACACCCCTCCCTCGAGTCGAACTTTGTCAAAAGTGATGTTTTGACCAAAGTTGCTCAGAATCATGTGAAACAAGCTGCTATCAAGGTTTGGTGTTGAAATTCGCATAAAATATTTTTTCGAAATTTTCTTCACTATGGGTCGACACAGGATTTTTTAGTGAAAAAAAATTTTCAAAATGTCAGAATTGATCTCCGAGACCGCTCCCATCGTGTTTCTCGTCGAAAGTTGGGTCGGTGAAGTTTCGATGAAAAAAACACCCCCCCTCGAGTCGAACTTTGTCAAAAGTGATGTTTTGACCGAAGTTGCTCAGAATCATGTGAAACAAGCTTCTATCACGGTTTGGTGTTGAAATTCACACAAAATATTTTTTCGAAATTTTCTTCACTATGGGTCGACACAGGATTTTTTCGTGAAAAAAAATTTTCAAAATGTCAAAATTGAGCTCCGAGACCCCTCGCATCGTGTTTCTCGTCAAAAGTTGGGTCGGTGAAGTTTCGATGAAAAAAACACCCCCCTCGAGTCGAACTTTGTCAAAAGTGATGTTTTGACCAAAGTTGCTCAGAATCATGTGAAACAAGCTGCTATCAAGGTTTGGTGTTGAAATTCGCACAAAATATTTTTTCGAAATTTTCTTAACTATGGGTCGACACAGGATTTTTTCGTGAAAAAAAATTTCAAAATGTCAGAATTGAGCTCCGAGACCCCTCCCATCGTGTTTCTCGTCAAAAGTTGGGTCGGTGAAGTTTCGATGAAAAAAACACCCCCCCTCGAGTCCAACTTTGTCAAAAGTGATGTTTTAACCAAAGTTGCTCAGAATCATGTGAAACAAGCTGATATCAAGGTTTGGTGTTGAAATTCGCAGAAAATATTTTTTCGAAATTTTCTTCACTATGGGTCGACACAGGATTTTTTCGTGAAAAAAAAATTTCAAAATGTCAAAATTGAGCTCCGAGACCCCTCCCATCGTGTTTCTCGTCAAAAGTTAGGTCGGTGAAGTTTCGATGAAAAAAACACCCCCCTCGAGTCGAACTTTGTCAAAATTGATGTTTTGACCAAAGTTGCTCAGAATCATGTGAAACAAGCTGCTATCAAGGTTTGGTGTTGAAATTCGCACAAAATATTTTTTCGAAATTTTCTTCACTATGGGTCGACACAGGATTTTTTAGTGAAAAAACAATTTTCAACATTTTGACCAAAGTTGCTCTGAATCACGTGAAACAAGCTTCTATCAAGGTTTGGTTTTGAAATTCGCACAATATATTTTTTCAAAATTTTCTTCACTATGGGTCGACACAGGATACTTTAGTGAAAAAAAATTTTCAAAATGTCAGAATTGAGCTCCGAGACCCCTCCCATCGTGTTTCTCGTCAAAAGTTGGGTCGGTGAAGTTTCGATGAAAAAAACACCCCTCCCTCGAGTCGAACTTTGTCAAAAGTGATGTTTTGACCAAAGTTGCTCAGAATCATGTGAAACAAGCTGCTATCAAGGTTTGGTGTTGAAATTCGCACAAAATATTTTTTCGAAATTTTCTTAACTATGGGTCGACACAGGATATTTTAGCGTAAAAAAAATTTCAAAATGTCAGAATTGAGCTCCGAGACCCCTCCCATCGTGTTTCTCGTCAAAAGTTGGGTCGGTGAAGTTTCGATGAAAAAAACACCCCCCCTCGAGTCCAACTTTGTCAAATGTGATGTTTTAACCAAAGTTGCTCAGAATCATGTGAAACAAGCTGCTATCAAGGTTTGGTGTTGAAATTCGCAGAAAATATTATTTCGAAATTTTCTTCACTATGGGTCGACACAGGATTTTTTCGTGAAAAAAAATTTCAAAATGTCAAAATTGAGCTCCGAGACCCCTCCCATCGTGTTTCTCGTAAAAAGTTGGGTCGGTGAAGTTTCGATGAAAAAAACACCCCCCCTCGAGTCGAACTTTGTCAAAAGTGATGTTTTGACCGAAGTTGCTCAGAATCATGTGAAACAAGCTGCTATCAAGGTTTGGTGTTGAAATTCGCACAAAATATTTTTTCGAAATTTTCTTCACTATGGGTCGACACAGGATTTTTTCGTGAAAAAAAATTTTTTACATGTCAGAATTGATCTCCGAGACCCCTCCCATCGTGTTTCTCGTCGAAAGTTGGGTCGGTGAAGTTTCGATGAAAAAAAAACCCCCCCTCGAGTCGAACTTTGTCAAAAGTGATGTTTTGACCAAAGTTGCTCAGAATCATGTGAAACAAGCTTCTATCACGGTTTGGTGTTGAAATTCGCACAAACTATTTTTTCGAAATTTTCTTCACTATTGGTCGACACAGGATTTTTTCGTGAAAAAAAAATTTCAAAATGTCAGAATTGAGCTCCGAGACCCCTCCCATCGTGTTTCTCGTCAAAAGTTGGGTCGGTGAAGTTTCGATGAAAAAAACACCCCCCCCTCGAGTCGAACTTTGTCAAAAGTGATGTTTTGACCAAGGTTGCTCAGAATCATGTGAAACAAGCTGCTATCAAGGTTTGGTGTTGAAATTCGCACAAACTATTTTTTCGAAATTTTCTTCACTATGGGTCGACACTTAGGATGTTTTAGTGAAAAAACAATTTTCCACATTTTCACCAAAGTTGCTCAGAATCATGTGAAACAAGCTGCTATCAAGGCTTGGTGTTGAAATTCGGACAAAACATTTTTTCGAAATTTTCTTCACTATGGGTCGACACAGGATTTTTTCGTGAAAAAAAATTTTTTAAATGTCAGAATTGAGCTCCGAGACCTCTCCCATCGTGTTTCTCGTCAAAAGTTGGGTCGGTGAAGTTTCGATGAAAAAAACACCCCCCCTCTCGAGTCGAACTTTGTCAAAAGTGATGTTTTGACCGAAGTTGCTCAGAATCATGTGAAACAAGCTTCTATCAAGGTTTGGTGTTGAAATTCGCATAAACTATTTTTTCGAAATTTTCTTCACTATGGGTCGACACTTAGGATTTTTTAGTGAAAAAAAATTTTCAAAATGTCAGAATTGATCTCCGAGACCGCTCCCATCGTGTTTCTCGTCGAAAGTTGGGTCGGTGAAGTTTCGATGAAAAAAACACCCCCCCCCCTCGAGTCGAACTTTGTCAAAAGTGATGTTTTGACCGAAGTTGCTCAGAATCATGTGAAACAAGCTTCTATCACGGTTTGGTGTTGAAATTCGCACAAAATATTTTTTCGAAATTTTCTTCACTATGGGTCGACACAGGATTTTTTCGTGAAAAAAAATTTTCAAAATGTCAAAATTGAGCTCCGAGACCCCTCGCATCGTGTTTCTCGTCAAAAGTTGGGTCGGTGAAGTTTCGATGAAAAAAACACCCCCCCCTCGAGTCGAACTTTGTCAAAAGTGATGTTTTGACAAAAGTTGCTCAGAATCATGTGAAACAAGCTGCTATCAAGGTTTGGTGTTCAAATTCGCACAAAATATTTTTTCGAAATTTTCTTCACTATGGGTCGACACAGGATTTTTTCGTGAAAAAAAATTTTCAAAATGTCAAAATTGAGCTCCGAGACCCCTCGCATCGTGTTTCTCGTCAAAAGTTGGGTCGGTGAAGTTTCGATGAAAAAAACACCCCCCTCGAGTCGACCTTTGTCAAAAGTGATGTTTTGACCAAAGTTGCTCAGAATCATGTGAAACAAGCTGCTATCAAGGTTTGGTGTTGAAATTCGCACAAAATATTTTTTCGAAATTTTCTTAACTATGGGTCGACACAGGATTTTTTCGTGAAAAAAAATTTGAAAATGTCAGAATTGAGCTCCGAGACCCCTCCCATCGTGTTTCTCGTCAAAAGTTGGGTCGGTGAAGTTTCGATGAAAAAAACACCCCCCTCGAGTCCAACTTTGTCAAATGTGATGTTTTAACCAAAGTTGCTCAGAATCATGTGAAACAAGCTGCTATCAAGGTTTGGTGTTGAAATTCGCAGAAAATATTTTTTCGAAATTTTCTTCACTATGGGTCGACACAGGATTTTTTCGTGAAAAAAAAATTTCAAAATGTCAAAATTGAGCTCCGAGACCCCTCCCATCGTGTTTCTCGTCAAAAGTTGGGTCGGTGAACTTTCGATGAAAAAAACACCCCCCCTCGAGTCGAACTTTGTCAAAAGTGATGTTTTGACCGTAGTTGCTCAGAATCATGTGAAACAAGCTTCTATCAAGGTTTGGTGTTGAAATTCGCACAAAATATTTTTTCGAAATTTTGTTCACTATGGGTCGACACAGGATTTTTTAATGAAAAAAAAATTTCAAAATGTCAAAATTGAGCTCCGAGACCCCTCCCATCGTGTTTCTCGTCAAAAGTTGGGTCGGTGAAGTTTCGATGAAAAAAACACCCCCCCTCGAGTCGAACTTTGTCAAAATTGATGTTTTGACCAAAGGTGCTCAGAATCATGTGAAAGAAGCTGCTATCAAGGTTTGGTGTTGAAATTCGCACAAAATATAATTTCGAAATTTTCTTCACTATGGGTCGACACAGGATTTTTTCGTGAAAAAAAAATTTCAAAATGTCAAAATTGAGCTCCGAGACCCCTCCCATCGTGTTTCTCGTCGAAAGTTGGGTCGGTGAAGTTTCGATGAAAAAAACACTCCCCCTCGAGTCGAACTTTGTCAAAAGTGATGTTTTGACCGAAGTTGCTCAGAATCATGTGAAACAAGCTTCTATCACGGTTTGGTGTTGAAATTCGCACAAACTATTTTTTCGAAATTTTCTTCACTATGGGTCGACACAGGATTTTTTAGTGAAAAAACAATTTTCAACATTTTGACCAAAGTTGCTCTGAATCACGTGAAACAAGCTTCTATCAAGGTTTGGTTTTGAAATTCGCACAATATATTTTTTCAAAATTTTCTTCACTATGGGTCGACACAGGATACTTTAGTGAAAAAAAATTTTCAAAATGTCAGAATTGAGCTCCGAGACCCCTCCCATCGTGTTTCTCGTCAAAAGTTGGGTCGGTGAAGTTTCGATGAAAAAACACCCCTCCCTCGAGTCGAACTTTGTCAAAAGTGATGTTTTGACCAAAGTTGCTCAGAATCATGTGAAACAAGCTGCTATCAAGGTTTGGTGTTGAAATTCGCACAAAATATTTTTTCGAAATTTTCTTCACTATGGGTCGACACAGGATTTTTTAGTGAAAAAAAATTTTCAAAATGTCAGAATTGATCTCCGAGACCGCTCCCATCGTGTTTCTCGTCGAAAGTTGGGTCGGTGAAGTTTCGATGAAAAAAACACCCCTCCCTCGAGTCGAACTTTGTCAAAAGTGATGTTTTGACCAAAGTTGCTCAGAATCATGTGAAACAAGCTTCTATCAAGGTTTGGTGTTGAAATTCACACAAAATATTTTTTCGAAATTTTCTTCACTATGGGTCGACACAGGATTTTTTCGTGAAAAAAAATTTTCAAAATGTCAAAATTGAGCTCCGAGACCCCTCGCATCGTGTTTCTCGTCAAAAGTTGGGTCGGTGAACTTTCGATGAAAAAAACACCCCCCTCGAGTCGAACTTTGTCAAAAGTGATGTTTTGACCAAAGTTGCTCAGAATCATGTGAAACAAGCTGCTATCAAGGTTTGGTGTTGAAATTCGCACAAAATATTTTTTCGAAATTTTCTTAACTATGGGTCGACAACGGATTTTTTCGTGAAAAAAAATTTCAAAATGTCAGAATTGAGCTCCGAGACCCCTCCCATCGTGTTTCTCGTCAAAAGTTGGGTCGGTGAAGTTTCGATGAAAAAAACACCCCCCCTCGAGTCCAACTTTGTCAAAAGTGATGTTTTAACCAAAGTTGCTCAGAATCATGTGAAACAAGCTGCTATCAAGGTTTGGTGTTGAAATTCGCAGAAAATATTTTTTCGAAATTTTCTTCACTATGGGTCGACACAGGATTTTTTCGTGAAAAAAAAATTTCAAAATGTCAAAATTGAGCTCCGAGACCCCTCCCATCGTGTTTCTCGTCAAAAGTTAGGTCGGTGAAGTTTCGATGAAAAAAACACCCCCCTCGAGTCGAACTTTGTCAAAATTGATGTTTTGACCAAAGTTGCTCAGAATCATGTGAAACAAGCTGCTATCAAGGTTTGGTGTTGAAATTCGCACAAAATATTTTTTCGAAATTTTCTTCACTATGGGTCGACACAGGATTTTTTAGTGAAAAAACAATTTTCAACATTTTGACCAAAGTTGCTCTGAATCACGTGAAACAAGCTTCTATCAAGGTTTGGTTTTGAAATTCGCACAATATATTTTTTCAAAATTGTCTTCACTATGGGTCGACACAGGATACTTTAGTGAAAAAAAATTTTCAAAATGTCAGAATTGAGCTCCGAGACCCCTCCCATCGTGTTTCTCGTCAAAAGTTGGGTCGGTGAAGTTTCGATGAAAAAAACACCCCTCCCTCGAGTCGAACTTTGTCAAAAGTGATGTTTTGACCAAAGTTGCTCAGAATCATGTGAAACAAGCTTCTATCAAGGTTTGGTGTTGAAATTCGCACAAAATATTTTTTCGAAATTTTCTTCACTATGGGTCGACACAGGATTTTTTCGTGAAAAAAAATTTTCAAAATGTCAGAATTGAGCTCCGAGACCCCTCGCATCGTGTTTCTCGTCAAAAGTTGGGTCGGTGAAGTTTCGATGAAAAAAACACCCCCCTCGAGTCGAACTTTGTCAAAAGTGATGTTTTGACCAAAGTTGCTCAGAATCATGTGAAACAAGCTGCTATCAAGGTTTGGTGTTGAAATTCGCACAAAATATTTTTTCGAAATTTTCTTCACTATGGGTCGACACAGGATTTTTTCGTGAAAAAAAATTTTCAAAATGTCAGAATTGATCTCCGAGACCCCTCCCATCGTGTTTCTCGTCAAAAGTTGGGTCGGTGAAGTTTCGATGAAAAAAACACCCCCCCTCGAGTCGAACTTTGTCAAAAGTGATGTTTTGACCGAAGTTGCTCAGAATCATGTGAAACAAGCTTCTATCACGGTTTGGTGTTGAAATTCGCACAAAATATTATTTCGAAATTTTCTTCACTATGGGTCGACACAGGATATTTTAGTGAAAAAAAATTTTTTAAATGTCAGAATTGATCTCCGAGACCCCTCCCATCGTGTTTCTCGTCGAAAGTTGGGTCGGTGAAGTTTCGATGAAAAAAACACCTCCCCTCGAGTCGAACTTTGTCAAAAGTGATGTTTTGACCAAAGTTGCTCAGAATCATGTGAAACAAGCTGCTATCAAGGTTTGGTGTTGAAATTCGCACAAAATATTTTTTCGAAATTTTCTTCACTATGGGTCGACACAGGATTTTTTAGTGAAAAAAAATTTTCAAAATGTCAGAATTGAGCTCCGAGACCCCTCCCATCGTGTTTCTCGTCAAAAGTTGGGTCGGTGAAGTTTCGATGAAAAAAACACCCCCCCTCGAGTCGAACTTTGTCAAAAGTGATGTTTTGACCAAAGTTGCTCATAATCATGTGAAACAAGCTGCTATCAAGGTTTGGTGTTGAAATTCGCACAAAATATTTTTTCGAAATTTTCTTCACTATGGGTCGACACAGGATTTTTTAGTGAAAAAACAATTTTCAACATTTTGACCAAAGTTGCTCTGAATCACGTGAAACAAGCTTCTATCAAGGTTTGGTTTTGAAATTCGCACAATATATTTTTTCAAAATTTTCTTCACTATTGGTCGACACAGGATACTTTAGTGAAAAAAAAAATTAAAAATGTAAGAATAGAGCTGAGAGACCACTCCCATCGTGTTTCTCGTCAAAAGTTGGGTCGGTGAAGTTTCGATGAAAAAAACACCCCCCCTCGAGTCGAACTTTGTCAAAAGTGATGTTTTGACCAAAGTTGCTCAGAATCATGTGAAACAAGCTGCTATCAAGGTTTGGTGTTGAAATTCGCACAAAATATTTTTTCGAAATTTTCTTCACTATGGGTCGACACAGGATTTTTTAGTGAAAAAACAATTTTCAACATTTTGACCAAAGTTGCTCTGAATCACGTGAAACAAGCTTCTATCAAGGTTTGGTTTTGAAATTCGCACAATATATTTTTTCAAAATTTTCTTCACTATGGGTCGACACAGGATACTTTAGTGAAAAAAAATTTTCAAAATGTCAGAATTGAGCTCCGAGACCCCTCCCATCGTGTTTCTCGTCAAAAGTTGGGTCGGTGAAGTTTCGATGAAAAAACACCCCTCCCTCGAGTCGAACTTTGTCAAAAGTGATGTTTTGACCAAAGTTGCTCATAATCATGTGAAACAAGCTTCTATCAAGGTTTGGTGTTGAAATTCGCCCAAATATTTTTTCGAAATTTTCTTCACTATGGGTCGACACAGGATTTTTTAGTGAAAAAAAATTTTCAAAATCTCAAAATTGAGCTCCGAGACCCCTCCCATCGTGTTTCTCGTCAAAAGTTGGGTCGGTGAAGTTTCGATGAAAAAAACACCCCCCCTCGAGTCGAACTTTGTCAAAAGTGATGATTTGACCGAAGTTGCTCAGAATCATGTGAAACAAGCTGCTATCAAGGTTTGGTGTTGAAATTCGCACAAAATATTTTTTCGAAATTTTCTTCACTATGGGTCGACACAGGATTTTTTCGTGAAAAAAAATTTTCAAAATGTCAGAATTGAGCTCCGAGACCCCTCCCATCTGTTTCTCGTCAAAAGTTGGGTCGGTGAAGTTTCGATGAAAAAAACACCCCCCCTCGAGTCGAACTTTGTCAAAAGTGATGTTTTGACCGAAGTTGCTCAGAATCATGTGAAACAAGCTGCTATCAAGGTTTGGTGTTGAAATTCGCACAAAATATTTTTTCGAAATTTTCTTCACTATGGGTCGACACAGGATTTTTTAGTGAAAAAACAATTTTCAACATTTTGACCAAAGTTGCTCTGAATCACGTGAAACAAGCTTCTATCAAGGTTTGGTTTTGAAATTCGCACAATATATTTTTTCAAAATTTTCTTCACTATGGGTCGACACAGGATACTTTAGTGAAAAAAAATTTCAAAATGTCAGAATTGAGCTCCGAGACCCCTCCCATCGTGTTTCTCGTCAAAAGTTGGGTCGGTGAAGTTTCGATGAAAAAACACCCCTCCCTCGAGTCGAACTTTGTCAAAAGTGATGTTTTGACCAAAGTTGCTCATAATCATGTGAAACAAGCTGCTATCAAGGTTTGGTGTTGAAATTCGCACAAAATATTTTTTCGAAATTTTCTTCACTATGGGTCGTTACAGGATTTTTTAGTGAAAAAAAATTTTCAAAATGTCAAAATTGAGCTCCCAGACCCCTCCCATCGTGTTTCTCGTCAAAAGTTGGGTCGGTGAAGTTTCGATGAAAAAAACACCCCCCTCGAGTCGAACTTTGTCAAAAGTGATGTTTTGACCAAAGTTGCTCATAATCATGTGAAACAAGCTGCTATCAAGGTTTGGTGTTGAAATTCGCACAATATATTTTTTCGAAATTTTCTTCACTATGGGTCGACACAGGATTTTTTAGTGAAAAAACAATTTTCAACATTTTGACCAAAGTTGCTCTGAATCACGTGAAACAAGCTTCTATCAAGGTTTGGTTTTGAAATTCGCACAATATATTTTTTCAAAATTTTCTTCAGTATGGGTCGACACAGGATACTTTAGTGAAAAAAAATTTTCAAAATGTCAGAATTGAGCTCCGAGACCCCTCCCATCGTGTTTCTCGTCAAAAGTTGGGTCGGTGAAGTTTCGATGAAAAAAACACCCCTCCCTCGAGTCGAACTTTGTCAAAAGTGATGTTTTGACCAAAGTTGCTCAGAATAATGTGAAACAAGCTGCTATCAAGGTTTGGTGTTGAAATTCGCACAAAATATTTTTTCGAAATTTTCTTCACTATGGGTCGTTACAGGATTTTTTAGTGAAAAAAAAATTTCAAAATGTCAGAATTGAGCTCCGAGACCCCTCCCATCGTGTTTCTCGTCAAAAGTTGGGTCGGTGAAGTTTCGATGAAAAAAACACCCCCCCTCGAGTCGAACTTTGTCAAAAGTGATGTTTTGACCAAAGTTGCTCATAATCATGTGAAACAAGCTGCTATCAAGGTTTGGTGTTGAAATTCGCACAAAATATTTTTTCGAAATTTTCTTCACTATGGGTCGACACAGGATTTTTTAGTGAAAAAACAATTTTCAACATTTTGACCAAAGTTGCTCTGAATCACGTGAAACAAGCTTCTATCAAGGTTTGGTTTTGAAATTCGCACAATATATTTTTTCGAAATTTTCTTCACTATGGGTCGACACAGGATTTTTTAGTGAAAAAAAATTTTCAAAATGTCAGAATTGATCTCCGAGACCGCTCCCATCGTGTTTCTCGTCGAAAGTTGGGTCGGTGAAGTTTCGATGAAAAAAACACCCCCCCCCTCGAGTCGAACTTTGTCAAAAGTGATGTTTTGACCGAAGTTGCTCAGAATCATGTGAAACAAGCTTCTATCACGGTTTGGTGTTGAAATTCACACAAAATATTTTTTCGAAATTTTCTTCACTATGGGTCGACACAGGATTTTTTCGTGAAAAAAAATTTTCAAAATGTCAAAATTGAGCTCCGAGACCCCTCGCATCGTGTTTCTCGTCAAAAGTTGGGTCGGTGAAGTTTCGATGAAAAAAACACCCCCCCTCGAGTCCAACTTTGTCAAATGTGATGTTTTAACCAAAGTTGCTCAGAATCATGTGAAACAAGCTGCTATCAAGGTTTGGTGTTGAAATTCGCAGAAAATATTTTTTCGAAATTTTCTTCACTATGGGTCGACACAGGATTTTTTCGTGAAAAAAAAATTTCAAAATGTGAAAATTGAGCTCCGAGACCCCTCCCATCGTGTTTCTCGTCAAAAGTTGGGTCGGTGAAGTTTCGATGAAAAAAACACCCCCCCTCGAGTCGAACTTTGTCAAAAGTGATGTTTTGACCGTAGTTGCTCAGAATCATGTGAAACAAGCTTCTATCAAGGTTTGGTGTTGAAATTCGCAGAAAATATTTTTTCGAAATTTTGTTCACTATGGGTCGACACAGGATTTTTTCGTGAAAAAAAAATTTCAAAATGTCAAAATTGAGCTCCGAGACCCCTCCCATCGTGTTTCTCGTCAAAAGTTAGGTCGGTGAAGTTTCGATGAAAAAAACACCCCCCTCGAGTCGAACTTTGTCAAAATTGATGTTTTGACCAAAGTTGCTCAGAATCATGTGAAACAAGCTGCTATCAAGGTTTGGTGTTGAAATTCGCACAAAATATTTTTTCGAAATTTTCTTCACTATGGGTCGACACAGGATTTTTTAGTGAAAAAACAATTTTCAACATTTTGACCAAAGTTGCTCTGAATCACGTGAAACAAGCTTCTATCAAGGTTTGGTTTTGAAATTCGCACAATATATTTTTTCAAAATTTTCTTCACTATGGGTCGACACAGGATACTTTAGTGAAAAAAAATTTTCAAAATGTCAGAATTGAGCACCGAGACCCCTCCCATCGTGTTTCTCGTCAAAAGTTGGGTCGGTGAAGTTTCGATGAAAAAAACACCCCTCCCTCGAGTCGAACTTTGTCAAAAGTGATGTTTTGACCGAAGTTGCTCAGAATCATGTGAAACAAGCTGCTATCAAGGTTTGGTGTTGAAATTCGCACAAAATATTTTTTCGAAATTTTCTTCACTATGGGTCGACACAGGATTTTTTCGTGAAAAAACATTTTTTAAATGTCAGAATTGATCTCCGAGACCCCTCCCATCGTGTTTCTCGTCGAAAGTTGGGTCGGTGAAGTTTCGATGAAAAAAACACTCCCCCTCGAGTCGAACTTTGTCAAAAGTGATGTTTTGACCGAAGTTGCTCAGAATCATGTGAAACAAGCTTCTATCACGGTTTGGTGTTGAAATTCGCACAAAATATTTTTTCGAAATTTTCTTCACTATGGGTCGACACAGGATTTTTTAGTGAAAAAAAATTTTCAAAATGTCAGAATTGAGCTCCGAGACCCCTCCCATCGTGTTTCTCGTCAAAAGTTGGGTCGGTGAAGTTTCGATGAAAAAAACATCCCCCTCGAGTCGAACTTTGTCAAAAGTGATGTTTTGACCAAAGTTGCTCAGAATCATGTGAAACAAGCTGCTATCAAGGTTTGGTGTTGAAATTCGCACAAAATATTTTTTCGAAATTTTCTTCACTATGGGTCGACACAGGATTTTTTAGTGAAAAAAAATTTTTTTAATGTCAGAATTGATCTCCGAGACCCCTCCCATCGTGTTTCTCGTCGAAAGTTGGGTCGGTGAAGTTTCGATGAAAAAACACCCCCCCTCGAGTCCAACTTTGTCAAAAGTGATGTTTTGACCAAAGTTGCTCAGAATCATGTGAAACAAGCTGCTATCAAGGTTTGGTGTTGAAATTCGCACAAAATATTTTTTCGAAATTTTCTTCACTATGGGTCGACACAGGATTTTTTAGTGAAAAAAAATTTTCAAAATGTCAGAATTGAGCTCCGAGACCCCTCCCATCGTGTTTCTCGTCAAAAGTTGGGTCGGTGAAGTTTCGATGAAAAAAACACCCCCCCTCGAGTCGAACTTTGTCAAAAGTGATGTTTTGACCAAAGTTGCTCATAATCATGTGAAACAAGCTGCTATCAAGGTTTGGTGTTGAAATTCGCACAAAATATTTTTTCGAAATTTTCTTCACTATGGGTCGACACAGGATTTTTTAGTGAAAAAACAATTTTCAACATTTTGACCAAAGTTGCTCTGAATCACGTGAAACAAGCTTCTATCAAGGTTTGGTTTTGAAATTCGCACAATATATTTTTTCAAAATTTTCTTCACTATTGGTCGACACAGGATACTTTAGTGAAAAAAAATCTTCAAAATGTCAGAATTGAGCTCCGAGACCCCTCCCATCGTGTTTCTCGTCAAAAGTTGGGTCGGTGAAGTTTCGATGAAAAAACACCCCTCCCTCGAGTCGAACTTTGTCAAATGTGATGTTTTGACCAAAGTTGCTCAGAATCACGTGAAACAAGCTTCTATCAAGGTTTGGTGTTGAAATTCGCACAAAATATTTTTTCGAAATTTTCTTCACTATGGGTCGTTACAGGATTTTTTAGTGAAAAAAAATTTTTAAAATGTCAGAATTGAGCTACGAGACCCCTCCCATCGTGTTTCTCGTCAAAAGTTGGGTCGGTGAAGTTTCGATGAAAAAAACACCCCTCCCTCGAGTCGAACTTTGTCAAAAGTGATGTTTTGACCAAAGTTGCTCAGAATCATGTGAAACAAGCTGCTATCAAGGTTTGGTTTTGAAATTCGCACAAAATATTTTTTCGAAATTTTCTTCACTATGGGTCGTTACAGGATTTTTTAGTGAAAAAAAATTTTCAAAATGTCAAAATTGAGCTCCGAGACCCCTCCCATCGTGTTTCTCGTCAAAAGTTGGGTCGGTGAAGTTTCGATGAAAAAAACAACCCCCCTCGAGTCGAACTTTGTCAAAAGTGATGTTTTGACCAAAGTTGCTCATAATCATGTGAAACAAGCTGCTATCAAGGTTTGGTGTTGAAATTCGCACAAAATATTTTTTCGAAATTTTCTTCACTATGGGTCGACACAGGATTTTTTAGTGAAAAAACAATTTTCAACATTTTGACCAAAGTTGCTCTGAATCACGTGAAACAAGCTTCTATCAAGGTTTGGTTTTGAAATTCGCACAATATATTTTTTCAAAATTTTCTTCAGTATGGGTCGACACAGGATACTTTAGTGAAAAAGAATTTTCAAAATGTCAGAATTGAGCTCCGAGACCCCTCCCATCGTGTTTCTCGTCAAAAGTTGGGTCGGTGAAGTTTCGATGAAAAAAACACCCCTCCCTCGAGTCGAACTTTGTCAAAAGTGATGTTTTGACCAAAGTTGCTCAGAATCATGTGAAACAAGCTGCTATCAAGGTTTGGTGTTGAAATTCGCACAAAAGATTTTTTCGAAATTTTCTTCACTATGGGTCGACACAGGATTTTTTAGTGAAAAAACAATTTTCAACATTTTGACCAAAGTTGCTCTGAATCACGTGAAACAAGCTTCTATCAAGGTTTGGTTTTGAAATTCGCACAATATATTTTTTCAAAATTTTCTTCACTATTGGTCGACACAGGATACTTTAGTGAAAAAAAATCTTCAAAATGTCAGAATTGAGCTGCGAGACCCCTCCCATCGTGTTTCTCGTCAAAAGTTGGGCCGGTGAAGTTTCGATGAAAAAAACACCCCTCCCTCGAGTCGAACTTTGTCAAAAGTGATGTTTTGACCAAAGTTGCTCAGAATCATGTGAAACAAGCTGCTATCAAGGTTTGGTGTTGAAATTCGCCCAAATATTTTTTCGAAATTTTCTTCACTATGGGTCGACACAGGATTTTTTAGTGAAAAAAAATTTTCAAAATGTCAGAATTGAGCTCCGAGACCCCTCCCATCGTGTTTCTCGTCAAAAGTTGGGTCGGTGAAGTTTCGATGAAAAAAACATCCCCCTCGAGTCGAACTTTGTCAAAAGTGATGTTTTGACCGAAGTTGCTCAGAATCATGTGAAACAAGCTGCTATCAAGGTTTGGTGTTGAAATTCGCACAAAATATTTTTTCGAAATTTTCTTCACTATGGGTCGACACAGGATTTTTTAGTGAAAAAACAATTTTCAACATTTTGACCAAAGTTGCTCTGAATCACGTGAAACAAGCTTCTATCAAGGTTTGGTTTTGAAATTCGCACAATATATTTTTTCAAAATTTTCTTCAGTATGGGTCGACACAGGATACTTTAGTGAAAAAGAATTTTCAAAATGTCAGAATTGAGCTCCGAGACCCCTCCCATCGTGTTTCTCGTCAAAAGTTGGGTCGGTGAAGTTTCGATGAAAAAAACACCCCTCCCTCGAGTCGAACTTTGTCAAAAGTGATGTTTTGACCAAAGTTGCTCAGAATCATGTGAAACAAGCTGCTATCAAGGTTTGGTGTTGAAATTCGCACAAACGATTTTTTCGAAATTTTCTTCACTATGGGTCGACACAGGATTTTTTAGTGAAAAAACAATTTTCAACATTTTGACCAAAGTTGCTCTGAATCACGTGAAACAAGCTTCTATCAAGGTTTGGTTTTGAAATTCGCAAAATATATTTTTTCAAAATTTTCTTCACTATTGGTCGACACAGGATTTTTTAGTGAAAAAAAATCTTCAAAATGTCAGAATTGAGCTGCGAGACCCCTCCCATCGTGTTTCTCGTCAAAAGTTGGGCCGGTGAAGTTTCGATGAAAAAAACACCCCTCCCTCGAGTCGAACTTTGTCAAAAGTGATGTTTTGACCAAAGTTGCTCAGAATCATGTGAAACAAGCTGCTATCAAGGTTTGGTGTTGAAATTCGCACAAAATATTTTTTCGAAATTTTCTTCACTATGGGTCGACACAGGATTTTTTCGTGAAAAAAAATTTTCAAAATGTCAGAATTGAGCTTTGAGACCCCTCCCATCGTGTTTCTCGTCAAAAGTTGGGTCGGTGAAGTTTCGATGAAAAAAACACCCCCCCTCGAGTCGAACTTTGTCAAAAGTGATGTTTTGACCGAAGTTGCTCAGAATCATGTGAAACAAGCTGCTATCAAGGTTTGGTGTTGAAATTCGCACAAAATATTTTTTCGAAATTTTCTTCACTATGGGTCGACACAGGATTTTTTAGTGAAAAAACAATTTTCAACATTTTGACCAAAGTTGCTCTGAATCACGTGAAACAAGCTTCTATCAAGGTTTGGTTTTGAAATTCGCACAATATATTTTTTCAAAATTTTCTTCAGTATGGGTCGACACAGGATACTTTAGTGAAAAAGAATTTTCAAAATGTCAGAATTGAGCTCCGAGACCCCTCCCATCGTGTTTCTCGTCAAAAGTTGGGTCGGTGAAGTTTCGATGAAAAAAACACCCCTCCCTCGAGTCGAACTTTGTCAAAAGTGATGTTTTGACCGAAGTTGCTCAGAATCATGTGAAACAAGCTTCTATCAAGGTTTGGTGTTGAAATTCGCACAAAATATTTTTTCGAAATTTTCTTCACTATGGGTCGACACAGGATTTTTTCGTGAAAAAAAATTTTCAAAATGTCAGAATTGAGCTCCGAGACCCCTCCCATCGTGTTTCTCGTCAAAAGTTGGGTCGGTGAAGTTTCGATGAAAAAAACACCCCCCCTCGAGTCGAACTTTGTCAAAAGTGATGTTTTGACCGAAGTTGCTCAGAATCATGTGAAACAAGCTGCTATCAAGGTTTGGTGTTGAAATTCGCACAAAATATTTTTTCGAAATTTTCTTCACTATGGGTCGACACAGGATTTTTTAGTGAAAAAACAATTTTCAACATTTTGACCAAAGTTGCTCTGAATCACGTGAAACAAGCTTCTATCAAGGTTTGGTTTTGAAATTCGCACAATATATTTTTTCAAAATTTTCTTCAGTATGGGTCGACACAGGATACTTTAGTGAAAAAGAATTTTCAAAATGTCAGAATTGAGCTCCGAGACCCCTCCCATCGTGTTTCTCGTCAAAAGTTGGGTCGGTGAAGTTTCGATGAAAAAAACACCCCTCCCTCGAGTCGAACTTTGTCAAAAGTGATGTTTTGACCGAAGTTGCTCAGAATCATGTGAAACAAGCTTCTATCAAGGTTTGGTGTTGAAATTCGCACAAAATATTTTTTCGAAATTTTCTTCACTATGGGTCGACACAGGATTTTTTAGTGAAAAAACAATTTTCAACATTTTGACCAAAGTTGCTCTGAATCACGTGAAACAAGCTTCTATCAAGGTTTGGTTTTGAAATTCGCACAATATATTTTTTCAAAATTCTCTTCACTATTGGTCGACACTGGATACTTTAGTGAAAAAAAATCTTCAAAATGTCAGAATTGAGCTGCGAGACCCCTCCCATCGTGTTTCTTGTCAAAAGTTGTGTCGGTGAAGTTTCGATGAAAAAAACACCCCTCCCTCGAGTCGAACTTTGTCAAAAGTGATGTTTTGACCAAAGTTGCTCAGAATAATGTGAAACAAGCTGCTATCAAGGTTTGGTGTTGAAATTCGCACAAAAGATTTTTTCGAAATTTTCTTCACTATGGGTCGACACAGGATTTTTTCGTGAAAAAAAATTTTCAAAATGTCAAAATTGAGCTCCGAGACCCCTCCCATCGTGTTTCTCGTCAAAAGTTGGGTCGGTGAAGTTTCGATGAAAAAAACACCCCCCCTCGAGTCGAACTTTGTCAAAAGTGATGTTTTGACCGAAGTTGCTCAGAATCATGTGAAACAAGCTGCTATCAAGGTTTGGTGTTGAAATTCGCACAAACTATTTTTTCGAAATTTTCTTCACTATGGGTCGACACAGGATTTTTTAGTGAAAAAACAATTTTCAACATTTTGACCAAAGTTGCTCTGAATCACGTGAAACAAGCTTCCATCAAGGTTTGGTGTTGAAATTCGCACAAAATATTTTTTCGAAATTTTCTTCACTATGGGTCGTTACAGGATTTTTTAGTGAAAAAAAATTTTCAAAATGTCAGAATTGAGCTCCGAGACCCCTCCCATCGTGTTTCTCGTCAAAAGTTGGGTCGGTGAAGTTTCGATGAAAAAAACACTCCCCCTCGAGTCGAACTTTATCAAAAGTGATGTTTTGACCAAAGTTGCTCAGAATCATGTGAAACAAGCTTCTATCAAGGTTTGGTGTTGAAATTCGCACAAAATATTTTTTCGAAATTTTCTTCACTATGGGTCGTTACAGGATTTTTTAGTGAAAAAAAATTTTCAAAATATCAAAATTGAGCTCCGAGACCCCTCCCATCGTGTTTCTCGTCAAAAGTTGGGTCGGTGAAGTTTCGATGAAAAAAACAACCCCCCTCGAGTCGAACTTTGTCAAAAGTGATGTTTTGACCAAAGTTGCTCATAATCATGTGAAACAAGCTGCTATCAAGGTTTGGTGTTGAAATTCGCACAAAATATTTTTTCGAAATTTTCTTCACTATGGGTCGACACAGGATTTTTTAGTGAAAAAAAATTTTCAAAATCTCAAAATTGAGCTCCGAGACCCCTCCCATCGTGTTTCTCGTCAAAAGTTGGGTCGGTGAAGTTTCGATGAAAAAAACATCCCCCTCGAGTCGAACTTTGTCAAAAGTGATGTTTTGACCGAAGTTGCTCAGAATCATGTGAAACAAGCTGCTATCAAGGTTTGGTGTTGAAATTCGCACAAAATATTTTTTCGAAATTTTCTTCACTATGGGTCGACACAGGATTTTTTCGTGAAAAAAAATTTTCAAAATGTCAAAATTGAGCTCCGAGACCCCTCCCATCGTGTTTCTCGTCAAAAGTTGGGTCGGTGAAGTTTCGATGAAAAAAACACCCCCCCTCGAGTCGAACTTTGTCAAAAGTGATGTTTTGACCGAAGTTGCTCAGAATCATGTGAAACAAGCTGCTATCAAGGTTTGGTGTTGAAATTCGCACAAAATATTTTTTCGAAATTTTCTTCACTATGGGTCGACACAGGATTTTTTCGTGAAAAAAAATTTTCAAAATGTCAGAATTGAGCTCCGAGACCCCTCCCATCGTGTTTCTCGTCAAAAGTTGGGTCGGTGAAGTTTCGATGAAAAAAACACCCCCCCTCGAGTCGAACTTTGTCAAAAGTGATGTTTTGACCGAAGTTGCTCAGAATCATGTGAAACAAGCTGCTATCAAGGTTTGGTGTTGAAATTCGCACAAAATATTTTTTCGAAATTTTCTTCACTATGGGTCGACACAGGATTTTTTAGTGAAAAAACAATTTTCAACATTTTGACCAAAGTTGCTCTGAATCACGTGAAACAAGCTTCTATCAAGGTTTGGTTTTGAAATTCGCACAATATATTTTTTCAAAATTTTCTTCACTATGGGTCGACACAGGATACTTTAGTGAAAAAAAATTTTCAAAATGTCAGAATTGAGCTCCGAGACCCCTCCCATCGTGTTTCTCGTCAAAAGTTGGGTCGGTGAAGTTTCGATGAAAAAAACACCCCTCCCTCGAGTCGAACTTTGTCAAAAGTGATGTTTTGACCGAAGTTGCTCAGAATCATGTGAAACAAGCTTCTATCAAGGTTTGGTGTTGAAATTCGCACAAAATATTTTTTTCCAAATTTTCTTCACTATGGGTCGACACAGGATTTTTTAGTGAAAAAAAATTTTCAAAATGTCAGAATTGAGCTCCGAGACCCCTCCCATCGTGTTTCTCGTCAAAAGTTGGGTCGGTGAAGTTTCGATGAAAAAAACACCCCCCCTCGAGTCGAACTTTGTCAAAAGTGATGTTTTGACCGAAGTTGCTCAGAATCATGTGAAACAAGCTGCTATCAAGGTTTGGTGTTGAAATTCGCACAAAATATTTTTTCGAAATTTTCTTCACTATGGGTCGACACAGGATTTTTTAGTGAAAAAACAATTTTCAACATTTTGACCAAAGTTGCTCTGAATCACGTGAAACAAGCTTCTATCAAGGTTTGGTTTTGAAATTCGCACAATATATTTTTTCAAAATTTTCTTCAGTATGGGTCGACACAGGATACTTTAGTGAAAAAGAATTTTCAAAATGTCAGAATTGAGCTCCGAGACCCCTCCCATCGTGTTTCTCGTCAAAAGTTGGGTCGGTGAAGTTTCGATGAAAAAAACATCCCCCTCGAGTCGAACTTTGTCAAAAGTGATGTTTTGACCGAAGTTGCTCAGAATCATGTGAAACAAGCTTCTATCAAGGTTTGGTGTTGAAATTCGCACAAAATATTTTTTCGAAATTTTCTTCACTATGGGTCGACACAGGATTTTTTAGTGAAAAAACAATTTTCAACCAAAGTTGCTTCGGAATCACGTGATACAAGCTTCTATCAAGGTGTTGGTTTTGAAATTCGCACAATATATTTTTTTAAATTCTCTTCAATCACTATTCGGACACTGGATACATTTTAGTGAAAAAATATTTCAAAATGTCAGAATTGAGCTCCGAGACCCCTCCCATCGTGTTTCTCGTCAAAAGTTGGGTCGGTGAAGTTTCGATGAAAAAAACACCCCCCCTCGAGTCGAACTTTGTCAAAAGTGATGTTTTGACCAAAGTTGCTCAGAATCATGTGAAACAAGCTGCTATCAAGGTTTGGTGTTGAAATTCGCACAAAATATTTTTTCGAAATTTTCTTCACTATGGGTCGACACAGGATTTTTTCGTGAAAAAAAATTTTCAAAATGTCAGAATTGAGCTCCGAGACCCCTCCCATCGTGTTTCTCGTCAAAAGTTGGGTCGGTGAAGTTTCGATGAAAAAAACACCCCCCCTCGAGTCGAACTTTGTCAAAAGTGATGTTTTGACCGAAGTTGCTCAGAATCATGTGAAACAAGCTGCTATCAAGGTTTGGTGTTGAAATTCGCACAAAATATTTTTTCGAAATTTTCTTCACTATGGGTCGACACAGGATTTTTTAGTGAAAAAACAATTTTCAACATTTTGACCAAAGTTGCTCTGAATCACGTGAAACAAGCTTCTATCAAGGTTTGGTTTTGAAATTCGCACAATATATTTTTTCAAAATTTTCTTCACTATGGGTCGACACAGGATTTTTTAGTGAAAAAAAATTTTCAAAATGTCAGAATTGAGCTCCGAGACCCCTCCCATCGTGTTTCTCGTCAAAAGTTGGGTCGGTGAAGTTTCGATGAAAAAAACACTCCCCCTCGAGTCGAACTTTATCAAAAGTGATGTTTTGACCAAAGTTGCTCAGAATCATGTGAAACAAGCTTCTATCAAGGTTTGGTGTTGAAATTCGCACAAAATATTTTTTCGAAATTTTCTTCACTATGGGTCGACACAGGATTTTTTAGTGAAAAAAAATTTTCAAAATGTCAAAATTGAGCTCCGAGACCCCTCCCATCGTGTTTCTCGTCAAAAGTTGGGTCGGTGAAGTTTCGATGAAAAAAACAACCCCCCTCGAGTCGAACTTTGTCAAAAGTGATGTTTTGACCAAAGTTGCTCATAATCATGTGAAACAAGCTGCTATCAAGGTTTGGTGTTGAAATTCGCACAAAATATTTTTTCGAAATTTTCTTCACTATGGGTCGACACAGGATTTTTTAGTGAAAAAAAATTTTCAAAATGTCAAAATTGAGCTCCGAGACCCCTCCCATCGTGTTTCTCGTCAAAAGTTGGGTCGGTGAAGTTTCGATGAAAAAAACACCCCCCCTCGAGTCGAACTTTGTCAAAAGTGATGTTTTAGACCGAAGTTGCTCAGAATCATGTGAAACAAGCTGCTATCAAGGTTTGGTGTTGAAATTCGCACAAAATATTTTTTCGAAATTTTCTTCACTATGGGTCGACACAGGATTTTTTCGTGAAAAAAAATTTTCAAAATGTCAGAATTGAGCTCCGAGACCCCTCCCATCGTGTTTCTCGTCAAAAGTTGGGTCGGTGAAGTTTCGATGAAAAAAACACCCCCCCTCGAGTCGAACTTTGTCAAAAGTGATGTTTTGACCGAAGTTGCTCAGAATCATGTGAAACAAGCTGCTATCAAGGTTTGGTGTTGAAATTCGCACAAAATATTTTTTCGAAATTTTCTTCACTATGGGTCGACACAGGATTTTTTCGTGAAAAAAAATTTTCAAAATGTCAGAATTGAGCTCCGAGACCCCTCCCATCGTGTTTCTCGTCAAAAGTTGGGTCGGTGAAGTTTCGATGAAAAAAACACCCCTCCCTCGAGTCGAACTTTGTCAAAAGTGATGTTTTGACCAAAGTTGCTCTGAATCACGTGAAACAAGCTTCTATCAAGGTTTGGTTTTGAAATTCGCACAATATATTTTTTCAAAATTTTCTTCACTATGGGTCGACACAGGATTTTTTAGTGAAAAAAAATTTTCAAAATGTCAGAATTGAGCTCCGAGACCCCTCCCATCGTGTTTCTCGTCAAAAGTTGGGTCGGTGAAGTTTCGATGAAAAAACACCCCTCCCTCGAGTCGAACTTTGTCAAAAGTGATGTTTTGACCGTAGTTGCTCAGAATCATGTGAAACAAGCTTCTATCAAGGTTTGGTGTTGAAATTCGCACAAAATATTTTTTCGAAATTTTCTTCACTATGGGTCGTTACAGGATTTTTTAGTGAAAAAAAATTTTCAAAATGTCAGAATTGAGCTCCGAGACCCCTCCCATCGTGTTTCTCGTCAAAAGTTGGGTCGGTGAAGTTTCGATGAAAAAAACATCCCCCTCGAGTCGAACTTTATCAAAAGTGATGTTTTGACCAAAGTTGCTCAGAATCATGTGAAACAAGCTTCTATCAAGGTTTGGTGTTGAAATTCGCACAAAATATTTTTTCGAAATTTTCTTCACTATGGGTCGTTACAGGATTTTTTAGTGAAAAAAAATTTTCAAAATGTCAAAATTGAGCTCCGAGACCCCTCCCATCGTGTTTCTTGTCAAAAGTTGGGTCGGTGAAGTTTCGATGAAAAAAACACCCCCCCTCGAGTCGAACTTTGTCAAAAGTGATGTTTTGACCGAAGTTGCTCAGAATCATGTGAAACAAGCTGCTATCAAGGTTTGGTGTTGAAATTCGCACAAAAATATTTTTTCGAAATTT